>QUSF01000001.1:42028793-42430233 GCA_003676055.1 Chloebia gouldiae | reverse complement strand
TCTATAGGAGCTACGCTATTTCTGAAAATTTGCTCTGGATCTGGCTCTTGAAATAATTTTTTAAAATGATTAAGTGAAGTATTGCACATATAAGACATTGATTTTTGTCATTGATTTTGTGCTGGCATTTGAGCCAAGCCTCAAAAAGCTTGAACATTTTATGTATTTACAGCTGTCTGCAGCAAGGAATAATTCATTCATTCCAAATGAAACATGTTCCTGAAGGCTATAAAAACAGCATTTTTCTAGACTAGATTTACAAACAGATTTTTCAAATAAAAAGTTAGAAAATGTACTTTAAATCATTGAAACAAAAGCTGAAGTATGTTTCTTGATTTTTTTCTGTCTTGTCAAACAGATAAGATAGATATTGATTATATTTGTCTCCCGAGAGAGCTGTTCCATAAGCAGAAAGTGAAGATCAATGATGAACCATCATCTCATAACAAAATATTTCCAGCGACAAAAAGAAGATTATTGTTTAGTATTTTTGGTTAAATATGGACATAGGAAAATTGTGGTTTCTTGTCATTGTGTTTTTTCCTAATTAGACCAATCCAACAATCCTTACACAGGGAGAGCAGCCTCCCTTTTGGCGGATCTGAGGCAACTTCAGACACAGGGCCAGCATGAGCAGAACCTACCTTTGACTCATTTCCAAGTCTCTCTTTTGTCACATTCTACCAACAAAAAGCTCTTAGGTTTACATAAGAGAATATCATCCTTACAGTGACCACTACCTATTTATTTAAACCACTCATCTCCCCCAGGTCTCAACCAGTTAACGGGTTATTCCAGAGGAAAAAGCTTCTTTTCCCTCTCTTTCACAACACATGTTCACCGATGTAAAAGTAGGCAATATTGCTACCTGCAAGTACTTTGCCAAAAATGAAACACAAAGTGGAGAAATCAGTTATTCCATATATTCTAGCCCTTTATTTTCTCTTGCTACCAGTGTGAGTGACCTTTGGCTGAACAAAGCATCCAGAATAGATTTTATAGGTTTACTAATATTAGAGGTTACCTTTTCAGCATATCTGTGACAACTTTGTGGCAGTGGTTGAAAGCACAGATATTAAAACATTTGCTTTTAAATCTTAGAATGATGGGTAACAACCTATGAATCACAAGTAAGAAATTTTCATGATGGAGGACTTTACTGGAGGTTTATTTCCATTTCAGGCATGGGGAAAAACAACAAAAAACCAAAAACCCATGGCAAAGAAAGGCACAGTTCAAAAGCATTAGAACAACCAGGAGAGTCAATAGATGTAGACTGTGCTGCAAATCCAGCTCTGTCTCCAGTGAAAACTAAGAGTATTTAGTAAATATAGAATGGGGTTGGCATTCAAGGTTTAGATGGATTGAAAACTTCAGCAAATCATCTTTAAAGGCACTGTTTACAGAAACTCTCATGATAAAATCAGTGAATCCAAATCTTGGATCCTCTGCTAGGTGTCTCTTCATTGGTGAGACAACTAAAGAGTGGTCATTGGAAACACATGACAAGGACCTCTTGTGCACCTTTTCATAAATATTTAAAAGAACAGTAGGGAATGTTTATACCACTTTACTATCACCCATAAATTTTATTAATCCCATACTAACATTATTATCCTGTAGCCTGACTGTACACCATTTATTTTTGAATCATCACACAGAGACAGATTCTTTCAGTGTAAAATGTTAAAAGCTCAAAAGATTTTGAAAGACTGACTAACAGCCATATTCTGGCAACAAGCATGCCTTTTTCTAGCATTGAAGAGAGCTCAGGAAAAGCTGCCTTTTAAGACATTTAAGGATCCTGCCAATATGAGAGTATTAACAGCACATACCAGCAGCTCTCTTAATCCTCTACCTAATGGTACTTTTCAGGACTCTAAAAAATTGCTATCAGAATGTCTCATACTTTGAGAATTCCTGCCTAAAAATTCTTTATAGGAGCCATTAGCACAAATCAAAAACAGCTGCTAATCTGAGGAATCACAAGAGTGAGAAGCAAGTTGACATCCCTCTGATTCAGCTCTCCAAGGTCTTAGGTCCTTCACTAAGGGCAGCTTCCTCAGGCCTGCATTCAAGAAATGCAGTCCAATGAAGCTGAATAAAACCTGGTGTGAAAATACTTATCCATTATATTTTTTCCTATTCATGTTCACAAATCTTCTGTGCTGTGGTTATTCGAGGTTATGATACCTTACATCAGTAAGAGTGTCTGCACTTCCAACTAGCCAAACAAATAGAATAACTAGAACAAAGAGGCAGAAACACTCTGGGGTATAATACTCACGCCACAAGGTCAAAAGCAAAACAATATCTTCCTACTTTATCATCTTATACTCCATCCATGAGGTGATAGCTGAGGCTCAGGTACCTTAAACATACATGTAAAAGGGGTAAAATCTGGAAATATATGTTAATTATCCACCTGCACCCTTTCTTTCACACTGAAAAGCTGACTTTCAGAGATACTTACTTCAGTACCATATATTAGCTATGGCTCATTATAGATACCAATGAAAAAAAGTATTGGTTCTAAAACACAAAAATGAAAAAGAAATGTTGTAATAATGACTTTTTAACCTATGGATATTTTTCTCTTTATCAACAGAGAATGACCCTATATTTTTTTCTCAAAAGATCTGATGCTAGAGTTAAAATTGTGTCTCACATGGCATGATCCTTTAACCCCTCTCAGACATGAGGTCTCCAAAGAATACTACCCAGAACAAATCACAATTCTTGATCCAAAGCAAAACAGTCAGAAAAATGGTGTTTTGACAGCTGAACATCTGATGACTGTATTACTTAAACCCTTCTGTTATTTAACCCTTCTCAAGACTTAATAACATGCTCCATTTTATCTCTAATAATCAGTCTAAAAATTGAGTTATTGAATGATACCACAATTATCCTTTACATTTAAGACCTCAGCAGGCCTAATTAATGCCAAAATTTCTAGGATTCATTAATAAACTCTCTTTGTCAATGCAGTTTTTCCTAAGTAGGGCATACCTTAGTCTATCTAAAATGTCTGATTGTCTATAATCAGTACAGTATTAAAGGCACAAGACAGATTTTTCTGCAGTAGTAACATGAAAGGCTAAAAAATATGCAAGCTTGTGTCCACCACCTTCCATCAGAAACAACTGACTTTCTAGCTGTTGTGTCACCATGAATAATGCATTCTTATAAATCCTCTCAAAATGCAAAGGAGAGGCTCTAGAGCTAAATAGCTTTCACTGAAAAGATAGTTTCAAGTTCATAATTTCTGTACTTGGGTTTTATGTGCATAGCATTTTCTCCTACCATCTGCATATGCCACACACATGCATTACTTTAACATTTTCAAAGCTCCATTAGTTATTCTGAAATAAGACTGAAATGACCTTCCCAGTATAGAACTAATCATCCTGTTTTGCAGAATTTACCACTGAAAGGGAGTAAATCCCATCACATTTGCTGTGGAAAATTATGAGAATACAACCAGGTAAATAATTCTCCACTGATTTAGTGGAGACAACCTACCAGCTTATATCAGCTGCAAATATTGGTCACCATGCCCAGAAATGTCCAGGTCACGGGTTTTTTTTTTTTTAATTTTACCTTAACTTCACATAACCATTAGCCTTGGGTAGCCTCCTTGCCTTTTATTTTTTGCTTATGGAATTATTTGTATTTTATTTAAATGTTCAAAAAACGTGTGAATGAGGCACTTGGTGATATGGTTTAATAGTGAACACAGTAGTGCTGGGTTAAGAGCTAGACTTGAAAATCTTGAAGATCTTTTCCAACCTGAACAATTATATAATTATAAAAGGTCAGTGAAAAATTTTCAGATATGTCAGTAGCTACGTAGAGGGACAGAAGGAGATTTGCATGTGAAACTGAAATCTTAAAGAGAGGGAAAAAAGGAGAGTAGAAGAGAATTTTAGTGAAAGTCTAAGCATCAAATGTTTCTGTTGGGAATATATATCCTGCCTCTACATACTATGCTCCTTTCACTGCCCATTACCTTTGCAGTTTCTACAAGGGTTTTTTCTATGTCACATTATTCTTCTACATATTTTCTGCAGGCAAGACTCCTGAATGTGCTCCATAAGATGTGCCTATACTCTCATCAGCAGTCAAAGGTTGGAGTCCATGAGTAAAATTAACTAGATTATATAATTTAACTCAAAGAAGGTTAACTGTATTGCACATATAGAAGAAATAAGTCATTATAAATGGGCAATTTACATCAATAGGAGAATTATTTTCATATTCTCAGCTTTCTCTGAAGGAAATATGATAAGCTTTATCTGCACTTCAACGTTTGGGGTGTTTTTTTAAATTTTGTCCTTTAAAACAAGCATGAAAGTAAGCAATGCTAATACTTATTTCCAAAGTGCAATCAGTATCACATCCATCTCTAATGATCATGGGAAAGATACTGTTAGGAAAGCCCCAACCAGATGAATTAATGAATATATGTTTAGTAAGAAAGACAGGTGTTGCCAGTCTCCTCTTTTCTACCAAATGCCCTTTGTTCCAGTTCAATGCAACAGGATATTCTTTCTTTATGCTGTAACTTTTTGCTGAAGAAATTATGCCCACAGTCCAAAAGGCTGATCATCTGAAAAGTTTTCCTTTCCTATCATTATTTAAATGGTAAGCATTTGTAAGGTCTTAAAAACCTTAGATGAAATTTACCTAATATAATAAGCACTTATAATAGAAGTTACTGTTTTAAATGAAATATGTGAACCTGAATGTCACAATATATGGGAAGCTGAATGTGACAAAAACCAGAGGACTTCTTTCCAGAGCTTTTGTTGGGATACAGATACGACCAAACTTGAGTGGTGTGTTTTGTTCGTTAAAGCATGCTTCTAATTTAAAATCTTATTCTGATACTTCCTCATACATTGGTTCAAATAGAAAATATGGTTCAAATTAATAGCTTCAATAAGAAGTTACAAGGCAATTCTCCAAAAGCAATTTTCATAAATAGTTGTATTTTTATGCTATCATTATTGCATATTTCATAATGAAATTTCAAATACATTTGCCTAGACATGTAATCTCCCCCAATAGAGTAAATATAGACTGTACACATACACATTCAAGAAACACTACATTGGAAAAAGATAAGGAAGCTGGCAAAGTCAAGGAATACAAAGTTAGGAAATGCCAGAATTTAGGAACTTATAAGCTCCTATCATTTTAAATGATTTCAGGACTTTTATATGAGCTGCTATATTGATCTAATAATGTATTCCTGCTTCACCTTCTTGCAAGTATAGTGCAATATTTGTTTTCATTATAAAAAGATGTGTTTCTACTTTAAGCATATTTTCTATAGTATATATTAAGGTTTTGTTTTGCTACAGAATATAAAGTTGCTGTTAGTTGATATTATCATTAATAGATTGGTATGACAATGTGATCTGTCCTGATATCTGTCTAATTGCACAAGGCATCAATTCCTGCATCAACTTATTAATATTAATAAACTATAAAATAAACAATAAAATTAACTATAAACATTTCAGTATAATTTATTATTACATTATTATTCTAGTATTCTAGGTATTCTAATACCAACTAGCTTCTTCTGAAAATAACTTATTCTTTACTTCCAGCAGAAACAATTTTCAATTTTAGTGTACCAGACTAAATGGTACACTAAAATGTACCATCTTAATGTTTTAATTTTTAAAACTTTCAATTTTTGTGTACCAGAAAACCTATAAACCAACTAAGTTCATAGGAAAAATATCATTGAACTTTTTATATTAAATCAAATGTTTCTAGTGTCATCAAAACTCCTGATTCAACAGGTACCAGAGTGTCATCTCTATTGCACTAATACCCTGTTCCACATTTCAGAAACAAATCCTGCTGTATCCCTACTGCATTGAAAACAGAAGGCTGATCTTGCTTCCAAAGAATTCAGCAACAAAGTTATCATAGGCTTAATTGAAAGATCAGGAATATCCATGGATATAGCTACACAGGAGCACCTTCTACATATCATGGTATGTGCTGTACTACTCAAAACACATAGGAAAAAAGGAAAGATACTTTCATGAGAAAATATTGTGCACAATATCTCATCTTTAAGAAATTATGTCCTCATATAAATAACTCTTTCATGTCACAACCCAAGTGGACTAATATTCAAAGTGTTGCACAGCTGCCAGTGAGAGCAATACCTGACTCCCAGTTTGTCTAAGCTGCTACAAGCCACACACAGAAAGCTACACATTATATGTTCAAAGAGTACCTGGTATGCCTTGTCCTTAGTGTATTTACTTAAGAGTATCTTCTGCATGTGAAATATCTTCTTGATGATGATGGCAACCTTCATCCAGCCTTGTTTTCACTGAAATTCTCTTTTCCAGGCCAAACAGAGATTGCCAGCATATACACGAATTACTGTAGATGCATAGATGACTGCCTAAGACATCATGTGCAATAATCGATATTCCACACAATAAAACTTTCACAGAAGTGCTGAACTCAAGCCTTTAACTCTGTATTTACTATAGACACCCAAAATTCTCTTGGCTTTCAAAATTTTCACTATTTTCTCTGTTTCCAAAAGTTGACAGAACTGCCTGTTGCTCTGTGTAGCAACAGTTGAGAGGCAAGTATCATAATTTGGAAATCTTTCTTTGAATTTCAGTGGTGAAGTCTAATATCAGGAGAATAAAGCAATTTATTTCAACACATACATCTTACATGAAGCAACCAATATCAATAAATACATTGTTATCACTTTCCAGAGGTCACAAAGTATTTGTTTTGAAAGAGACAGTTTATAAAGATATGTAAGTAGCATTACCCTTTCAGGAAAGCATCAAGGCTTTTGAAATTTTCATTAGGAAGTTCCTAGAACCAAAGGTCCCAACTCTATTACTGTACTTCCATAAAGATAATTTACTGATGCACTGAAAAGGCTGTAAAACATAATAGTTAAGAGCTGGTCATAAAAGAAATTGATGATTATGGATTATACAGTAGTTACCTTTTGAAGTGAAATGGTAATGGCAATATGAAATTATTTTGCCGCACAATGAAGAAGAAAAGTGTTGCAAAGTAAACTACAAAGTTAAAATATCTAATATTTGTGGCAGAGATGTAGAATGGTAGGATTGAGAATAGGCAAAAGATTTGAGTCAGTGAGCAAGACATCAGTTCACCTGTGTTTTGCAAAACATTTGCTTCAGATCTGTTTGCACAGCTCCTTCTTGCTTGTGTGGGCAGTCTTACTGAGCTCAGCAGTACCAATGTTTTCAGAATATCTACTCAAAGGAGTAAGAAACTCAGGGTTCTCTCTTTTGCAAATGACTCTAAATTCTGAATCATGGGATACATTGCATGGTATTTCAACAGCAGTCAAGGACAAGTTCCAAACTGCACAACTTCTCTTGTACTGTCAGTGAAGTTACCTAAAGTTAAGGTAGGCTTCCCTTCACTGACCTTAAATAACACTAAAGGCTGAAAGACATGGCCTGGGGCTCCCAGGGTATGCAGATTGCTCCTACCAGTGCTACCTGCCTTTAAACAAATAAGCTGCACCTCACACTATAACTTTCTGAAGGCCCAGGAAAGTCTTCTACAAACTCTATCACTTTAAAAAATCCCAGGAAACAAAAGGGTTGAAAGTAGATCCCTGGTTCTAGGGAGATGGACATGATCTCTGTCAAGCACGTTGTGGTGTGTGAAGGAGTTCCTGTTTGTCCTGTGGGACAGTCACAGCTCCCAGTACAGTTCTCTGGGGGATCTGGGTATCTCACCAAGTTGTTCCAAAGGGCTCCCACTTTTCACAGAGACTGCCCAGGGACCAGAAATACCAAGTTCAGAGGCTCTGAGTACCCCACTGACATGAGAAACTTGCTATTCAAACATTACACAAGTAAATTGAGCACGAATAATCAGATTTTAAACACATAAAAACAATACATCAGGCACACATCAATAGTAACAAAATTTAATATTTCCTGTCAAGTAATGAGGCCATAGTCAGTTGCATCAATTTTTAGTGCATCGTTTCAGAAAATTTAAAATCAAATCCTCCTAAATATTAATAAAATTTCATATGCTTAAATATAAAATCCCTGAAAGAAGCAATTGTTTTCTTACAGGTTTATGAAATTTTTATTTATTCATATATTAAATAGCATGTTTGCATTTGACCTATAGTATTTAGATTTTTTCCTAAATGTTTTTTTAGGATATAAAATTTATTTCAGCCTTTTGGACCCAATTGTTCTGCTCTGGACCTGTTCCACCAGCATCTGTAATAAATACTACTCCATCTAGAATATTTTGAAATCTAACACCTTTCTCCACTCAATTTCTTTAACTGATTATAGTATCTAAAAAGCACTTAGGAATTCTTAGTATTTTCTATTTAAAGAATTAAGTCTTCAAATTTACAACTGGGATTTACAACTGGGTCTTGTTTTGCATTGACGCAGTAGCTAACCTTTGCCTTTTTTGCATCAGGCAGATTGGTATAGGGAGCCACTGGACCAATTTAAGCTCTAGATTTAGGAAATATTTTCTTAGGAAGACCAGTTACTGAACCTACCCTTTCTATTAACACTCCCAAAGACACTTTGTGAGATCTAAGAGATTCCTGGTGGGAACAGCTGAGAGGAAGCAAGCACCTGTAAGGACTGAAAAGAGGCTTAGCCAAAGTGTCCTTTTAGTCCTGCACCTTCACAGTGGTCTACCTTCCAGCTGGGAAGAAAGAACAGCACTGGGACCAAGCCAAGAGCCAGACCAGCACTGAGTCATGGGGTCCCTGCATCTTTTCTGGCAGTCACGCTGCACAGGAAAATATCAGATAGCATTCTTTACTCTGGTGTGAGTATTTGAAAAACAAAGCTGAATAATACACTTCAAAACTCAAACTAAATAAAAGAATAGGAATAGTTTTTAATTTATACTCTCTCTAAGAGGATAAGGAGTAAGAAGGACTCCTGGAAGTAAAGCTTTAAAGGAAAGGGAGGTAAAAAAGAAGTAAATAAAGACCAATAGCAAGTCTGGTTTTGAATCCAGATGAATAAAACTGAAGCACAAAGTCATGTGCAAACTGATTTAAAGGGTTCAAGTTGGGTATAAAAGCAACAAGAAATCTAAGCTTTGTCTTGGTCCTGAACTATTAAACCATTTCATTCTTTCCTAGTCAAAGATGTAAGACTACTGGGAGGAAAATATTCCTACTTCAAGAACCACTTATATGAATTGTGTCATGTTATATTTTGTGAGAAGACAGGTATATTTTCTTGTTTGCAACACTTTAATTGTTATGGTTTTATTCTTTAAGTAAAAAAAAAATTGTGAAATAGCTGTAGTGGTGATGAAAACTAACATAGAGGGGGACAGAAGCCTGAGCTACAGGGGAAGGTATGGAAGACTGAGGATTGAAAATATCTCCATTGTCTGGAGCCAATGAATCACTGGGAATTTTTTATCCATTTTTATTTCTGCCCTTACTCCTCTTTCTACTCCTCTCCCCTCTTCCATCCCTCTCCTATTGCTTCCTTTACATTCATCCTACTGAGCTGTGTTGATGCCAGGTGAAAGGTCCAACAAATCTGAAATTAAAAAACAAATTACAAATAAAAAGTACAAAAGATTCAGAAATTCAAATGAGCACAGCCAACATTTGAAAAAGTGCTTTCCTCTGTTAATGCAGATCAGTGTGACACAAGTCTCTATAGCTGGGTCGACTTTGATCTTAAAACATCTGAGACTGTAAAGTAGCTAGTCCTATCCTGATGAGTATTTACAACATTCATTAATATTTGTGACCAAGCATCATGAATTTCTGAACCCATTTTTAAATTTCTGAGATGAAATGTTACACTATACATTACATCAACTTGTACAACAAATTATAAACAAATAAATGTGGCATTCCTGAAATAATTTCCTTAAACTGAACTGCAATTATTTTTCTTTCAATCTTGCCTTTCACAAACCTTTCTCCAAATCCTCAGTCAGGATGTCTAGACTACCTACTCACCCAGAAGAGTGGGCAGAGAGAGACCAGAGACATTGAATTTGTGTTAGGCTAATATGCCCTACTCTCACTGAGAAATTCAGCTGAACCTATCTGTGTTCTGACAATCTATGGTCATGAGACCTTTATATTCCCGTGACAACACTGTGCTCCTAACTCAGAGCAGAGAGGCAAGAGTGAAAAACGAAATGTTATGGTGCATAAATGGAAGTAGGAAAAGAGGCGAAAACTTCATGAAGTCAGCAAATGGTTTTAGCCTTGTAAATCTGTTTTATGTGAACACTGCTCAGACAATGCATTTTTGATGGACAGTACAAAAACCTAGGTTTGAAATATAAATAGAATGTGAAGAACAAAGACCAAAAGGTGGTGAAGTGTATAACATGACATAGTAGCTGCAAGCAACAGTTTATAGTCCCCAGAGAATATTACTGCACTTATTTGAAGCAGTTATTTTAAAGTGCTGAGAACTCCAACTTTTTAAATTCCCTTCTCAATTGTGACAAGTCCGTAAGATTTCTGAGCCTGTGCAAACTATTATATTATAGTTGTTAGAGCTTACAGCTGCAGCCTACTTTATCATGGTAGTAATACTGTGGTATTTGGGCAATTAACTCTCACACACTGAGTTTTGTGCTTACTCCTATAATACCAAATGGTTCATTCCTAATTTGGATTCAGTTTTAGTTTGGTTTCATACTATGCTGTCAGTGAAAAACATGGCCTGTGTAGGCAGTTTAATGATGTCTGCACAGGCACCCAGCTAGTGCCCGGCCAAGAAGACAAAACCCATGGTGGAAACACGTACACTAGTTTCTTATATTTCAGTACCTGTAGAAAATCTTACAGAAAGCCCAAACATATATTGAATGAAGTAGCTGAATTCATAATTTGTGGAAAAAGAGATTGATATCACAACATATCGTGTAGTGTCACAAATCGGCCATTGCTTGGCATCCTGCTACACATAATGACTTGGGACAGATCTGAAGTAAGGCACTGAACTGAACTGTACGAAAGAGCTGATTTTACAGACATTAACAGTCTTATAAAATTCCAGTCTTCTCTAAAAAATTACCTGCAACAGGGAAAACTAAAATCTATCTGGTATTCATAAGTACAGATTTTACTGGAGTATTTAAAAACAAGCATGTACATGAAGACACCAGCAGCATGCTATCAGTAGCAAAATATTTCCCCTACATTGCCTGTATGACCTCAGCTCACAAACTAAAAAAGCCTTTTATAATTTCAAGATCTAACTTCAGAGACATCAAATTCTTCTGCTTTTGATGTACTGTTTATTTTTTAAATATATCTTACAATGATTCATATATCCAGTACAATTAGCTGATTCCATTGCCACCCACATCATTGTTCTGTTTCAAAAATTTTCAAAAATTTTCAAAGTTTTTCAAATTAGGTCCATGATTGTACCCAACAGCTTAAGTCCCTGGGTTTTAGAATAGGACTCTGTGAGAAGAAGTCATTGAAGGATCAATTGTTGTTGGATCACATTACAAAAAAAACAGAAAACTAGGTGAAGTGTGTGAAATCTTGGTTCCATCAGACATCCTTAGGAATTTTGTCATAGACTGGAATTGATTCAAAATATTTAGAAATACATTTGTATACCTGTGAAAATAATTTCTGGAGAAATTGAAAATAAATTCAAATAAAAACTTTAAAGCCATGAAGATTATAAAGGCCAAAAAAAATTTTTTAACCAAAAATTTCATTGCAAAATTAGGATATGAAGAAGTGGAGGACTGGGGAGCATGCGATTCGTCTCCTTTAACTGCATCCATCAAAAAGTTAGGGATCTGTTTTAAATGGGCCATCTAGGTTCTCTCTCATCAGCACAAAGAGAGAGGTGTTTTAGGAAGGCTGTTCATCTCAGCTGTCCATAGATGCCTCTGTTGGGATGTAATCTGTAATTCTCTGCAGGAACAGAATATTTATCTCCACTGACTACAAAGCCTTGAGCTACTGTGTTAGACTTCAATGACTAACTTTTAGATGGCTAAAATGATGACTAGCTTAGTTCTAAAAACCTATTTTTTAAACAGCAAGGTTAAGTGAGATGAATAGAGACTTTTGTGTGAACCACTTCATCAAAAATACACACAAAAAAAAAAAAAGGTTTGACATGAAATTTTGACCAGCATATGTATCACTGATTTTAATAGCACCAGCACCTAATTCTGCACCTTTCTCTTTCCAGCACCTACTGGAACAGGGCACATGCTGACAAATGGTAATCCAGCATGCTTTTCTCACATAATAATAAACAATAAAAATAGCATTAATGTCCTGATAGTCCTAATAAAACACCCCTGTAAAGAAAAAGTGGAATAAATGCAGTTTCTCTTTTTATTATTCATAATGTACATTAATTGTCTACAACTTACAAATGCCCGAATAGAAGATGGTAACCTCTCCAGAGGCAATCTTGTAACTGTATCATTTAAAGAACTCCCATTTAACTGGACGTTGTATAGGCCGGAAGAAAACTTAATTGCATCCTTCTTCAGTTTGGGAAAAAGAAAACAAAGTGGATGTGAATTTATGTAGTAAAGACCACATTAGAAAACTGACCTGCTGTGCAATACCCCAAGTCTTGGGGTTTATCCTGTGAAATCAGTTGCAAATACAAGATGAGAAATGGTAGCATGTATGTGTGTGTGTGTGTGTTCTACTTAGAAAACAGTAGCATTAATCCCTTTTAAAGGTACCCAAAGAGGAAGTTTTGTTTTAATTATACCTTCAGGGGGCCTGTTTACTAGGCAGTGCATGACAGTTTGCACAGCACATTTTTAAATCTTATAATACTTCTATTCTAATACTTATTGTGTGAAGGATCATTTGATAAAATATTGTAACTAGACAGAATGAATTTTCTTTTATAAGCAGTAACTTGCATTACAGATCAAGCTCAGAAGCATATTGCTGCACTTACTGAAAGCACAGTGTTTCATTGTAAAAGACAGTGAGTTATTACTATAACTCCCTGTGCCCACAAGAAGAGCTGTTAGCATGAAGTAAGCCTAGTGTGCAAAAATTCACAAAGGTATCTTTGTTACTTTCATTTGTATTGTTCTAAAAAAGAACATGTCTAGGATAGTGTAAACATTTTAGTGCTTTTATACTCCACTATAAGACAAAAAAAAAAGGAAAAGTAGCATTGTCAACACCATGCAAATATAATTCTTTGACACAGAAACTCCAATTCTTCAGTCAATCTAAAAATACTGCATGTAAGGTATACATGTGCAGTGCCTCCTACAAATTGTAAAGTTACCCTGATTTAACAAAATGTGTCATATCTCTTTGACAATAGGTCCTGTTCCCCTTCTACGCAAAACTCTGAGCAGGAACAGAGACACCTTTTTACTGAATGAATTGTACTGATGTGATGTTTTCCTATAGAACAAATTTAGCCTCGTTTCAGTCAGATTAAGAATCTCATAAAGACTTGATTTGTGCCAGATATGCCCTTTTTGTTGACTGAACACCACAAAGCACATGACTGACTGAAGGGAGGACCTTGAAGAAGGCAACCAGCATGACTGAACAGGCTGAAAAAAGGCTGTTGGTATGGGGCAGAGTGGGAAGACAGGGACCTGACTTTCACCAGTTTATTCAATAATCACCAAGGCCCAAGAGTTATCATTGTATTCTTTATGGTCTCTTGTTCTTCAAATAATAATAATAATGGTCTGTACTGCCTTTTATAAGCTACTGCCTGTCCAAAGGACTACAAGCTGTTCTCAGAGGACCAAAAAATTAACTACAGAAAGCATGAGCTGTTTGACTTGGTTGCTCAGAGACTGCACATCAGTAGAGGCAATAATCACTGGCATCAGGAGAAAGCTACCTGGGAAGGACCACTGGTATAAACCAAGTTTAATCAGACCTTTGGGTATTTTAGGAGAAAGACTTGTGAGTATGCAAAGAAAAAATAAAGAGTCTGGTGAGTGTCATTGATATTCCACTGCATTTATCTGCACTGTTGGTCATCACTCATAAGAAATCCACCTCTGCTTCTTCAAACCTCTGCCAGTGAAGTCAGAAATTATTCTGCATCATAACTGCATCAGAGGAAAAAAAAAAAACAAACAAAAAAAACCAACTCTGCTCCTGAAACAAAATGCAACTGCATAATGGTTGAGCCCCAACACCCTGGCAGGCCAGCCTGGATGTAAGGAGCCAGGAGACTCACAGTGATGTACCAGAGAGGCAACTTATTAATCTGTAGCTTTTGCCAAGATGCAGCAGATAAAATAGGTCTGTATAAATCCAAAACCAAGAAAGTTAAACTCTTAGCTATTAAACAAAAGTATTGGTTAAGCCCCGAAGGATAATCAATGTAAGGTTTTTGTTAATTCTCAATCATATTAAAGCATCTTTAAAAATCTCTCTCTCTGTGATCCTGTCTATTCATCTACATATCTTTATTTTTATTCCAGAATACACAGCAATAAAAAACATGCTATTTTATTCACACTAAGCAACCTGAAATTAACTTAGTAATTTGAAGGTCTACTTGATTATGTTTTTTTAATTGTTGGCAGATGATTCATTGAGATGAAAAATCACACTTCATTGTGCAAAAATAAACTTTCTCAGAAAATACTGCCAAAGCTGAAGTATAAATGCTTTTGAAAGATTTAAGTGCATTGTAGAAATTAGAACGTCATTTTGAAATAGAAAAAAAAACAGGAGGTAAAAAGGTACAAATTATCCTAATGTGGGTATGTGCAAAACAATAATCTTAAAGCCATTTTACTCCTGTAATTGTTTAAAGATCATAAAATAAGACTGGTACCTTCACACAGGCCAAAATGTTGCATTTTAATCCTTATACCACTTAAAAGCAGCATTTTGTTTTCTTCTGTCAGTCTGGATCTGAGTTTAAGGGAGTTACCAACAAACTGGATAACTATGTAGACAGCATCACAGATTACATAATTTTTCATTAGGAAATACTCAACTTTAGCCTTCCGTAAAGATATTCTGCAAGTACTTAAAATGTACAGGATTTGGCTTCAGAATTTGACAGCATACCACATCCTCTAAAACCAAGAGAATTTAAAATGTTCATCTGAGGGCAGACCTATCAGTCTTCATAATCCCACCATTTAAACACTATTAAACTTTTTTATCTTTTTATCTTTTAAAAGTCAAAATGCAGGGAAGGAAGAAAATAGGAAAAATAACACTATGAAAGAGAAAGTGCCATAAAATAATGCTTTAGGAGACTAGAGAGCTAAAATATAAGCAACCTGCAAAGACTTTAATAAGGTAAAAAATTTAAAGAACACCGTAGTCAATTTTCACATTTATTCCCAATAAAAGATTGTGATATAGCACTGCCTCAAACTTCTTTACATCCCCTTCCCTGGTATGAATACAAAATACTAAGACAATACGTAGAAAACTCTTAAGAGTTTAAAAACCACAGTGTTGCAGAAGAAATTCCCAAGAGTTCTTTCCTGTTGCACTACAACCAAAGAAATTCAGGCTGGCTAGGCAGTGAAGGAAAGTCCACATTGTGCAAACCCCGTTTCAGCTGAAAACAGAACAGATCAGTGTGGGCAGAAGAGGATTCAAATGCAGCTTCCCTGTTTCTGCTGCAGCATGATTTTGGGCAGAGCCAGTCTCAACATCCCTTCCCAGAACCAGTCACACTTCTGGGAACCTCTCCCAGTTAAGCCCAGAAATCATGAGGGAAAAGGAGATTCAATTGCTCTCTAAAAATATACTATATTCTGAAGAGCAAAGACATGGAGAAGGAGCCTTACTGTTTAAGGTCAGCAGTGGCACACACAAAAAAAAAAGGAGAATAATTTAGGAGAGAAATTCAGTTTTTAAAAGCATGAAAAGCAAGGCTCTGCCCCGCCTTCAAGAGGTGCAGTGAAAGTGATACCCCAGCTAAATTTAAACCAGAGTTTTTTGAATCTGAACAAAGTAAGATCAGCCTAGTATCATATCAAACAGACTTCATGACTCCATAGGCCAGCCTAGTTCTATCTCCCATGTTGAAAAATGTAAGAAGATAGTCTTCTTTTACCAGTTCAGGCCACTACAGCAGCTAAAACCACATATTCATGAGTCAGCACACAACGCTATACACTTTCTCGTTTCTGTTCCTGTTCTTTTTCACTTGCAAGTAAATACTGATAATAATAGTTAGTTATGGAAGAAGAAAAGAAAAACTGCTTTCCAAAAATTTCAGTTTACAACCCTTTATAAAGGTGTCTTAAATCCCTATACTGTCCTGAATACCAAAACAGATGTAAAGAAAAATAGAAGATGTCATTTCAGTCTAGACACCCATTACTCTCAGGAGCTAGGGCAGTATGACTATATCCCATACTATATAAGGAATATAGTGATATCATCACCTGTAGAAATGAAGCAGCAATGTGTAGGCAACATTTTTATTCATCTCAAAGGCACAAAGGACAATTGTCTTTGACACTAACTATGGCTTTCTAAAACATTAGTCATGGCAGAACTATAGAAACACCAAGCCTAAACCAATTCCAGCAACCCAAATCCTACTCTGCCCACTGCATAGAGGTAGAAGGATCCTCTTTCAAAAGTGGCTCCTTTATTCCTGTTTTAAGGTCCCAAGGCTGTTTGATATATATAAAGTCCTACAACCTCAGAATACTGCAAATGAAATGCATGCATATTAATTAGCATACTACTCAGACAACAGGTGCTTTGTGGATGAAATCTGGCACTAAATAGAAAGTTTTAGGAATGCACTTTCTCAGACTTTGAGATAAGACTAGGTGAGCAGGATTAGCTCTTCACTCAGCAACTCTCTGCACAAAATTACTCACACAACACACCTGCAGTATTAAAAGAAAGGACAAAAGGATCATTCTGGAAACTGCTAGCCTAGTTAATTTATTTCAGTGCTTTAGCAGTAGCAAAATATTTTGCTTACTGGAAGTTGCACCTAATTTAAAGAAAATACTTCATTTAAATATAAGGAGGGATGGAAATAAATAGAGGGGTGGAGAATAAAGTTTCAATCTCTCTTGTTTTTAATGGCTTGCTTTTAAATTAAATCATGAAAAAGTAAGCAGGCTGAGTCTTCTTAAAATGTGGCATAATGACCCAACAGATCGTAAGTATTTTAGAAAAGTCATCATAATCTATCATGGAAATATCTCAGCTAGTTTTTAGACACATGAATTATTGACCCTGTTATGCTGCCAAAAGTATTTACCATGTTAGAGCAGAATTCATGCATAAATATGTGCAAAATATTTTTATTACAGCAAAACTGGAAAAAGCCAGAGCAAATACATAATAGTTATGTTTCCATAAAGACAAATGAATTTATTTTTCAACACGACTAATTGCATGATATAAACACTTCTTACACTTTCTACTTTAAGGAAAGCTGTTACATTGCAGGAATTTAAACATAAGCATTAAAAGCCTAAAATATCCAGATGCATTTGTAATTCTCTGAATTATATTTGCTTATATGACAGTGACAAAAGATAAATATCCCCTGTAACTTACTTTAGTTTCCACATCTGAATACACGACATATCTTTATAGTCAGTTATAGATCCTAAAATGTTATTTGTAAAAAATACAGTAAGAAATCCCATCACAATAAAGTAAACAACAGAGAACATCACAGAACACTCAGCACTTGAACTTTAGCATAATATCACACCATATTTCTCTCTGGAGGGAAATAAATAAATAAACCCCAAACCAACCCACCCTGTCATCTGGAAAAATCTTTCCAAATTGTGTTTTACAGAACCAATATCCTGTCCGTACATCAGTGGCAGCCTCTGTTAAGCATTTAAGTGCTCTCAGTGAAAAGTAACAGTTTCTCCTCCAATCCTGAACTCTCAGTAACCATCACAGAAAGTAACAATTTCCCATTCCCTGTCAGCCAGTGGCACTATTAATCATCAAACAAAAACGAAACACCTTCAAGCAAATATCAGCTTCTGATTAATCTCCATCCCAATGAATTAGAGTCATAAGAGGCAACCTGCTGCCTTGTTTATGCCTTTTTAATATGAGGAGCAGAAGTTGGATATAAGGGTTTTCTGCCCTTAGGGCTACAAAATATGCCTCATGTGGCAGCGAGCCAGCTCTCCGAGGGAACCTCCTTTGCTGTTTCACAGTTATTTTCTAATAGATAAATTTAAACAGACACACAAAAACACGAGTCACCACAATACATGGCCAGAGCTATTGTTTTTGTCTGAAGTCCTGCGAGCATCTGTACTCAAAATGAGGATCTCAAGGTTCCATCCAGTTTCGGTTTGGGCTTTATTTTTGGCTGTTTTGTTTATTTGGGTTTTTTTCAAAATGCAACGAGGAGAGGAGGGATGTCTGGATTTTTTTTTTTCCCCAGCTGCCTTCCCCTCTATAGAGCACAGCACATAAAACACCTCTCTTCAGCTCTAACTGACCTAGGCTCAATTAGTGCAACATTTTGCACACATCCAAGCAATAACAAGGCAAAGATATTTAGTCCAGTCCTCATGTGTACTGCACAGACACGTTTAGAAAGGGGTGGAAGGAGATTTCTTTAAAAAAAAAAAATCTCACAATGAAATTTACACAGTGTGGAAACGCCTACAAGGAGATGAAGTACCTGCACTGGGGAGATGTTCAGTTGTTCACTTCATCTTCCGTTGACAAGGAAACCAAACCGCACTTCATTCTCCAGGAAAACCTTCCACTGCCATCATTTGAAAATGTATTTATTTGTATATATGTATATATCTATCATCATCATCATCATGATAACAATAACCATCATAAAACACTGCTGGCAAAAGAATAAAAAGTGAAGGTGCAAAATGTGCAAAAGTAAGGATCATCTCTTTGGCTTTCTGTTTTGCTTTGTTATCTTTAGGGAGGAAAAAAAAGTATTTAAAAATGATGACTGTAACATGCTGCAAGAAAAGTTTCACATTATAAACAGGCATCAAAAACTGAAGAAGAGGAAAACCAAAAAACCCTGCTGGTTGCACTGTTAAAAAAAAAAAAAAAGAAAAAAGAAAAAGAAAAAGAAACAGTAACAAAAATAATAAAATTAACATCTTGCTCTGTGGCTTCCACCAGAATTGCAAGATTACAAACTCTGTGTAAACACTGCTGTAAAATGCATTTGCAATTCCCATCTCCTTAAGGAAAAAAAAAAAAGCCCTTAAAAAACACCCAAAAATAAAAATAAAACAACACCAGAAAAAAATCCTCTGCAAAAAGAGTTAGAAACATGCCTTTTCTCTTATCTTTAAAAAATAAGCATCATATTTCACATTGCTTTTCCGTGCCACAACAAAACCAGTTGCATATATAGATATATAGCTACTAAATGTATATCAGTTGTTGCTGGACTGGTGTTATTAATATTATAATTTTTCATTCCCAGTGACTCCCGGCCCCAGCAGCACCTTTTGCTCACAGTTTAGTAACCATCGCATGCTAGGAAAAAAACTTGTCATCAGCAAAAGATCAAATCCATTTAAACAATAATCAAAGAGGAAGAAAAAAAAAGAAGAAAAAAAAAGAAAACAAAAAAAAAACAAAAGGAAGAAAAAAAAACAGGACAAAAAAGGAGGACAAGAATGTCAGCGGAAAGGTACTCACCGAGCGGGAGTAAAAGGGAGGAATAAAAATGAGAGTTACTATAAAATACAGTATGGCGGTGGAAGAAGGAATGAGGCGCTTTTTTTTTCTCTCCTCTCTAGTCTCTGCCTCCGGCAACCGCCACGTGATCCGGAGCCGGGCGGACTCGCAGCCGGGAGGGCGCAGCGGCGGCGCCGGGCGCGGACCCAGCCCGAGCCCAGCCCGCTCCGCTCCGCGCCCGCCGCCGCCCGGCTTCGCCGCCGCCCAGCGCTCCGCTCCGCGCCGCCGCTGCCCTCGGCAGGTGCCGCTCGCCCCCGCGCTGCGCTCCGCTCCGCTCACTCACTCGCTCGCTCAGTGCCGCCGAGCGCGGGCACGCAGCCGGCCGCGCGGGCGGGGTGCGGAGGCGGGCGCGTCCTGCGCGGCAGCGCAGCTCGCTCGCCGGCGCTGCGCGAAGTTATCGCCTGACACCGCCCGCCCGCCTGTTGCCCTCCGGCCGCGGCGCCGCCGGCCCCCCCGCTGGAGTGCCGCTCGCCCCGGCAGTGGGGCCGGCGGCGGGCGGAGCGGAGCGCCGGGGTTTGCCCGGGTGAGGGGTGAGGTGCCTCCGGCGGCGGCCCCGGGGCAGCGCCGGGCTCCGAGGCGAGTGCCCCCGCCGGGTTACCCCTCCCGCCGATCCGGCGGGGGATGGGGACCGCTCGCGGGGGTAGCGCCTGTGCGCGCACGGCAGGGGTAGCCCGCCGCCCGGCTCGCCGTCTGCACGGGATGCCAGCCCTGATTCCCTCGTGTGTGCGGGGGTGCCCTTCCCGCAGCTGCGGCTCGGCGTGGGTACGCGGAGTATCCCGGCAGGCAGACAAGGCAGGCAGGGGCATCCCCTGTTGTCACGCCAGCTCCAGGGCACCGCTGCTGCCGGTGCAGCGTGGCGGGCGGGGGGGTTCCCCTGTGCCACTCCTGCTCCGGTGTGTGCAGCTCGGGGTGTTTCCGTGCCCAGCGCCGCGGTTGCAGTCACTTTGCGCCCAGTCGTGTCTAGGCAGCGCTGCTCCGGCTTCCTCCGGAGAGCGGTTCACATGTGCAGCGGGGGAGAGGACAGGTACCGCGGGTCCCATCCATTACTGCTCCTGTTTCCAGGCCTCTGCCCAGCTGCACGGCTTCTCCCTCCTCCTCCCGTCCTTCCAGCGGCAGGGTGATGCTTCCCATCACAAAGTTACCGGCCGAGGTGGGAATTCAGCGTGTTCGGAGGGGCCATTCACCGCTGGGCTCGCTCCCGAGAGCAGGGCAGTGTGCTCCGGCCAGGCTGACCCAGGGTGTGCAGCCGCCCTCGGCTGCACCGCAGCCCGCAGCTGCCCGCAGGGGTGGAAATGTTTAGGGTCGAGCCCCTCGACCGGACTCAAGTGCGGCCCTGAAGCAGCTCTGTGGCTAGCCGGATGGCAGCTCTCTCTCTCCCTTTTCCTTTAACAGACAAAAAATGCACTGGAGGAGACTGTGTGCTGCTGTTGCTGAGAGTTCCCTCAAGACGCTTGCTTTTCCCTTTTTAGCTCTCCTCGCATGTCTCCTTATTAACAAACGCAGCAGTGGCAGGGAGCGGCGGCTGGGGCTGAGAGCAGCTTTGCTCCGGCTCCAGCTGAAGCTGCTCAGTATTGCCAGGCCACAAGCCGCAGCTCGGCTGTGTCCTCACTTCACTGGCCCCCAAAATGTTCACAGCTAACAATCACACACAAACTTACTTATTTACTGCTTCAGCAGTAGAAGGAAGAGCCACAAGAGATAAATTAAGAGAGGAATAGAAGTGCACATCTGTGAACCAGGCAGTGTGATGGAGCAGTCCAGCCACTATTTTCCAATAGTACCCTACTTCTTCCTCCCCACTTCTTTGTGCACTTTTTTTTTTTTTTTTTTTTTTTCCAGAACCTGTCTCTTTTCATCCAGGTCAGGAGGCAGGAGATACAGTCAGGTTATTAGTCTACAAAAATTACTCTTACCAGTTAGAGGATGCCCTGCTATATAAAAGACTGGTGAGGGCACCAGCCTGCCTTCTTCTCATCCTCACACAAAGATTTTTCCCTTGCCCTGACCATTTCTTTCTTTCTTTCCTGTCCTGTATCTCTTCCCCAGTGTTTCCAGAAAATGAAAAGAAATGCTCCCTTTCTTCTTTGCTCTAAACTTCTTTTATGAAGTATAAAAAGAACACTGGCCAAAGTTTAAAAATATATATAACCAGCTATGGTTTCTTGCTTGCTTTATATTTTGGCACTGGGCTTGTTTTGGCATTTCATAATTTTCTTCCCCTGCTATGTTTGGCTCCCAGGAGCAGAGCTATACATCTGAGAAGGTTTAAAACAAACAAAAAAGCAAAATAAAGGAAGTCCGTAAAGATTAAAAAAATTACAAGAAATTGAACATCTAGTGTGAAAATTAACCAACTTAACTGTACAAAGTTGCATGTCCACATGACAATAAACTTAATCATATTGTCATTATAGTATCACAAACTGTCATGTCTTGAGGTTTCATGTGTGGGAGGTGTATTTCCTTGGATGGTGCACTTCAGTTTGTCATAGCTCTAGGTAATGCATGTATAAATACAGTTAAATGACTAAGGCTTTTTTTAATGATATTTAACATCAAAGCATAATTGCAAAATCAAGGCATAAATAACAATCCTATTTTGTTGTTGCTTTTAAGTTTCCATTACTGTTTATGTACTTTTGAGCACATATGTCTTCCTGAAATAACAACAACAAAAGTTAAAGGATTGTGTTTTAATCCAGAGTTGTACAACAGATCTGACTTGTAAATTTTTTGTTGACACATATAGAGGATCAGAAGATGTACATTTCAGACAATGTATTTTATGTATTATTTGTTCAGTAGATTCCAAGAACTAGGAATAAGATAAGCTTGCAGAAAAGTGTGATCCTCTTCTCAATGTGTATGTATTGACTAGTTATTTTGTAAGTGCATTAAAAAGTCATTATTATACACTTGGCAAATGTAAATACTGAAAGGGCTTAGGGGCAGCTTCCAGACCCGGTCTAGAACAGTGCTGAGGGGATCAGAAATGTAAATAAATTACTTTCTCCTATAGCTAGCATTGTAAATATTGTGAAAATTAACTGGTTCATTAGAACTTAACCTTAGCTTTACCTATGGAATCACAAAGTATGCTTTTGTCACTTTTCCCCTTACAATCCATTAAGATGTAGAAAGCACTAGAGGGTAGGAGGTGCAAGAGGTTTGGGAGGAGTGCATGTTTGGAATAGGTAACAAACAAGAAAGAGCTTGGAATAATGCTGTTTTCGCAGAATCCCAGGAAGTGTTTATGCACTGGTGTCTAGTTTCTACTTTCTGGCCATTCCTGCTGGAAATTTCAAGACCAGTTGAACACTTGATGCTAGTCTGAAATGTGGGAAAGTTCATTGCATTGCTTGGTTATGAACAATGCTCAACAAAGTATACAGTAAAAGAATGCAGTTCAAAAAGAAGGAAAAGTAGGATCACTTAGATAATTTTGAGATCAATCCAATGCATGCAAACAAGGTGTCTGCTGGCATTTTTTACACTTTTCCTTCTGCAGAATAGCAACTGAGTTCCTCTGCAACATGATTAAGACTTATCCTCAAAAACAGCAAAGAATTCTGGGCAGAAAGTGAATGAACCAGCACTTGTACACTTCTGCTTAGCTACCAGCATAGAGTTGCTTCCTAAGGTGGCCACAATATTGTACTAAACCAGTACAATATTGTACTAAACCAGCTCTGTGACTTATATTGGGCTTGCTAGTCTTTAGTCATGTTATGCAATCCCAATATTTTATATCCCTTTCCTGTACCTTTGCAGTACCACTCCCTTCCCCCCTTCCACCTCCCCAAAGAAGCAGAAATAAATATATTCTGAGATTACCTAATTGTCTATAATCTCTTTTTCTTGATTGCATTAAACTTCTGTGCCCTCAGCATTGTGCTGCTGCTGTATATACAGATTGCTTGGGCAATTTTCTTCCCTTTCTACTGGAGCTGGTATTGGAGAAACACACAGTTGATTTTTTTATATCGCTTTCAGTGCACTTATACTTTCCTAAAATAAAGAAGCTTCTCTTTGCAGGTAGTAAGCAAATAGTTGGAGTCCAGCACTAAGGAACTGGCTTTGCAAAGATCCATCACTATGACTCAGCAGCCTGAAAGCCTGAGCTCAAGTTGCAAACAGGTGCAAACAGCTATTGGTGTTTCCTATTGCACTGTCAGAAGTCAGCTGAAACAATACCAGCTGCAAAAATAGCGACAGTAATAATTAAAATAATGATGAAATAATTAGTGGTCCTTTTTTGAAGATACAACTCCCTAAACCTGATTTAATGGCTAATTTGTATGTAATCCCTTTGAGACCATTCAATATAATTATAGGTTTATGAAGTTGTGGTGGGTGTTTTTGTTTGTTTGTACATGTTGTTTATGTCTACCATGAAAGCAGTAAAGGGAGAGTTAGTTGACCAGCAATGACTGCTAAATGAAAGAATTACTTGAAGTTAGCCAACTATTACCTTTTTAAACCATTAAAGAAAGAAAACTGTATTTCTCAAACACTAGAGACTTAACTATCATCATTTAAATCCATTTATGTGCTGGCTCTATTCTGATTAAATTGCTATCCCTTAGACAATATCAAGTTGAATTACTTCACATTTTTAAAGTACACTTCAGTTCATGTGATAAATATGAGATGTTACTTTAGAAAGAAATTTCATTCATCTGTTTATCTCTGCATGCTATCATTTTTCTTGCTTTTTTTTTTTGCTATAGATGAATTGCTAATTTTAACAAAAATCTGTACTTGTTCCTCTTCTGCCTTTCTTACAGTTCTTTTAAGACACTGTATTTATCTATACAGTGAAGATAACTCAATTCTTCTTTTACCAGTTTTTCATCTGAAATTTCCAAGTGTCTGAGCAGAACAAGGGTTAAAAAGTTCAGTAACAAATAACAGAAGGAATAATAGCAAGTCATCTCTGTTTAAAGGAGAGCAGATAAAGTACCTGAATGATACACCCACTATGCAGAGAAATTGAATGAAAAATAGGGAAGACTTTCAAGGAGTCCTTTTTACCTTCTTTTGTCAGATGAGAGAGCTTTTTGAGAGGGAGGAGTTTTTAGCTACTGAATGCTTTGTTCTGTGTAAAGTTGAGTCTTTCAGCCCATGTATACTGTGCTTTTTGAAACAATCCTGACCTGAGGACAGAGCAAAGAACAAACTTTGTGCCCTTAAGCTACTATTTTCACATCCTATTTTATATACATAAATGAAAAGTGATGTCTGCATTAAAAATCAGAGAATCTGATGTAACCCAAACATCTTTCCTAATTTCAAGATTGTTGCCTTTTGCTCTTTTAATGTGTTATTGTCCTGAGAAGGTTAATTAAAGAGCAAAACTTATTATAAGTGTGTTTTCTGTTAGTTTTGCAATAAGACTGGGGACACTGTGAAATAAGGCAGCTTATGACCAAATTCACTGGTTTGCACCATCTGTTCTCGTTCATTCATTGTCTATATGACAATCTTTCAATCTTTCCACTGAAAGAGAATTCAAAACATACTTTTGGTGGGGGGAGGCTTGTGGTTTTGTTTTTAGTTGTTTCTTTTTTTTTAGCATGTGGGTATTGTTTGTTTGTTTGTTTGTGTTAATTGTGTTGTATCAGCCAGAATTAAATAACAGCTGATGGCTGGCACTTATGGTTGAACATCATGATGGCGCTGAAAGCTGAGAGCACATTTTTAAGGTTAATCAGACCAACACTGGAAAATGTGCCCTTGTCTGAACAACTAGTGACTCAAGAGGAATAGAGTATGTAGTACAGAAGATTGAAAAGTGAGAGAAAAAAGAATGTCACAAATTTCTGGCACTTTGAGAAATGGAGTTGGAGACATTTTTAAAAATTAATCTAAACTGAGAAACATATCTTTGGTAGAAGCAATAGGAGAGAGGTGAATCTGATCACCTCTCTGTGAATCAGATCCCATGTGTTCAAACTGGGCACATAAAATGAACACACAGATATTTATATTTTAATGTTTAGTTTAAGTGATTCAGCAACCATAATATACTTTCGTTTGTATACTCAGGAGTATATTGGTATTTACCAATATACTTTTGGGTATACACCCAAAGCATTCATCTCCCTAAACTTAACAAGAATCCTTGGCCTTCTTGCCTTCAGCTGCTTCAGTTTTCAGAGATGTGAATGAGACATGAGCCACACACAGTGTCCTTCTCTACTACAGGGCATTGTTTTGCATTCTGAGTACTATTTGTGTGTGTTGCATAAGGTAAGGATAAGTATATGACTATACAATAATTGTTCACTAAGAGGTGAAATAAGGTTGCATGTGCAATTTTAGTTCAGGATACTCCTGAAGAAAAGAAACTGTGTTTGGCATTCAACTGTTCAAAAACAATTTTTTTGCATGTAGGGAATGCACATATATGCATATGTGCATATAGGTACACCTGCATCACATAACCTATTTGTTTTTTTGATCCTGCATTCTAGTTATGAACAAGAGCTAATTTTAGCTAGTTAACAAGATCTGACATGATTGCAGTCCATAGCAGTATGGCTGGAGGCTAGAGGATTTTTGTGTATGTTGTTTTATTCATGTGTTGTCCTGGAGAGGATTGAAAATATTATGTAAGAATGTTAAGCATTCAGTGTCGGGCTCTAGGCAAAATACAGGTAAAAAAAAACCCTTCAAAATAAAATTATATACATTTTAACAACTCCTTTTTTTTTTAATAGAAAGACAATTTGTAATAGAGCATGTCTGACTCTAACCTCTACCCATCTGCCCTTCATATATGCAGAGAATTTTTAGACAAGGGAAGACTTACTCTATAATTACATCAGGTAACTCGAGGCCAGTCATTTTGAAAAAAATACATTGGAATTCTGAATAGCATTTATTACTTTATCTTCTCTTATTTTTATCTTTACACCAGCTCTTTTTCACAATCACAATTTATTTTCTTCATCTCCTACTTGTCAAGTTTTATATTCTAGGACAGCATCCCTTTGCTCCCCTTTGAGGTAAATCACCTTGTGAGACCATCTAGACCATCTCTTTTTCCACCTTTCTTAAGGCAGCTGCCCTAAGATTCTTGGGGTTTTGTTTTTGGCATTCTCAAATAGCTACATCTCTGCACTGCTGCAGCTCTCTGGGCACCTTGCATCTTGTAAATGACTCAGACAGCACACTCCCTTCCCTCTAGCAAACAGGGAGAAAGCCTGGAAAACTGTTCTTGGGAATGATCTTCCTTCTGGTTTACATCGAAAATTACTTCCATTACAGGATA
This sequence comes from Chloebia gouldiae, assembly GCA_003676055.1. Classification (NCBI taxonomy): domain Eukaryota; kingdom Metazoa; phylum Chordata; class Aves; order Passeriformes; family Passeridae; genus Chloebia; species Chloebia gouldiae. The sequence continues at coordinate 42,403,249 of QUSF01000001.1, read as the reverse complement.
GCGCCCAAAGGCGCAATCCAGCCTGAAACATAAAAATGCAATTGCTCTAAACAGGAATTATATAACTAGAATAATTTACAATTCTAAAGCTAAATGTCATTGAATTGTATATTTCCAAATTTTAAGGTTTTTAAAATCTTTTTTTTGGCAGCTGCCAATAACTCTCAGTTATTGTGTTGGATGCGAATGTTGAATTGTGTTGAATATTTTAAAAGTAAGTGGAAACAAGATGCACAAAGTCACCCAAATAAATCTTATTATTTTCTTTGAGGTTGAAGCAGCATTTTGAGCATGAATAAATCTTGGAAAAAAATCAAGATTCTTCAAATCTGATAGCTCCTTTGGATGGGTAATTGCTGCAAAGACTATCAGTGCAAAGATATCACTGCAAAGATACTCAATTCAATCTATATTCTGCTTGCCAACTATTGCCCAAACACCATCTCTCTCAGAAGAATGAAGTCTGCAAATTTTCAGTGTGTGTTCCAGTTAAAATTTTTAAAAAAATAGAAAACAAATCACAAATTGTTCCTGAAAACACTGTTTATGTAAGAACCTGGTATAATCTAATCTTCAGAAACTCCAAGCGATCACAAAATTTTGTTTTAAGTTCACAACTCTTCTGACAATCAAGCCCATGCTGTTCAAGAGCATTAGCAATTTAGGTATCAAGAAAACTTCTGCCTTTCTGTGAAAATACACCGTTCTCCAAAAGAGGGACAAGTTTGTGCTCACTTTGTAATGGGTAAATTTGCTATTGTATCAGCAGTCAGAGAAATAAGCAGTTCATTGGTGATTATATTTGAGTGTGCTGACTTTGACATATGCAGTGTTTCCATGCCATACAACATAATTTCTTATGCAAGCTATAGCATAACTGTTAAAAAAGCCATTCTAGAGTAGCTCATACTTGCCTTAAAACTTCACTTTTCCCCACTAACCCAGTAACTTTAGTGTCTGTTATTTTTTTTCCCACTGGTTAAACCATTTCCCCAAGTTTCACATGTCAAATGAAAACATTTTGAACTGTATAAGCTTAAAGCAAACTCCAGAAATATGCTAAAATTCTTAATCACACCAAAGAAGTAATAACAGAATAAGAGAATCAAGTATTCAAGTGAAGGCTGCCTTCTGGTATATTTTGAAGGCCATATTTTCCTAATCTAATTGGGAAATGCCTTGCAACTTAATTGGAAAATTTTAGATAATTTTCATTTCTTTTAGAACATGAAACAGAACATGATTACAAAGGGAGTAACATCACAGGTTATTTCCAGAGGAGATACTATTTTTCAGTCATTTAAGAAAAAATCCTTCTTCTGTGGCTTTTGCAACTCTCAATATGGAACATTTTTTCTCAGTAGCAGCCTTGCTCAAGGAATGGCTATCAGAAAACTTTGGATTTTGTCATTGAAGAACTTTTTGTTCATTTCTGAAAGTTTCACATGAGAAATACAAGCACCAAGGTGACTTTGGATAAAACAATTATTGATAAACATATTTTTAGAGGTTTTTAAGAGGAGCAATTATCAAATTCTCAAGATAGAATTATAGGTATATTTTATAGGAATGCTAGCTCTTAGCTGACACCTGGAAAGGACCAGTGCAATTGGTAGGAACAATAATTTAGTACTGCTAGGATGGGCTTTGAATCAGCATCAAGAAGATGGTAATTAGGTGATATTAGCAATATCAAAAGAAGGTAACAGTAAATAAGTAACCCAGTAATACTTCTTTCTAAACTTTCTCAAGTTGCCTAATATTTTTTCCCTTCTGTATTCCACAACACGACTGCAAGTTGGAATGAAGTGCATTTCTATTCATATATTCCTCTCATCTACAGGCTATCTTACTTAACTGTTCAAAAAGGAAGTATATCCTCTTGGTTATAGTGATGCTGATAGAGAGTTGCATTACAGCTCAGAAAGAATAATATAAACCCAGGAGAAACCAATGGGTTTTGGTGACCATTTTTATGACTGAGAATGAGAGGGAGGAGAGAAGGAAGAAATAATGAAAAAATGAACCAATCTGCCAAAGTTAATATTATTGATAATATAAACAATATGCTGAAAATACTAATTGTTGATGGCTTCTAGAATTTTTTTAATTCTAATAATGAAAATGCAACCATTCATAGATATAATTTGTGATAATAAAGAAGTAAATCTCTGCCCAGTAAATGTGATGTTCATTTATCACAACAAAATAATATTTTCACCCTCTGTCTAAATGTAATTATCTACATTTAAGAAACATATTCTGTTGATATCTGATATTAAAATATTTCTATAATAAAAATCCTAAATCAATATGAAAAGCAGTTTTACTTTTAATATAAGTGGCACACACATTTTTACAGGTCCATTTTCTTTTTATAATGTACATGCACATAATACACACAGAGAAGCAAAACATACCATTCAAATAATTTAAGTCTGTAGGAAACCACAGTTCTTAAAAATAACAGGAATCTCTGTACTGCAAGTATTCATTTAAGTGATCTTTTTACAAGTAGAGTATTGATTTGAAGTGAATGTTTTTGTGAGTAAACATTACTTATATTATTAAAAATTTGCAGGAAAGGTTTTCAGCTCAGTGGAGATCCTTCTTGGCTCCCTACTGCAGCAAGCTCTGTGAGGAATTCTTACAATGTGGATTGTCATTAGCCTTTTAAAGCTGAAAACACTCCTGTAGCTTCCTCAATATGTAAGATCCCTGCTTTAAAAAAAGTTTGAAGTTTCATGAGGAAATAGTAATGGGTAAAAGGATGAAGAAATGAGCAAAGGCTTTATAATGATACATTTAACTTATTTTTCTCTTTTTAATTCAGTTTTGTTTCTTTAAGTGAGACTGGGAGTTAAACAATCAGGCTTGCAGGCATTCATTCCCCTCTGACTGCAGCCTAGACAGGGTAACTCACCCTATCCTTATGGATATTCATCTCTGCATCCCCATCTTGCTCCTGCTAGAGGTTTCTAATCTTCAGTGGATATGCAGTTGTCCTGATGTTGTCAAAATATTTCAATATTTTTATTTTAAATCCAGAAATGTTTATGTAGGTAAGAATCATTGAATGTGATTTAGGCATGGCATTATGCTGGGAAAGCTGAAGTCATGGTATCAACTGGAAAGGTTTAGTGGTGACAAGTCTTGTAAATGGCAGACTTCTCATTGTGTAGCTAGATCAGAATTTAAGTACACATTGTTTAAAAAAAAAAATCCCAAACCATAAAGGTAGTTATTTACTCAAGAAATTCTAATGAAATTTAGAGAAGGTTGAGGAAGAGATTTGAATTTGGATAATAAGCTAGCAAATAACCTGCAGAGTGGTTTAGAAGATAAGTAAAGTGTATTTTATTCACATCTCTTTGAATATTTTTGAGAGAGAGAGAGGAAATATGCCAGGTAATAGAGGTTAGGGACAAGCTGCAGGAGATATAGGTGAAATCTGTAAGAATTGAAGGAAAAAAGATAGAGAATTAAAGCCAATAGGAAGTCATGAAGGCAAATATGGAAGAAGCACTTGAGGAAGTAAAAAGAGTAAGAAAAATTAGTGTTGGATTTGATATTGCTCAAAGTAGGAGGAGAGAAATATTTTAGGTCAGGCCACACTCATTTCTAGTAAAGAGAGTATGGAACGGAATTTTTGAATTAAAAATTGCAAAAATGTAAAAAGAGTTAGTAAGCACAGAAACTAGTTGTAAGTTTTAAGATAAGCAGGGATGTGCTGAATATTAACCTGATAATAAAAATGAAGTGAGCCTTACAGAAGTAATATTCCTCTTGATAATTTCCTGGAGATTACCTGTTGGCATTTTTGGAAAGTTAGAGTAGAAAGTTGTGGGTTGTGAGGCATTCATCTGTGTCTGCTGAGATTTTATACAGTTTCAGAACATGTATGGTGCTTAATAGACAAGGTCAGGAGACAGGACATTTGGCTACAGGATAGCAATAAGGAACACAAGTTACCTCAGTAATGTCTGTGTTGTGTAGCAATGTCATTGAATTGGCAAATGGAAGAGTAAAAGAAATTTCATTTTATTTGATTTATGAATTGGTAACTCCTTACCATGGCAGCTGAATCCCTTAAAATATTTAGATTTGCTTTTGTAATCTGTTCAAAGACTAAAGCTCTCTATTGTCTCCCCTTTTCCAAAGAGAAGGAACAATCATAAAGTATGTCTCAGGAGTATCTCTAATTCCCAGAGTCTGAGCCTGCATAAATGAGAGTAAAAAGATTTCTTCAGTTTCACAGAATCCCCTCTGAATAAGTTGGCTGAATACAAAGTAAGCATGCACAGAGAAAGGAACACTCTTTACTATCTTTCAGAGGGTTCTGGCTCACACATCAGTTGACTCCACAAGTAATTTTAGCTGTTTATGCATAGATGAATACATCTTTATAGAGAAACAGAATTTTACAGTGGATGTGTTTGTGATGCAAGTCTTATATATGTGAACAAATTTAGTAACTTCTATTTGTTATTATCTAACTCTTTGATATTGTCTATTGTAAGTAGTGCTGTTTAAATCTTCATTGCACAGGGAAGCATGCAACATATATCTGTAACCTCTCAATGCTTTGTAACAAATGTTAGAGGGACTGGAAGAGTATTAGATCATTAGAACAGGATGAAGAATACAGCATGGAGCTGATGTTCAGGTTCTTCTCTCTCTTCCCACATGCCAAATTTCCTTACTCAAAAGCGACATATTCTCTGCTGTGTGAGACATAAACTTTGGTTGCAACAAATGCATGCAAGACATCTTCAGTGTCTTCTACTTAGACTAGCACAGATTTTGTCACAATGGAGATACTTTCCTATTTGGGATTTTCCTAAGTGGAGTGGAACCACATGTGGTAATATACACTAACAGAAAACAGTGGATATATAGGCCAGGAAAATAGTTACTTCCTTGGGGATAATCAGGGGACCTTGAGACTCGTAGCTTTTGTATTTGTAAATAGAACTCTTCAGTATCTACATATAAGATCTGTAGATAATATGGTGATTTTCCTCATGGATAGGAACACAGTGTTTTCTAATTTTGAAATATTGAAAGTACTTCTGCTATACAGTCTTTATCTGTAAATGGATTATCTGAAACAGGTGATAATACAATAATACAAAATATCTTAATGTTCCTTGCTTTGTCATGAACACAGTCTAGGGACTTTTAAGGATTTTTATAGAAAATATAGCCTCTAGTTAAGATTGTGCATAGATAAATAAACTATGCACAGAACTTGAAGACACTAAATACATACAGAAACTATCAATATTATGCCCTAAAGCATTTTCTGCACTGACAGTGCACTACTTTCTCTTTATGGGAAATTGTGTTAGAGTGAGCTGGAGACAGAGGGAGTTTGAGAGAAGCCAGGAGAAATCCCATGTCTTTCCTCCATAAAGAGGACATGACAAAAAAGCAGCACTTTACTGTGTATTCCCCTTCCTTGAAAAGCAGAGGAAATAAAAGGTTCTAGGTTATGAACTTGGCTGCCTGAGAAACCCCACCACGACACTTTGTTTTGGCAAAAAAAAGGTAAAACTGCATGTGCAATAGTCAGCATCTTTAAAGACAGATGTCCTTGGAATTCTTGTCTTATTAATGGAAAGCACACCCTGGTAAACCTTGTATGTCTGCAAGTGTGTAGAAAGGGAATAGAATCTTCAACTTGCCTTGCAATTCTAACTGAAATCTGGCTAGGCCTTTTTTTTTTTTTTTTGGTTGGTTAGTTGGTTGGTTTTTTGTAGACCTGTGTAGCTCATCAATTGTGTATAGAACTATAGAAAAGTTTTTCTTTACTTTTGATCAGTGATAGGGTGCTGTCAGCCTTTGGTTGCCTTGCCTGCATGTACCAATGTTACAAGTTTGCTTTTATGTGAACTGGTTCAGCTGAGCCAACATAATGACAGTTTCTACAGGAGGGAGGAAGGTGTCATATCTGACTCCTCACACAACCAAAGGTGCTGTCAAAGCAAAGGAATTTAATCTTTGAGATTATTGTTGAAACTCAGATCTCTAGGGTCAGGATTTATGTTTCATGAAAGTCAAGTTATGTAATGATTTGAAAGCTCCGTGATCAAAAACAAAAATTTCAGACTTCATCTGAGCACAGCTTTTAATAATGTTAATCATTTTTATAAATGCACAATAACATGGATAGAGTATGGTTACTGACTGAATGGGTGTATTTTCCTGTTGATAAGATCTGGTAAGTCAGTTAAATACATTAGACTGGTATATAAATCTTTTGAATGATGTTATTCATGAGGCAACTGCCTAGGCTCTATGTGCAGAATATGCTTGTGACAAGAAGGCATGATGAAAGACAGCTTAGATATGTATAGATAGATCAATGTTTAAATTCCTGACTACAGTGAACAGTCTCTTAGAAACTGAGCACTATTGTGCTCAGAAAACAAAAGAGTTCAAGATTATAAATGTACATTTAAGTTTCTAAAAGTTTCAATGAAAGATGGGGATTTTCGGATTCCTTTATTCTTTGAGTTTTATTAGGAGTTTTAATACACAATTTTCTTCTTTTTGGAAAAGAAGAAACAGCTTGTGCTCTTTGATTGTCAAAATTTTTAAGATGGAATATTAAAATTGAGTAATTTCTCTAAATGTGTTTATCAGGTCTTTACAGATGCTTTTCTCAGGCAGCTTGTAGTATGAAAATAAAGCTGGATGTTTGAAAGTGTCATTAAACCTCTGCTTCTTGTGGGATGGTTTCAGATAGCTGGAAATTTGTGGCTGTGATGTCCTAAATCATTGATGCATGACATATGGACTCAAACAGCTAAAAATGAATGTTTTGAAAGACAAAATTTCATAAAGACCCTAGACCATGCAAATGAATAATTCAAATTGTTTTCAGTACATTTACTGTTATGAAACTTTACAACTATTGATCAAGTCTTAAATCCATTAAATAAAGATTTATTTTATTTATTTTTATTCCATATAGTCACTTGCTTCTTCATACCAACCTTTTCATTCCCCTTATTTTAGCTGTCTGTATGAGACAGTGACTGATCCATAAAACTGATCTATGAGTACAAACTTTGTCTTTAGTTTTATCATAGAATCATACAATGATTTGCGTTGGAAGGGGTCTTAAAGGTCATCTACTTCCAAACCTCCTTCCATGGACACAGGCACCTTCCACTCGACCAGTTTGCTCAGAGCCCCATCCAACCTGGCCTTGGACACTTCCAGGGAGGAGACATCCACAATTTCTTCAGACAATCTGTTCCAGGGCCTTATCACCTTCAAATTAAGGATTTTTTTCCTAATAATATTTTTCCTAATATCTAATTTAAAACTCTCTATCAATTTTAACACATTGCCCTTCAAGGACATCATTTTTGTATTCAAGAAAGGAAATTATTAGGAGAGAAGGAGATGAACCATGATGTTTCCATTGTGTGGAAAGCATTTCCTTTGGTTTTCCATTCCTTTTATTTGATGTGGGGCTGTAGTGTCTCATTAAAGCTGCACCCATATATTTTAAAATTTTACATATTAAGATTCCTACATGTGCTTGAATAGGATTTTAGGATTTAGTTCATGCAGTGTTATTTCTTTAATAACTCATTTCAGTCTACTGCTAAAGATCTGAATCACAAAAGAGTAAATCTAACTTGAGTGAGGAAGATTTATTGCATCACCTTATTATCTTATCATAATGGCACCTCTTATTTGTTAATGTAAGGTAATGGTAATATTAATGGTATGTTAATGTCTATAAAATCACACAGATGGTGATCAAAAACAGTTTAAGTTTTTGTCTTTCGCTGTTGGAATCAGATTTAGGTTCTTTGTAACTACTGTGATAGATTGTCTGGTTCATCAATACTCAAACACTAGAGGAGTGAAAGAGAATAGATTAAAACAGAACAAGTTGCTGTAACATTAAAAACAGAACTTGGAGAGCATTCTTTAGAAGTGGGATCTTTTTTGAGCTGGAAGTTAAAACACAAGTGCTCACGTTGCTGAAGGCAAGACAGGATTTAATATAGTCCTCTTAAGTATTTTTCCTAGAACAAAGTATCTTTAAATAGCTGTCATTAAAAATCACTATTTATTTCACATATTATTTCTCCATGAAACTGTTCTTAACATAATGTGATTTAGAAAAACAATATTTTTCAAATGCTGTGTCTCAGAAAAGACTGCAAAGAAATGTTTGCGAGGAATGAATTCTGAATTTTTGAAAGAAAATTACAGATGAGAAGATGATGATAATTATAGCAGATTCTTTTAAAAAGAGAAACAAATTTACATGGTGCTCTTGATGGTGTGAATTTGACAATGTTTCCATAAAGTCAATGATACATCTAGAAAGGAAAGACCTATCATAAAAATATGTAATTAACATGGAAATTCTTTTGGACAGGAATTACTTATGGAATAGTACTTGAACAACTCTTTCTCTTTTACACCCACTCATTCCGTTGAGAAAAAGTCCATGCTTTTTACTTTCCAGCTAGCCATTCCCTGCCAAATCCCTGTACAAGAGTGGCAATGTTCATGCTTTTCTGAAAGCCATGATTGCGTGAGAGATCTTGAAAAATTCTTATTTTGACTTCTAAATGTAAATAGATTCCAACAGTTAAAAGTGGGAGAGAAAATAAGATTTAAAAAGGTAGTTTTAAAGCAAATACAGCAGAAATAAAGTTATTCACATGATAGGTACCATATAAAGATTTAATGCCTGACTTTTGTAAAAGTGTTGAATCCTGACGATAACTGAGCACACAGCAGTAATGCAACCAGGGAATAAGATTTGTGATGAATTCTCATTTTGAAGGGACAAGGTGAAACTGTTTTGAATTATTAAGAAGAATAGTTAAATACAGTTTTTCTAAGGAAATCCTATAAATTTTGTTCTAATTTTAGAGTCAGAGTCTCATTTTATTTCATCATGAATAGTTTGCATTTATAAAGTTCCTACCAGTACAGCATGTGAAGCCATGAAAATAGCAAGTGGATTAAAACTGTGAAAGACTCAGGCAAATCAAAGAGTTTAAGTTACATGATTCATACACCCAAACTCAGGAGATTGTCTGTCAGGGAATTACATTATACAGCTGCTGAATTATTATGGAATTTCTCTTTATTTCTGAACATCACCTGTGTGTCCTGGGGATGTTTGAAGCCATAGAGGATTAGATAAAGACATCTGGTGACTTTACACTTGTTATAGACACCGTCCTAGTCTGCTAGGTTTTAGGAAGTCTCTGTCTTCTGCCTTCCCCAGCTCTGTGGCACAACTCCTCTCACAATCCTCTCCTCCAACTCACTGCTTAGTGCCCCACGCCAACACAATTTTGCCAGCCACACCTCTGCCCACGGCAGTGTCAGACACAGCTGAGACACTTACGGCTTAATTTCTCTCTGTGGGATGAATGGAGGAGGAGGGTCAGTGGGTTGTGTGGGGAATAGGAAATAATTCTGGTTTTGTGCTTCAGTTTTGACCAGGAGGTCAATGTTCTGCTGACAGACAAGCACTGAAGAAAGATAAAAAGATTTCCATGTTCAGTCATAGCTCACAAAGCTTCACAAAGCCCACACCATTCAGAGGAATATGATACAATATGAAGATATTTTACTATTGGATATCAGCATCTTGAAAGTGTCAAACAAAAAAATCTAGAACTGCTAACAACAAAAATGCTTATGAATCCCTGTGGTTCTTCATTTGGCCTTGAAAACAAGCTATGTGGGAATGTTTATGGCATTGATTCCCAAAACAAAATTATCTCAGGTACTGGCTACAGTTTCACCTTGCTCATTGTAGAATGAGTACTCAGTGACCTCTGAACAGCAACTTCTTCAGTGCTGCTACAAGTCAGTGCATTATTTTTTTTATTTATTAAGTTCCATAAATAGAATACAGAATGTAGGAAAATAGGGAATTTAAATTAAATTTTAAAAATAAAATATATCTTGACCTCCCTAACACAATTTTTTTCAAGCAATCTTTCTGATATCTCCTAAATTCAGTTCATTAAAAAATTAAGTAAGAGCAAGTAACTGCATAAAAATTTTAGAGCAAAGTTGAAACTTTAGTGCAAGGATGCATTTTATACAAACAGAAATTGCAAATGCAAAATAAACACTGAAATTAATTTGACATAAAATAAACCATGTTAAACAGGTATTGGTATATAATCAGGAAATGTGAGAGAAAAAAAGCTGAAAATTAATTTCAACATGCCTAATGAAGCAAAGAGGCTTAGGAGAAATCTCCCCCAACTCACTCACAAAGAACAAGGAAAACAATTGTTCTTTCCAGGTATGTCAGCTAAGCTTTGTACACTTGTCAATTATCTTGTTTTACAAATGCAAGGATTAACAGTTGTATTTTTCTAAAGTTCTGACAGATTTCATTATATTTGGTGAGATCCTCCTCTGTGTATAAAGCTGGAATAATCTATCCATATATTCCTTCCTCATATTCCTTATAAATTTATTTATTTTTGTGGTTTCCAATTTGAACTCTGTAAAGGGAATTAACAGTGTGACTGAAAGAGCATCCTTACTTCCTGCAGTTCCTACCATAGGATTTGTGGTTTATGTATTGCAGCTAGTGAGGGGAACAGAGGGAGATGCTGGAATACTACAATAAGCTCCTGTCCTGAAAAACAAAGTTTAATTTGAGGCATTATATTAAAATTAAATTCAGAATTCTTAGTTTAGGGAAAGTTGTTCTCAGAAATCGCTTGCCTACATTCAGCAAGACTCTAATGGCAGAATACTTTTCTGCTATAATTAATTTCACATTTCTTTGACAGGGACACACAGGCTTCCCCACCAGAAACATATTTCCCTGTATACAGGAAGCATTTAATAATGAATGGAAAAATAAGAAGTCCTTGAATCTAAACATTTCAGAACACTTGATCAGGGTCTTTTAAAGACAGCAGGAATAGACATCATCATGTTAAGAAATCATTCTATAGAAAAGATGAGGAAATTTCAGTGGAGTTCACTGTAATCAAACAGGGATATGCAAGTCATCATTCTTAAAATCAGTTTCTGCTGAAACACTGACGTACAAAGACAGCTCATTCTGGCTGAAATATTCACATTTAGGAGGTAACGTGTATTTAAATATATATATATACACTCATATGTAATATTTACATTTTTTTCTTCAAGCCTACATTAATGAATTACTAATTTCATTGGTAAACCAATCATAAATCATAAAAACACTTCAGACAAAGTGTAGACCAAAATACATTTCTTTCTGTGACTTCCCATAGGAGCCTTTGCTACTTTTTTTTAGGTGAGTGTTGCATGTTGGTAAAAACCTTATAAAAGAAAGGTCTTATAAAATTGTGTGTTAGGCCTGTTACTTTGGCTAACTGCAAAGTGTTACTTTGGCTAAGAATTATAAGAATGAAAATCAGTTTGCATAACAATCAATTCTTATAAGAAAAATAGGTTGCAGCTGCAAAAACAAGAAATCTATCACATGAGAATCAGTAAACAAAAATATGTAAACTATAAAAGAAAGAGGTTTAATAAACATACACATAAGCAATTTACCAACAAGGTAAATGTATGAGTTTCAGTGTATCATTTACCAATTAGATTTAACAGAGTAGCTTCTAATATTCCTATAAAAATATAAGCTATGCAATTAAATTTCAGCTTTTCTGCATAAAGAAACAAAAGTTCCATCTATTTATATTGCAACAGGTGAGTTGCATGGTGATATTGACAAATCTAAAAACAATATTATTCTGGAGAAAATTCCTCAAATCGCAACTTTTTATAGCAGTCTCTATGGTTTTATGGGCAAAAAATAATAACAACAATAAAAATTTGAGTACAGAGTTCTGAATTAACTTTGATAAAAAATAAGCCTAGAGCATCAAAGCATTAAATGTTTATTCCAGTATTTTCAGGTTGAAAATACAACTTCACAAAGTCTTTGATGTCATGATTTTCACATTTCACTCATCTGACATAATTATTTATTTCTTCTTTCAAGTTACAGTTTGCTATTCTGAAATTTTTTTCTTACCCTTAATTCCTACAGTTGACTTTAAGTATAAAAATGTTAGAACGTCCGTGCTGCAAGAGATCAAAAGCCTATCTAGTGTTGCATTATTTCTGAAAGTTGTCAAAAGCAAGTATAAAGGTGAAAGTGTCAGAACGTAAGACCTGGACAAGAATATATGATGCTTTCACTGAGAGTGTCCTTCTAACCTCCAAGTACTTTCATCTCAAGAACTACCAGAATTAAACACACTTTTTGTCTGTTTATTAGCCTTCATACATGATAAATTCAGGCCTTGCTTTGAGCTTATATAACATTTAACATCCTTTCATAAAGCATTTCATATAAGCTACCTTTTGCACATAGAACCACATCCTGATGTTTGTTTTGAATTTAGTTAGCATTCTAATAGTGTCATGTAGTCCCTCTTGTAAAAGATTCTTCAGATACCAGAAGGTGCTTGGGATTTTTGGCAAGAATTGCCTCAAAATGTTGAATTTCAAATGGAACTGGTGTTGACTGGGGTGCCAATAAGTACCATGGAAATTTGCATTTTATTTCAACCTAAATGTCACAAATGTATTTTCACATTTTCCCTACTTAAAGGGAGAGGTTTGGTAGTTGTTATTTTGGCTACAGAAACTACCTGACAACATCCCAAGAATTCCATGTGTAGTTGAGTTTATTCTGGCATTTTTACCTGTAAATTTATTCTTACTTCCTCCTCCCTTCATACAAAGCTGTTTGTGTAAATTGGAGTGCTCCACTGGTGAAGTCTTTAGGTGTCTTCTTTCCTCATTTTCCAGACTTATGTCTATGCTTCTACTGCTTTGTTCCTCTTATCTGTTTCATCTTCTTATAAGACCTGGAAGGCACTTATTTAGTTTAGTCCTTAGTATTTCTGGGTCTGTTCATATCTGGACCAGCATGGAGTAATTTTTAATTTAAGACTCAGAGTGTCTTTCAAAATTGGTAATGTCATCATAAGAAGTCTTTGAACAGATGTCTCTTAATTTAATAAAATTTAGCAGTGTGTGTGAAGTGTTTTAGTTTGTTCTGAACCTCCTGCTTTACTTGGAAGGCAAATCTGTTGTAATTTTTTTCCCTCTATGTCATTGGTAAGCATGTGAGAAGAAATTGTCGATGGGAAAAGTTATATTCATTTTCTTATTTGGTTATCTTTTGTTGTAGGAGTAAAAATTAAATTGTTTGTTTTATAATACATGATTACTTGTTAACTATATGGCAAGGCTAAAGCCTAAAGCTTGAGATAAGGGCTTTTGTGTATTATGTACAAATCAAAAGCAAACAATCTAATCAAATGAAATAAGACCAAGGAAATAAGGCTCTTGCAAAGGACTGGAAGCAAAACAAGCCTTATTTCCTCCAAAAACAGCTTCTAGGTTATGTGGAAGTTATTCTTTCCTTCTTTTAAATATGAAACCTGAGGGTTACTAATATGTGAATCAAAATCCAAGAACCAAAGCTAACCTTCTTATTTTAACTTGGGGATATTTTCAAAATTTCTGTCAAGGAGATTACCTCAGAATATCTGAATGAATTTAATTTATTTAGCTGCTTGGTTTTGGTAAGCCACATTGCTCTGATCTGCTGCAGTAGAAAGGCAAGGTACAGGCAGAGCACTGGTACAGCTCCTAACAACACCCCAGGAGATTTTCCTGTTTTCCCAGGTCTGGTGGGAAATACTGACTCATTCAGGGCAAGCCATTTCTCTACGTATCTGAGGTTTATCCACTTATAAGATAGGGCTAGTAATATCAGAGGTAGCAGATCTGTTTAAGAAAAATACTAAATTTACCAGAAATACATGGAGTCAGAGTACTCAAACTACTCAGAAACCTTGGTAGAAACCAGCTGAGTGAGTTTTAAAAAAAGTATATATCATAACAAAATAAAACACTACTTGACTGAATTCTAAAATAAGGAAGACACAGGATGCCAACATTTACTATGAAAGTGCAATTTTCAATTCGACAAAAAAATTAACTATATGTATTGTGCTTTGTTTTCCTGTTTGGGATCACTCACCTGCTCATCCCTTGATTTTTTGCTTCAGCATGAAACAAAAATATCTAATTTTTTAGAACATGAGTAGAACAAAACATTCAGGGTTTTGAGGATTCCTAGGACACTTCAGAGTCAACTCTCTCTTTCCAGGCCTATCATAAAGAACACTATGACATCAAGATTCTCAAAGTGCTTCTTCCTTCAAAAAGTCCATAACTAAAAATGGGAAATATTTTTAATGTATCAGTGAAAGACCTGTACTTAATTTTTAAAAGTATTTATTTCTTTAATATTATATTTTTTCTACTGCACTTCTGAAATATGTTATAATTGACACATTGTTTTTGAACAAACCTTTTGAAATTCAGAGGAAAAGCAAAAAGAGAAATCTCCTAACAACAAGTTCTTCCCGAGACAATGGAATATCTATCCATATTTTCTGCAAAATATCTAAAGATTCAAGACTTCTTAATTGAGCAAGGAGAGACACTATCAACATTTAAATATATAAACCACCTCATTTCTGCAAAGCAGAAAGTTCACCTGTGGCTAAATTAATCTCATAATTAGCCAAGTTTTTTGTGTTAATTGAAATTCGAATGGTCTGTGATAGGGGAAACAGAGATTTTCATGGTAATATGTTGTGCTGGTTTTTAAAAACTCACCAGGGAGACCGAGTGCCCTTAAAGCTCTGCATCCTTGACAGCGAAGGGAAAAATACTATGAGAGGTGATAAATCGAGTCACAATTTACTGCAGACCGTGCAATAAACACAACCATAATAGTAAAAATATTGTACAAAAGAGGGAGTGGTTTAACCAACAAAGGTCTGGTGTCACCTGGCCCACCCCAGAACAGCTGAAGAAGCAAGAGAGGTTGTTTCTGAGCCCTGGAATGGACTGTAGCTGCGGCGGGGTCCCTGGGAGGTTTCTCCTCTGCTGTGGCAGTGGTGGTGGTGGCAGTCCTGGCAGGCCGTGTCTCCCCAGGCTGTTCCAGGCAGTGGATGCTTCTCCTGAGAGTTGGGCAAGAGAAGAGGTGCCCTCGTTTCCACCCATGGTTTTCAGAAGGGACAAAACTACTCCCTTCCACAACTTGGGCAAGGAAAAAGTTCTGCTACTGGCACCTTGGTTTTTCCTGCAAAAAACTGTTTGCTTGAAGCTCACAATGGTGTGAATAGTGTAGAATAAACAGCACTAAAACTCCACCTTTCATTCCTATATCTAACCCATATATCTCTTTGCATGGACAACTAGACAATAGTAAAATTGTCAATGTGTATAAATGTAAAAATATTACAATACTTTAATTTTAAAGTTCTGCAGATTCAACAATGAATGACCAATGACCCGTTTTAATTCTTTATTGTCTATACCTAGTCTCAGACAACATTTGAAACGTCCCTCTCAGTTGAATGGCAGTAATGACTTAATCTGATTTCAATTAATGGAAACAAAGTTAACAGGAAGCAAAGGGAAACTCGTCATAGGTTGTGCATTTATAACATGAATGGCAATTCATATTTGCTGTACATAATGGAGGTATTTGCATTTATGTTAATGTTTAGCAATCAAACAAATTTTGACTATTTTGATTAATCACTGAATGTTAATATATTTTATAAAAATTGTGAAGGCAAATGTTATTCTTTACTGTGTTTTCCCAAAGATTTTCTTAATCATCAGACTTGGTCCCAAGTTCTCAGGCATCAAATTTTCATCAGCCCTACCTGGACTCAGTTCCTCCTCTGAAGACAGCTGCTAATACTTAAATTGGGATAGATAACACAAAAGAGTATGAAAAAAAACAATATATTGCTGTTCAGTTTGAGGTTGGTTTAAGATTAGAAGCTGTGGTAAGTTTACAATGTCTCAAAAGTCAGTGATTTTTTTTTTAATATATATGTGGCTTAGTATTTGTGCTTCCCAAGAGACTATTGGTAGAGTTTGGAGAAAAGCCTAGATAATAAGGTAGATGTATTCATCTAACTTTTGAGGTGTGTATGCTGAGGTTAAGTTCTTAAGAGCCAAAGTGGAAATAGGCATCATATGTCATATGTCATATGTTTTGAAGGTCATTCAAAAATTTTATCAATGGTGCATTAAGGCTTCAGTGACTCTTCGGTCAGATTTTTATTAATTACAGAAGGAGTTTATGCTGACTGGCTCAGAAAGGAATATTCTTATATTATCAAAGGAATTCCTGTTAGTCTAAGAAATGGGCAAAACAAGATTTTCCTGGGAGGTCAGGACTTAGATATTATTCCTTTGCTTATTTATTAGTGTTGCTCTCAATGTGTGACCACAACCATAACTAAACTGGACTGGCTAAAGTGTGTAGTTCTAAATTTTTTCTCTGCTATCATAGAAAAATTATTTCATTGTCTTTTTCAATATTTTTTTCCACTTGTGTGGAAAAAAACCTTTCTTGCCCACCTGATGATTAATGGTGCAGTTCTTGCATCACAGACAATGTAACTCATTTCTGTTTCACTCTGAAACTGATGATGATTATAAAATACACTCAGTATATCTGCAGCAAATATGTTTTACAATTGTGATATTGCCTTTGTAGATGTCAAACAACATTATTTTTCTTTGTTATCTGACATTGAAGAGCCCATAAATTTACATTATATTAATTTGTCATTGTAATTAAAAATTGATATTCTAGCTATTTGAAGTGAGAAACATTCTAAAAAATATTCAGGAAACAACCATAGGCTTTTATCGATTTATCACCCTTCTTTGACGGAGTTCACTTCCACCCTTCAAAAACTTCCTATGAACTGCTACTACCTTGTAAATATTAAGCAACATAATAATTGAACTTAAGTCCTGAAGGAAAATAGAAAACACCTGCTGCTGTCACATAGAAAAATATCCTTATGATCCCAGCTTCACTGATAACATTTAATAGTAAGGAAAGAAGCATACATTAAATCATGCAAGTAGAAAATCAAAGAAACAGAAGTCTGTGAGAAATTATGATCCTCCCAGGAAATTAATAGATATTTATAAGAACATTTTATTTTGTGTAAGAAATATTTTCCATGCTGATAAAAATAAGTAACTGAATATGTTCAAAGAATTTTAAAATTAAGCTATGAGATAAAAAGCCGTTTAACAGTTCAAAGATTCCTAATTGGTAATACGTACTTCTAGAACAATAACAACTCCATACTGACTAAAAGCTATTATCGACAGATATGGCAAATCTACTGCTGACGAATTGCAGACACTGTATGAAAATCATGCCAGTGTAGGAGTTCCATCTGCATAAAATAGAATGGGATTTCTGGTCTTTAACTCATGCAGTATTATTTCTTTCATAATTCAATTTGATCCCTTCAAATGCTACTGCACTTAAACTAATAACTAGTTACAAAGAAAAAGGCAAAAAACCCAGGACAAAATGACAATACATATCAGTTTGTTAATAATTGAAGTCCTTCTTCAAATTGTTAATTATTGAAGTCCTTCTTACTTGGCCTTTTAGTTTCCTGTTATGTATGTTTAATATTTATCAGGTACAGAGGCCCATACTTGTTGGCTAAGAATATCATATTATCTCTAAATATAGAAACACGACCCTTAAAATCTGCTGTCATGGTTTGACACTGGCACAATGCCAGAGCCCCCAGGAAAATACGCCTTCTCCAAATGAGTGCTGTGAGATGCAATCAGGAACACAGCAGAGCAGGCTCAAGCTTAGAAATAAAGGGGAAAAAGTTTATTAACCTACCACAATAATAAAAGACACTCACAGAATTCAGAATGAAAACCTTCCCAAAACATTCCTCCTCCCCCTACCCAATTTCCAACAAAACACATTGAGAGAAAAACCAGGATTCCCGATCAATTTACCACCCCTCAGATAATCAATACTCAGTCCATCAGTGGAGAGTGGAGTCTCTCCTGCACCATAGACCATCCCAGGAAACACAATTGCCACCTCTTGTGTTTCCATGTCACACATGGCCCTGCCCGGAGAAAACCTGCTAGTGTGACACTCTCCTTTCCATGTCACAGTGCTCTCACCACAGTGCATGGACTGAGACTGCTCACAGGGTTCCTCCGTTAAGGATGCTCTGCCAAGGACCAAACAACAGTTTCTGATTTTGGAGCCACAGTACCCCCCATTTTCTCCTCCCCTGTGTCCGAGGGTCTCGAGAACAGAGATCTTCTTCCCTGAAGACAGAGGGCACCACCACACCTTCCTCATCCTTCCCTGTTCACTCCACTCTTGTCACTCTCCTGGCATCATTGCAGCAGGTCACTCTCTTGGCTCCAACCATTGCGTCCCCCTAAAAATGCAGTCTCTGTTGCAGGAGAAATTGGTTAGCCTATGGCTATACAAGAAAAGTCCACCCAGAAGCCACTCCATAATCTCCTCCCACCTAGGATTCTTTCCCCATCTTCTTCTGACATCTTGGGTCCTAGACCGTCTCTCTTCTCTTTCAGAACAAGGAGGATTAATGTTTCACAAAGCTTTCATTGTCCAAGAAGGGGTTAAAAGTCTCGGACTCCCAGGACGGCTGAAATCTTGGTTCACAGAACTCCACACAGAACTCCAATTCCCATGGCCGGCATGATGCGCTCACTTTGTCCTCTGCCCGCACAGTCTCTGTCTCTCTCACTCTCCCTCCCTCTGGCAGGGGTGGGACAAAGACATCTCAGTTTCTTTCCAGCCTTCCATCCACAGGAGCTGTCCCAGTTCCAGTCCCCCCACCCCCTGGCCTACCTCTCCCAGGCCGCCTGGCTTCCCCTCTCCCACCCGGCCTGGCTGGGCAGGGCAGGTCCTGGCTCTTCCCTGGCCGGAGTCAAAGGGAGCGTTCCCCTGGGGGTTCTCTGCTCTTAACCCGCTGTCTTCTCCGAGGCGTGTCCAATGCCTTCAGTGGTCACTCCAAGCGTCAATATCCAAATCTGACCACTGACTGGTTTGACCCCAACTTCCTGAGAAAACTCACTTCCTTGTCAAACCAGGACATCTGCCTTTTCATCTTAGTTGGAGAAAAGAACAGTCACCAAGCCTACAGAAAAACCAAAATGCAAGAAAAGAGAAAGACAACATTTAGAAAACATTCTGTAAACCCTTTATCTTCAAATTAAGTGCATAAAACTTTAGCCTAAAGTCTTAAGTATTTTGTCTGCTTGGAAGAGAATGTTTTTAATTTCGTACAGAACATGTTGGTTTAAAAAATGTGAAGAAATTGTGAAATGGCTTATCTTGCAATGGTTTGTAAACATACATTATAGAGTATAAAAAAAGAAAAATAAAAGAACCTAAAAACTGGATTTCCGGCATTTTTTAAAATAAAAATTTAATTTTGCCTATAACATGAAGAGTTGGAAAGTGGAAAAAAAGTGTGTTTATGTAATGCAATAATAAAATGAAAAGAGCCACATTGAGAAATAGTCACTTTGAACCATACTTCAAATTCTTTATATTTTTCATAATTTTGGTTTGTTTTTCTTACTGAGACTTTGCACTGAATTTACAACAGTGATGTTTTATTTAAAATTTTCAGCCTTAAAAAATAAAAATCCATTTCTGCTATGCTTGCATGAGACTCTGCTAAACATAAGTGAAGTATATGCTAAAGAAAACAAATAACACCCTCAGATTAAAAATTGGAAATTTATTAGAATTTAATATCAGTCAGGAGGTATTTCTTAAAAACTGTAATTCTGGGAAACAATATTATCAGTTCATATTCTGAGGAATCATTCTGTCAAATGCTACAGGAGGACATAAGTTGCTGAGAAAAGGTCTCTGAACACACAAATAGTTTGAGAACTTATACATCATGGTAAAAGGCGATGTATTTAGCTTTTAGAAGAGCGTGAAGATTTTGTATTTATCTAACATCTCAAGAATCTTTGAAATTCTGGAACATACTATTTTCTTTCAAATTATTATTTAAATTTCAAGTCTGGCATAGTGATCTGCACACACATTCAGAAATAGAGAAAACAAAACAGAAACATAAAATGGGGAATGGTGCTTGGGTTTTTTTATTTTTTTATGATGTGCTTTGAATTTGGGATAAGGCTGAAATATTGCATTTTTTTACATTACTTATAACTACAGAGACTCCTATATGAGAATTCTAGATATGATTTCCCCAAAACTCTAAAGTTTTGGACAAAAATGGGAACCTTGTGGCTGTACCTCCTCTACTAGTGCACATCCAATTAGACTATTATATGTGACCTACCATGTGACGTAGTCTTAAACAACTTCAATACTTTATTCAAAGGCACAGGCAGATTGCCATCCTGTTGTTTTCCTCCTCTGCTCTGATGGGACCGAACCTTTTTGGGCTTGTTGTTGCCATTCTGGGAAGCCAGTGTGGAGGCACATGCTTTGCTGACTGCTCTGTGCTGCTGCTGCTCACAATCCTGCAGCTCAGAGCACTTCCAGAGACTGTTGAGCATTTCTAGACTGTGCATTTCTAAGTCTGTCTTTGCTACAGAAACACCTGTGGGGTGCCGTGGTATGTAAGAAAGGGTAGACATCGAGGGTACTTCAGCCAATCATGCTAAGCCGAAGAGTGAAATCTTGCAGGTAATTTTTTGCTTTCTGCAAGAAGAGGTTAAAGACTAGAGATAAGGTTTTTGTTGCTGTTTCATTAATATTCTGATTCACTGCTGGTAAATAAATCACCTAAATTTTACAACTTGACTTTTCAACTCTTATGTACCTGGATAACATTGTAAATTTCCAATTACAAAAAAGCCTCATAATACAAGTAAATAATTATATTAAATTTTGGTCTGAATTTATGACATGTGCTGCTCCTTTAGCTAATTGATATTTTAGTATAATCTCTAGTTATTTAAATAACCCCATTTACTGACATTTTTTCACATTCTAGAAAGTTTCCTAAGACTTTCACACTCACTGTACATTTCAATATGCATAATGTTGTTTTATTAGCCCATACTTCTAAGTGATTGGTTCAATCACTTCTAAGACTCAGAGAGCCTTTAATATATTAACATTTTTTATTTTAACATATATATGAAAATATTATATTAAATAATGATTCAACCTTGATTTTTTTTAACAGCAACTATTCATTTTAATTCTTTTATTTATCTCAGATTGTCACCTCTTCCCTTTTTGTTCTTACAGACATTTAGGAATACTCTTAAACACTAGGATTCTGCTTTCAAATGAAACAGTTTTAATGACAAAACAGTGTTGATAAAGTATGCTGTAGAACAAGGATGGGCAGAAATAGCTTATTAACTATACACACTTTTATCCTTGAACAATTGTGCTTCTGTAGTGGATCATTACAAAGCACTACACAACTTTTTTTCTTTTAGAAATGGAGAAAAGTCTGTATCAAACACCGCAGAGTCCTGAAATTTTGTAACATTAAATATTTTGAGATCTTAAACATCTAGAAAGGCAGATAATTTGATAGGTTTCTCTAAATATCAATTTTTAATGCTTTCTTATTTGTAGAGGGTTTTTTATATCTATAATGATAATGCCTGTTTGAAAATACATTTTGCATTTCAACCTCAAAGTACAACATATTTTAATTATAAGCTAAGTGTCACTGGAGACACTTTGACTGTATTATTGGAATCAAAACTCCCAGTTAGACAGCAACATTTCTAATTGTATAACTGGTTCAGAATTGAGAGTCTGTTTGTTTGGAGTGCTTTTGCATCCCTCCATTTAGGAGTCAATGCCTTTTTAGTTTTGGCATGAAATAAACAATGCAGCAGCAACAGATCTGATCTATTTGGCACTGTTAGGCTGAGATCTGGTTGTTTTTCTGCCTCAGACACTCCTGCAGTGGCCTTTCACTTCCTCAATTTTCTGCTGCATTTTTGTAGTAAGAGCTGTTTTCTTTTGTCCTGGTCTAATGTTCTCGGCAGTGCTGTTTTTGTCTCTGGGGTTGGCAATATTAGAGCAGAAAACAACAATGGAATCTCAAGGACTATTCTGCCATCTCGAGCTTCTTAGACTTCAATATCATTCTTCCCATATGTGCACTATAACTGTTTGTCAAGTCAGTTATGGCAGTCCAAAGTAACCTGCAGATGCCAAAGTAAACATGAGGTTACATGAAAAAAATTTCATTCTGCTCCTGCTTGCCTAAATATGATCCAAAAAGCCTGGCTGTATTATCTGGAGTTTCAGGTAGTCTGTGAATGAATTAATAAATTTTGATTTTTCACTTATTGATCTGTAGAAGTCTACTGCCCACACTGGTCTCAGTTCAATTCATTTAGGGTTAGTTTTAAGTCATGTTTTCTTTACTTAATTTGTATAAGAGTACAGGATCTAAACCACTTTTTATAACCCAAATCTTAAATGGTATTGATATTGTCACAGGGTTTGGGGTTTTTTTTATAATGATGCTGTTCTAGGTCTAATAATTTTTATTTCTTGGGAATAACAGCATATTAATCAAAAATATTTCAGTGAAAAAGAGTAAAATCTCAGTGATATTACCTCTATTAAAATGACAAGATTTATCTAATCTTGCATTACATTTGCATTACATTTTCTTGGAAAATATGAATATGCTTAAAAATCAATTTAGTCTGAAGATGTACCCAAATTGTGTAATCTATATAATATATTTACAATTAAATTTCTACAGATTAAAGCGCGTGATAACTAGTTTTCGCTAATTTTGACTTCTTATTTTATGTAGAACAAAAGAATATACAGGGTAGATGCCATTTAATTGCATTAACTGGTTTTCAACTCAATATTTTGGCCACTAGTCTGAATTAGTAGACATTTTGGGAAGTATTAAATACCCTCAGATGAAAGTCTTTAACCATTTTTCTCAACCAGAATGGTAGCCAAAGTACCAAATGTTTACTACACACATTATCTTCCAGTTGGATAATGTTGAGTTTGAAGAATTAGAAGAGTTACAAAATAATTTTTCTCTTGTTATTTCTGCAGAACAGCACAAGCAACTTTAAACAAGAAGCAACAAATTAAAAGATATAATTCCTAAAAAAGGACAATCCAAAATTTAATTGTGGTGACATGTTTAAAATGCCTCTGCCAGGATGACAATTCTGTCTTGTAAAATTATTTCCAGTTTCAAACCCAGAATTTTTACATGCATGAATATAGAGAAGATTTTTTACAAATCTTCAAGTATCTGAGTATTTATAGGTAGAAAATATATGTAATCCATCTTTTTTTAAAAGGATATCTTCAAGGCTCTTACACGTCTCAATCTATGAACTATTTTGTCTAAGACTGGAACGTATCTTTCACACGGAAAACTGATACTTTTTCAAAACAATGCAGTAACCATATAGCAGAAGACTACTTTTGTCCCAGAATTATTATTTGGAGCACAAAAAAAAAAAAAATAGACAGCTCTAGTCATAAAACATCTTAGGATGATTTACCCTTCACAAGAACAGGATCTGTGATGTCATCACAGTGTTCTAGTTGATGCTTTCAAGAAGCTGCTAATGAAAAATATGTTACAGATCATCAGTTTAAAAGACAGGAAAGAATGAGCATCTTTATAAGTTTCATTCCATATTGCATACAGAGTAATGTATTTTATATTTTAGCACTGATAGTTCAATTTTAAGCCTCTATTTTCTTTTTCTGGAACTATATTTGAATTTTCTAAAAAAATAAAACAAAATATAATAATAGCAATTCAGATTAATAGGTCTCATTGATTGCTACTCTAAAATAATGGTTTGCTGGGGTATTAGTTTATGTTAAGTGAGAAATGTAGCATAATTCCAGACTATAATAAATATTTTTCTACGCTAAAAGGATTAGTTTCCTGATGTTGAAACTCACAATCTACAAAATTGGGTCAGAAGAATGTTACTGAAAAAGAAAAAGCAAACACTTTTTATTAGACACCACCCATCACTCATGAAACATATAATTCAGCTTTTTGTAGAAGCCAAAAACTTCTTTTTAAAGCTATCTGTTAAGAGACAAAGTAGTCATTAAAAACCTAAAAAAATAACAAATGAGCAAATATCTGGGAATATAAGTTAAAAGTGTTCAGGAAAACCCATCTATGGTCAGGATCTATTTCCTTTACTAGGGACATGGATATAGACATGAGAAGATCTAACAATTTTAAAGCTATTAACACAAATATAGCCAAAAGTTAACAATGGTTCAGAGCAGTCTTAAGAGGTCAAAATGAACTCTGGGAAAGAAGAGCAGATACAGGAGTAACCAAGTTCAGGGTGGAACAAGTGCCAAATATTTATAACATAAAATCTACTGTTGAAGTACATGTTAGCAAGTCTGACGAGCTCTCTCAAACCACGAGTACTATTTATCATCATCAAATAGCCAGCTAATAAGTTGTCTATGGCTCAGTGCAACAACAAAAACTCTCTCTCTACCACTACTAGATGAAAAATACATATCTGGAAGATGTAATCAACTTTATAACAGTTACCAGCAACCACAGAATGCAAAAAAGTAGAAAAGGATGCAGTAGATATGGAATTAAAGGAATATAACTAAATTGTCTGCAAACAATATTTTTTTATGGCCAATAGGTGAATAAAAAATTCAATTTATTTTTTAATTTGAAATTATGGATGTGATTGTGTAGTGCATTTAATGGAAATTTGTGTAGTATTTTTACTGAAAATAGAAACGCTTAAAAATAAAATGTTTTCTAAATTAGTTTTAGAAACATTAAATAGATTTAAAAAATGCTTAGAAATGGGTGAATTATTTTACAGAGATTAAGCATGACACATAATTTTAGCATTGTCTGAATTATTCTTATAATTTATTGATGATTTGTGGAAAAATATAACATTTCTGCTTACAATATTTTAAGGTCATATTTAAATGTGGGTTTTGTGAGGATAAATAGTTTTGGGAACTTTTCCTTTATACTGAATAATCATACTTGAGCCTTTTTTCTATTTTTTACACTAGCAAGGGACAGTTTTGTGGGCACAAGGCTTAATGTAATCCTGGAGGACACCTTTGAAATTGACCCTTATGCCCAATGCACAGTATATTTGCCTGTTGCCAGTGTAGGCAGCCATGCTTACACTCCCGCACCATTTTCTAATTATATTCCCACAGAGCTTAAAATTAAAATATTCTGCTATAATCAGATTTGATAACCATGAGTGATACAGGCCCAAAGCATAGCAGCAATTTAACTCAAAGGTAAATAACATACATGTTGAGCTCTAGATAAGGCACTGCATTATTCACCAAGCATGCCAAATAACATAACAGTAACCAAATGGTGACTCAGGAAACCACAGCTTGATATTTATTCTTCAGAAAGAAAGGCAGTCCTAAAGGTTTTGTTTCCATGCTAGTTTAGTTGTGACAGCTACAGCCTGTGATATGAGAATTGCTCTCCGAATTTACAGGCTATGGCAGGAAAGGAGAAGCAACCTAGTAGCATCAGTATTCAACAACTAAAGAAGCAGACTATGAAATAGCACCTTTCCATCAGTGAACTTCCATTTACCTGACAGAGTGATTTGAGAGGAGGAAACACCATTCTACAATGAAAAGAATTACACTTGTTAGAATATAAGCCTTGTAATAAAAGATATTTGAACATATATAACTACTGCTGCAATTCCTGTGTTCAGTCTAGCCTGTTTCATTGATTTAGATGCATAAATTTTAAGCACTGGAAATCAAAATATTTTGTGTGTCATACCTTCTCTTGAGAGCTAGGAATTCAAGCCCTAATAGCTCTTTTCTATTCATGCTAGTTTTGATTTCATAGTAGTTTTTTATTTAACAAACCAGGTCATTTCCCCATCTCATTTATTTATCATGCCTCTCTTACCCCAGGACTGTAAAAATATTTTTCTGCACAAATTTTATGAAGAAGTGCTAATTGTTCAAATGCAATACATATGCTAAAATTTCAGAGGCTTAGAGGAGATGAGATTTTATATTTTTGTTTCACTTTCATTTGTTTCTGTGAGTCTGAATAATGTTAAATTTATCTATCAGTTACTAGTAACCAGTTTTCAGATCTTTGGAAGACTATAATGCTACTGAAGTACAGTTCTTAATGTGTTTATGTAGAATTGTCTTCAAATTTATGCCCTATAAACAGGCATAAACATTTCAATTTAACAATTGCTTTAATCAGTATTTCAGAATGATAACTTGGAATTATCCTATTAACTTTGTAATTGTAGCATTTATAGCCTTTGCAATTGATAGCCATTTGGATGTTATCACTGTATAACTTAATTTGTAGAAAAGAGTGAAAGGAGATAAATGCAGAACTTCAGTTTGTGGTGCAAGAATATCCTTTTATATCTTACAAATGTCAGTATTTGTAGGTCATTACTTAATAATTCTGCTAGTTGAAAAATAGTGTATGGTCTACTTGTGTTCTTGAGCATATTACTATACCACTATTAACCTTAAAATGATGATATTTTTTCTCATATTACAATTTAAAATCTTTATTTTTCAACTAAATAAAACTGTTCTATATATCCAGAAGAGCCAGAAAGATATTTTCCTATTATGTCCTCCTGACGACCTTTATACAGCTATCTCACCAGTCTCACTTGGATATAAAAGCACAGTGTCACAAGGAAACGAGAATATATTGGACTTGTGATACAGCTTATCAAAACATAAGATAAGAATGTAAAGAGATGACAACTGCTAGACAGATCCTTTAAGTAAATACATTTCATAGCATATTTAAGTGCTGCTTTTCAGTGGCTTTTGCCTGAGAAAAGGAATAGTACTGTAGTTTAAGTATCTGTACACATGGTTGCACTTTGAAAATCCAGCCAAGAGAGAAAATCCCTTTTCAGCTAAAGTGAAATCTAGTTGAACTGCTGCAGACAATTAACTTTTAAGACTTATACCCTTTTCCTCTGCTACCTATCCCACTGGTCTTCCCTTTCATGTGATATATTTAAAAAGCATGTTTATAATAAATTTGTGATTTCTTAAAAACCAGTATTTTTGTCCTATGTCTTTAGTCCCACTCACACATTAAACGAAGGATAGTAAAGAACAACTGGGGCAATGAAGACCAAGCTATTTCCAATACAGAAATGGAAAAAAGTGATTTCATAGTCCAAGTGGTCTTACCCCCCCTGTTACTCTGCTTTCAAGACTACAATACATGAGCTGATGTTAACTCAAATGTGCTTTAGTTCAATTCCAGCATGCATGTAGATCTCAGCTTGCATAACTCGACATTTGGGACTTAAGTTGCCTATTCTCCATTAATTTGGTTACTTTTTTTATGTCCATGATGATTCTATGTAGCAACATCATGGACCATTTTTTCATATTAATGCTATTTCTGATCTCCTTTTGCCAGGGGGTCATCAAGTTCCCACCTTTCATTTCCATTCTTTACGTAGAATCCGTACCTTGCAATTCCTTTTGCTTTCTTTCCTGTTAGCATGCCTGTTTCCATTTTGCCTCCCAAGTTCTTTTCCCGTCTCTTCCTTTTACCAGATCTGTCAGCTGGTCTTTCATCATTCAGAGCAAATGGAAAGCAAGAGTATTGTAAAGTTCTTCTTTCCAATCATTGTGCCAGTAAAACTTTGTGTAGGACTTGTAAAGGCAAACCTATGAGCCTGAGACCAAGATGGAATGGAATGGCCTCATTTAAGCAAGAATCTTCCCAACTGTTAGCCTCAAAATTTTAAAATGCGCTAGCAGAGCTTTTTTTTTTACCTCAGATGAAGTAATCCAATTAAGGTGCATTTTTCTGGAAAAAGCAAATGGCAAAATTTCGATACATTATTATCTTGATGGATTATCTTGATGCCATACTTATGCAAATAAAAGCACAGAGTTACATAAAGAAGATAAGCACAAGAATATATCATTGAAGTTACTGCAATACTCATCAAAAATTACTGGTAAACCTTTTGGAGAATTGAACCTATTGTTATTAAAATATATCAATGTGCAAATTCTGTTCTTTTTACATCGTAAGTCTGCATGAGTCACTCCAATTTTTGTGTTACTGCTCTGCGATTTTGTAAATGGAGGCAGAGCCTTCTTCTTTCCTATAAATTATGATGAATGTGAACATGGAGAAAGTAAATATTAGGTTGTCTAGAAGAACAATCATATATTACCTGTGTCAACATATAATATGCCAACCTGTGTTGTGTTTGGTTTCAAATCCCAGAAGATAACACTAATTATTTGGTATGAAACTTGTCCATGAAAGAAATCTTCTAGTCAGATCATTAAAATTTTTAATAAACAAATTACCAAATAGGCAATCCCTGTAATTATACTCTCCACCAAAAAAGAGACTCAGTAAAATTCTGTCTCTTAACTGAATCACTAAAGAGTGAAAATCACAATAGGAATAGACAAAAAAAATCTGAACTTTAAACAACTTGAAGAAAAGGGAGGTCTTTCAAGGTAACATATTCAAGAATTAGGACCACAAATCACATTGCCAGACTATCACATACACTGGCTGAGCACTGGATGCAAAAATTTGTTTAAAATGCAGCAAATTGAATTGTATCTGGATCTCTCAAAATAGGGACTTCAAAATCTGTAGTGACAGTTACAGTTAGATAATCTTACTTGTTTCATCTCAAATAAGTAATGATCTTTGTGATCAACATGGAGAAACTCTAGTCTTTCTGCATCAAGTAAGAGAAGACATTATCATTTAAATTCTGACAATTTGTGAATAAAGGCAAAAGGAAGATTATCATATTTATGCCTTTCTTGGTGACAGATATGACTTTGTTTTGTACAGAAATGCATCTCGGGGAATAAGTGAAGAATATGGCACATGTAGTAAGGGCACCAACATGCTGGCCCAGTTCTGATCCAAAATTTGTATAAACAGGAGTCTCAGCATAAAAAAAAAAAAAAAAGGTATCAAAGGTGAATTAATGTATTATCATCCTGGCAAAAGCTGTACTTATCAGATTTTAGAAATAGCTCAATTACTGACATATACAGAAAGGCTGGTCTTAAATTTGATTCTTGTTTTCCATCTTAGTGTACTACAAATGTGAAAGATCTCTTAATTTTTAATCCTTTGACTTTTTTTCCACATCCATGTGAAATAGTCTTGATAATACCTATGCACAAATCCCTTAACTATACACAGTATCTCAAAAACACCTAAAGAGTTATTATTTAAACAAATAATGATTGAAGGCTTCCAGTTGGTTTTTTTCTGTCTCTTGCTGACCTTAAATGATGTAAACTAATAATTTAGAACAATAGAGAATGACTAAATGATAGTTAAATAGCTATGTCCTATATAGTTCAGAAAAAGAGATGTGAGCTTTTATGACCATCTGGAAAACTCCTATATTTAACTACTAGTCAAGATGAAGCACTGAATACAAGTAATATACACATTATTTCCTTTTCCATGATGGCTTAAACAAACCAAGTAAGTCTAATGTGTAAGGAGACTTATGAATAGAGTTTCTATATCAAGAATCTAAAACAATGTAGGTATTATTTAATTGTGAAATCCAGTTCCTCATAGTCATTAGCAGAACATGACTGGTACAGCATTAATATAAATAAAAATAAGAGGTGGCTCCTAGGTATCCTGGTTACAGAGAAAGATGGTGAAATTTTTAGGCTGTGTGTGTGAATCAAGCTTGGCCAGTGGCTACACAAGTGTTATCCGGATGAACCAGCTTCTGGGGTTGGTTTGTCTCTGTTTTCCAGAGGTTTTCTTCTGGGGGAGGCAATGTTAAACCTCAGGAGCTTTCCTTGCCACATTTCTGTTATTATGCTTCTAGTAAATTCCTATTTCAACTCATAATCTCTTATTTATCATCCCTTCCTTACTGAAAGGGACAGGGGAAAGGGAGTGACTTATTTGGAGTTTAATTTCCCTACTGCTGTTAAAATCAGCACACTGGGTTAGTGATACAGTTATTTCTTTGGCATATATTTTGTCTGTGGCTGATAAACCTCTCACCAGCTGAACGACTTTGCTAGAGCTCTTTTGCAGCCAGTGGAGATGCAGTTATTCTCCTGTTTATTTCAGATATATCTTTTAACCAGAACTGAACTGCACATTAGAAGTAGGCGGTAAACCACAAATCCTATTTTGGAACTAATACTGAAATACTTCAGGTACAACTCCTTTGTTTGGGTTTTTTTTTCTGAAACACAATGAAATATGACTGATGATTACCAAATACAGCCTATGATTTGGTTTTTAGAGTGCTTTCTTTTGAATCAAAGCCAAACTTTATAATCCATTTACCAAGACAATTGATCAGATTGACAATAGTGGGTTTTACCCTCATAAGCAGGGCAAAAATATTACTCTTACCCTTTTAATCAATCTTTTTGGTTTCATCCGTCTTACTGTTTTCAGTTATCTGCTGCTAACATACTCTTTTTTTGTTCATGTCCAGCAGAGAAAATCACATGTCATTTCCAGTTTATGTGGAGGGGATAAAGCCCAGCTCACTTCATTTCCATCCTGAGTGACTGTCCTATATAATCTTTAAAATAGGACATTCTTGTGAAAAGTAAGAATTGACGTCATGTATTCTCAGAGAGATGAAAATTTGATTTCAAGTTGCGGTATTCTTGGTTTATGGAAGGATTTCTAAACAGTAATTTATTACATAAAAGTACATCTTCTCTCCCAATCTACTTCCTTTCCTCCTAATTTATCTCCTTCTCTCTCCTCTTTCTTATTCTCCAAATGAAAATTACTTAAAGAAATTTCACTAATCTGGGTCAAATCCTGTTTTGAGATGAAAAGGACAGTACTTCTTAAACTTATTTACTTGGGTTTTTTTTTGTGGTTTTCTTGACAGCTTGAAAGTGACAGAGTAATTTGGCTTCTTATTTATACATAAGTAAGGATTGAAACAATTAACAATTCCATTTTTAATTTGATGACATGTAATTTTGCCTCTAATTCTTGACAGTGTAAATTTATTCAGGCAGATCACCACACTAAAGTGCCTATACTCATTCTAATACCAAAACTATAATTTTCAAAGATAGCTTGGATTATCTCTGCTGGGTACTCCTTTGTTCTGTGTAAAATAAACCATTTCTCTCAAACCTACAGGACACTGATGAAATAAAGCTGTTGAATGTCTCAAACCAAAATAAGATTATTGTATCTCTTGCAAAGAGTGGCTAAATAGAATATAAAGTAGGTTTTTAAATAGTCATTAATAGTATATTTATTTTTGCATTGAATAAATTGCTGAAACGTATGCTATTAGCATGATTTTCAGCAATTGAGCTGGTGTGAATTGTTAGTAAATCAGGCCTGTAATCTTCAAACATACTCCCTAGGCCCTGAATCTAAAACCATCTGGACAGTGTGACAGTGTTCTATTTATTACATACAACTGCTTGGATACTGCCAATGCATAAACAGTAATTAAGCACACAAGCCAACCATGCATGCCAGATTTGCTAGAACTATCCTTTGAGTATCTTAGAGTTTCCATGCCAGTGAGCTTAGTGAGGCATTGGCTGGTGATTAAACATTAATGATTTATGGTGCAAGCAGGGTTCATTTACTGCTTACTGAAATATGTTTGACAGCAATTTTGTGATTTTTAGAAACAATGCTTCCAAAGATATGTTTCCTCACTCATTTACTATACTGTTTTCATTACAAATGTGATATAATATCTCAGAGAATAATTGCTGTATGTGTGGTTCTCTTGCTGTTCTTCACTTTGAGACAAGAAAATGGGTTAAATGTAGCAGGAACTGGCATCTGTAATAAAATGCTTTTTCCTCAGTTTGAGGGAGCTTTCAAAAAATAAATTTCAAAGTCTCATATTGAAGACTCTTAAATTAATATTGAACTGTGCATCTTAAAATAACTGTGAATCTTAATATTAAATTGTGCTATTTAATATTGAACAATGTATCTCTACAGATGGAATTTTCCACTGCTGCTTTGCTCATCCCAATCTCAGGTGACTTTCCTAAGAACTTCATTGGGAATCCAACAAACATTTCACAGGGATATAAAAAATTATATATATTGGGAGTCTTTAGAGGGATCATAGGAAAAGATGGCATATGCCAGGGACCAAATTTTCAGCTGAGAAGGAGAAAATACTCTGTACTGCAAGTGGGAGATAATGAAAAACCATCATTAAAGAGCTCTCATTATTAATTATCAAAGACTGTTGTCTAGTGTATTGTATTTACGTGCACAACAGGATTCTGGTGATGTCATCCATAAGCTTGTCCTAGTGATGTTTTTCTGGAAATTATATGTGGCTTGAAACTTGTAGTTTATACCAGTAGGTAACTGTTAATATATGTCAGTGTCAGAATTTCCCCCTTCACCACATCAATCCTGATTTACTATTATTACAAGCTCTCCTAGTGAGCTAGAAAAGCTAATTTCAAATTTTCACACCTAATCATGGAATGAGAGGTATGTTTCACCACCATCAAAGATATATTCGGCATTAAATAAATCCCAAAATCATCCACTGAACTGAAAATCTCCAATTTTATAGACAATCCTTTAATGTACATTTTGGTATCTTCTGTGGCTATATTAATTAAGGTACAGTTTAGTATCAGTTCCTGATGTATTACGCTCATACTTTAAAATTATCAATATAGGGAATTACATGCTATGAAAATATGCATGAGATTTCTACAGTTTTTACCTTTTACTAATACCCCGAAGTTTGGGTCTGGGGATGGCAACTTCCCATTTGGATTACCTCCAAGTTTCATTTTGCAGAAAGATTACAAGAAAAAGTGAATCCATAAAAGAAGGCATTATGGCGGTTTTTTATAATGTGAGCAGGTTAAGATAGTTAAGAAATAAGCCCTATAAAGGACCAAACCTGCCAAATAAATAATAGGCTGTATTGGCTTTCTTAGACATAAGGTCCCAGATGCAAACTGTTGAAAGATTCCTGAAACAGCTCAGCAACATCTAGCTCAGAAACTGGAAACAATACAACAGTGCTAGTGTCATGGCCTAGATAATTATCACTACTGAAAGGCACAGGTAAATTAACCTGGAAGAATTATCAAATTAATGTCATTAATACCACTTCCAGGATGCAAGCAAATATTTTCTTTCAGTGCTGCACTTTGCCATATGAGTACACAAACATTTTCAGGACTCTCTAAGGTAAATTTTATGTGAAACTCTGCACCCATGCTAGGAATACAGGACTAACCTACTGCCCCAGAATAGGAAATAAAAAAAAGATCTTCCCACATCCTTAGTAATTCTGTCAATGCCAGTATTTTACCTGTGGATTTCCATACTGAAAAATGTCTTCTTTTTACTGAAACTACTGTCACAGGAGGAACCTGGAAAAGTTGCCCTAGACTTTACTCTTGTAGTTAAATTCTTAAATGTAATGTAGTTATTTGAAGGATAAAAGGATAATCTCTGTAACCACACAGCAACAGAAATTCTGTCTCCCTCAAGGTTTTCTGCCAACTTAATTTCTTGGGAGGAACTTAACTTTAAAGGTAGGATATAAACTGCTTGCTGCAATTTTTATCCTGGTGAATTCAGATAAATTCCAAGTTTTATGTACTGACACCACACCAGAGGGCTATGGTTGAAGAGCTAGTCTATGCAGCTCACATTCCACTGCAAAAATACTGTGGGGAATTTTCAGCTTATTTTGCCCTGTAAACTTGCAGTTAGCCTCTGGCTACCTACCCATTAGCTGCTAGCCATAGACACAGCCTTGGGTGACTGGGATCTGGCTGGGATTTACTTTGCCTTCTGTTTAAACTAATGTGAAGTATTGTCCTTCTGAGTTTATTCTATTTAAAAATAATATTAAACACTGAAAAGTTTTCTTTCAGCTTTTCTATGGCTAATATATGTAAAGAAAAATATCTTCATAGAACAGAGAGGTGCAGGATCACTAAGGAAATGAAATTCAATTATGCTGATCTCTATTTAACATGATTCTTTCCTTTCTGCCTACCTCATCCTCTGCTGGCAGACTGTTCGGTAAATATTTTCTCTGCAGGTCCATGAGTCATCCATGTAGTAAGTCACAGCCAGAGACACAGGGATAATTGGGAAGTGGGTCACTGCATGAGTCTTCTCCCTTGGAATCAGGGTTAAAAATTTCACCCAGAGCAGAAGTTTAGTGGTTCTGTTCTGTTACCATGTGTTTACACCACTGAGCTGCTGTATCCAAATTTGGAGGTTGATTAGTGTCTCTTTGCATAGTGTATTTAGCTAACTGACACATGTTCTTGGACAGACTGTTTATTTCTTAACATGGAAGCCTCAATGTTTGTATAAATAACATATCTGTATATTGAGTTGTCTCTGGAGATCAGCTGCCTTAATATCGTGATGAAAGTGTTAGAATTACTGACTAACATAAGAGTTATTTCAGGTGGCTCAGGACCCTCTCTGGAAACCCTCTGATCTTATTTTTTGGGATGAAAAAGACTTTTAAGATCATTGAGTCCAACAGTGATCTTAACACTATCATGTCTGCTACTACTAAATCACGTCCCTAAGTGCCATATCCCCACATTTTATACAGATGGTGACTCAGCCACTTTTCTGGGCAACCTGACCAATGCTTGACGACCCTTTCAGTGAAGAAATTGTTCTTAATACTGAATCTAAACAGAACCAATGCAACTTTAGGCTGTTAAGTATTGTCCTGTCCTTTGCTACCTGGGAGAAAAGAGATCAACCCCCACTTGGCTACAATCTCATTTCAGTAGTTGTATAGCAAGCCTCCTTTACTTCAGGCTAAACAATCCCAGCTCCCTCAGCTATTCCTTATTAGACTTGTGCTCCAGACCCTTCACCAGCTTTGTTTCCCTTCTTTGAACTCAACATGAGACCTCATCGTGCTGTGTACAGGAGGAAAATTTCTATTCCAGTTCTGTGACCGTGCTATTTTTGATGCGAATCGTTGGCCTTCTTGGTCACCTGAGTACATGCTGGCTCATGTTCAGTCTTTCAATGATCAGGACTCCCAAGTCTTTTTCTGTTGTGCAGTTTTCCTGTCACTTGTGCCCCACAGCTGCATACTCTGAGAAACCTGTTCCATGCTTTGGTGATTTTCACTACACAGGATTTGTTAATTTAATCTAATTGGAATATCCCTTGCTCCAACTTGTGCCCGCTGTCCTTTCTATGTGCACCTCTGAAGAAACTGAGTCTTGTCTTCTTTATCTGTGATATAGCTGAATAAAGCAATGAGACTCTATTCCTTCTTCCTTTCCCTCTTCATGTTGCACTATGTATTTTCACTCCCTTACAGCCTTGCTTTGTTAAATACACATTAATTTATAATTAATAAACAAATATATACCATTTTTACAAGCTCAAGTACTAACAGCTGCTCCCCTGCATGAAAGATGGCTGACAGTCTCTTCCCTCCAGTCTAAAGGATTATTGCTGCTTTTTGTTCAGTGCACAGTTGTATTAACATTACTGATGTCTGGTAGGAAACCAGTTGGTGTCTCTGGCCACTGTGATAAACTATTCTCAATGTCTCCCCTCCAACAGTCCCTCTCATGTATGGTCTCCTGAGAATGTTCACATTAGCAGCCAGAGTCCTTAACCTCACCAAGGTACAGAATTTTTACTCACTGCATTATTTCACTGGGTTATGTGTCTCTTTCAGACACAACCTTTGCAAAAATCTTTCTGTGAAAGCCTTTATCATGTTTCTCTAACAAGGGTTGTTCATCATCCTGATGTAAGCTGCTTGCTTTTAATTCAGTACAGTCTGAGGCTAATATAGGTATATTCCAACACTTTTATGATATTTTCGTCCAACTCCTCTACTTTATTTCCATGCCACAGCATAAATCATCTCAGAATTAATGTAAAAATGTGAACATTGGGCTGGTCTGGGCAAGCATCTTCAGTTTCAATATCCTCTTTCCTATGTGATCATCGACAGAAAGAATAAAACCTCCTGTAACTATGATAACTCCCCCTTTTCCCCCTCTTTTGAAAGCATTGTGCTTTTATTTTTAAGCTTTAATTGATCAACAATCTTGACTACTCCAAAGGTGAACCTTCCTAGAGCAATCCTGAGAAATTCAATGCTCAATTAAAATTTCTTTTCAGTGCAGAATTCAGCCTAAATAAATGTAATAAATGGTTTAGCAAAGATACGAGAGGAAAATAAACAAACAAAATAAAGGTTTCTATTTTATATTATCCTAATTCTACAATGAGTTCCACAGTTGAGAGAAAATTAATGGATATGTATGTTTTGGACTGCATACTAACATACCCTATTTCCAAAGGGTATGTTAGTACCCTTATTTCTGGCCTTTTGCTTCAAATAAAAAATTTTATATAAACAAAAAAATTAACTTGATTTTTTTTTATGGCAATATAACTAAGAAATGCTTTCTTCTGTACAGGAAATGTATACTTTATTGCAAAAGTTAAGTGATATTTTGTGTGTAGTTGAGCTTTTAAATGGTAGAACAGTCAGGTGATAGTTTATCAAGCTAGAGGCTTTGCAAGGCCTTCAGGAGATATTTGCCCAGTCAGTACCTCATCAGAACAGGAAGATTAGCATCTCTGAAGAGTCTTATTTCATAACACCAGAAAAGGATTGATGAAGAGCTTCAAAGCTTTGTAAGAGAACCAGACAAGTACTTTTTGAGCACTGTGGAGACAGGGGAAGTGGAAAATGGCTGTGACACTTGTATTATGACATGCTACTGTTGTGATACCTGAGGAACAAGGCCAAAGAGAAGTGGAAGACCAGTAGCAACTAAGGGAAGATCACTAGTACAGATAAAATCTCAAGGGTTAGATGGGTGACTGAGCTGACTCTGCTGATATTTTCTTTATATTCCTTTAGAACCTTACCATCTGGAATCAAGCCTCCTATGCCTGATCTTAAAATGCAGTCAGCTAAATGTTGATAGTGCCTTTAAAAATAAAGTGTTTTTATTTTCTTTAATCTATTATTGATATAATATGAAATGCAATTCAGAATATCCAGCATACACCAAAATGCTGCAGGGAGTGCTACACTGTGCTCAGGTTTTTGGGCATTTAAAGGGCAATTTAAAATATGTGTTTTCATAGTTTACATATTTATTTCATGAGCATAGAACCTGGAATTGGCTCACCTTGGATATAGAAGTTTCAAAGTTGGAAAAATGATTATATCATTAATAATTTTTAGCTTTTATCTATATTCTCACAATTACTGCTATTGCAAACATAATGGTAACAATATAAAAACTTGAGCAAAGAGCTCTAGACCAGAAATGACTGTGATCGTGGGTCTGAGAAGTGCTGAAGTGCTAAGAACCCAGTAAGATTCTGGATTGGGCATGGAAGATCACTCATAAGAACCGAGCAATCAAGAGATGGATGTGATGTGATGCAGTACAAGTGGTCATTTTAATATATCTTTCTCTAGAAGAGATTGATTGTGAATGGTTAAAGCTTTATCTTTTTATGTATCCAATTTCTTTAACTGGTTTTCCTTTTTCTTTTCTATTTATTTATCTTCAACATTTTTCTCTCTTGTTAATGTCTTTATTTGTCAATATTTTCAAATTTTTTTTGTATAAAAAGCATGAAATATGAAGAGCTCCTCCATTTCTTTTAATGTAATCTTTTTGCCAAGTGATAGCCTGACAGATTAGACTCTGCAGGGTTTTGTAGAAGGCATACTCAGAAAGGACTCCTCAGAAAGGACCTCCCATTCTTTCTCAAGGTTAGTGTAACCTTTTT
The DNA here is from genome assembly GCA_003676055.1 of Chloebia gouldiae. Lineage (NCBI taxonomy): Eukaryota > Metazoa > Chordata > Aves > Passeriformes > Passeridae > Chloebia > Chloebia gouldiae. Next base: position 42,365,495 of record QUSF01000001.1, on the reverse strand, counting down.
GACATGCAGAAATTCATTCAATGAAGATGTTAATGGAATTTTGCTTAGTTGCATAGAGACCTTTTTCTTCTGATTCTATTTTAAAAACATTTGAAAAAAATCATTAGACCAAATAAAATCAGCATAAGGGAAAGCACACACACATACACAAAGAAAAAATAGTAGAAACCTCTCTTAAAAATAGACAGCTCCAAAATCTACAAATTCTCTAAGTAAAGATCATCAATTATCTTTACTTGGCAAATGAAAGGCAATAACAGTAAAATGCATATGAGCACCAACTGTGATGTGAAATTTAAGTCTCTAAAACTTCATTAAAATCAGACTGGTAATGATGTACCATATGCACTGGGCTGTGTTTGCCCGAGGATCTCCAACCTGTGGCTCATTTCTTCTGTCACAGCACCTCTTTATAAGAATGACTCAGAGTGCTTTGTTGAAGTGCTTAGGGGCTGACAAGCAGGGTAGGTGTTTCACAAATAATCATTCGCTTCATTATACCCTGGTGGATTATAGACATTTTCTATTTATAGGAGAATCTTAGGCTTTCATTTCTAAAGTGAACTGAAGACATGAAACAAGGCGGTTAACAGGTATTCTGACAATTTATGCTTGCTAAATAGGAAACTGATCTTTTTTTTTTTTTTAGCAAGTAAAAGGGATTTAAATAGCCTTTTACAGAAATAACTGATAATGAATTTGGATAGTACATTTCAGATAGATTACAAAAATATATTAACCAGCTAAGATAGATGGTAGACATCATAGGTGAAGGGTTGCATATTTCATTACCAGATCTTGAGCAATTTAGTCCCCATGTGCTTATTTTATTATTCTGGTACTTTAGTCTCTTATTTGTAGCTCACCTTTATAAATTATTCAGAACCTTTTCCTTTTTGAATGCTTTGATATATAAGGCCCCCTTAATGCAACGGCTTGATATGGCTATACGTGGCAAGTAAAATAAGTGCTTTTAGACAAACCTTCATCTTATTATGATTAAACATGAAAGAAACCCCATGCCAAAGCAACATTAAGCTAAATTCTTTATATGTTAAACAAAATTAAAACCTGTTGGTACCTGAGAGATATTATTATGCTGAAATCCATTTAATACCTGGTCATACCCTAGATATTGAAAATTAAACATCTGAGCACAGGTGGAAGCACCTTTAAACACTAGGATGTAACAGAGGTGTCTGAGTTCTCACAAGAGACTGTCTGGTGGCGATGTGTAAATTGTCTTCAGCATGTCTGGAAGTCACGGACACTCAGAAATGGAGAGAAACAAAAGCAGTAACAATTCCTGGCTTGACTCATTTGTTCATTTGCTTTCAACATAAGCAACCTGCTGACCAGGCTATTTATCCACAGTAGGAAAACCTGTGTTTAATCCCATTTTCTGAACAAGGAAAGGCCTTGGCCACTTAGAGATAAGCAAGGGAAGAGTGCATGCTAGCAGCCTTGTAGTGCGGTAAGGGGAAAATAATGTGACCTTAACAGCTGACACACTAAGGGAAGAATAAAGCCATATTGGAGTTAGCACCATCTGCAATGTTTTTCCTTTCCTTTTTCATGTAACAAGATAACTAATGAATACATTTTATTTTTGCAGACGTGTTTTCCATGTTTCAAGTACTTTGAATATTCTAAAAATAATCTAAACATACTTTCCACAACTTGTTTTTATTTTCAGGTTGCCTCTAGTAACATTACAACACACGCGATCTAAACTTTTACTGAAAATTAAATTTCAGATCAAGTTTTGAAGCTCTGGTGATCACTTGGTATTAAAGGGATATCACAGGTGAATATATGCTGCATAATGATAGTAAAGAACCATTGGACCAACCAAAAGGTTATCCTTTAAAGTAAATATATTTTTTTTCTGTCTAATCTATTATAATTAAACTTTTGAATAGCTTCATGCTTTGTTATACCTTTCTGCATCAATTTATAGCTTAAAGAAAATGTTGAAGGGGCACATAATATTCATGTTATGAAGAAGTGCACACAAGCACACAAGATGAAATGCCTTTTGCATTTGAGTCTACTGGCTGGTTAAAAGTGAACAAGTTGGTAAAAGAAAAATCAATGAGCAATGAGTATTTATACTTCATCTGCATTTGCAATTACCTTTAAACAATAACAAAAATAAACAAATTCTATTCATGAAAATCAGATTTTCTTCAGGGCCCATACCTGTTATTGCTGCCATGGTGGCTGGCATTATACAGCTGTCTATAAACCCAGCCAGCCAAAAGTCTGGAGATGAGACTGAGGATCCTCTGCTCTCACTACAGTTAGGTTGGATACTGAGGGACTACATTATAGTATTTGCTATGTAAACAAAAAATTACCCCAAATGGCATTCAGTTAAAACAGGGAGAGGAGCAGTTCCTAAAGCTGAAGTTATATTATGAAAAAGGATAAACATCATACTATTATTGATAGTTTATAGCATAGTGAAAATGTAGAAGTGCAGTCATGATTGAAGTCTTGAATCTATGTTTGGAATATCCAAAACATTTGTTTAAATAGCTGATAAATTAATCAGTATCCTAATTCAGTTTTAGATCCTTTTATTGGAAAAATGGTAAATATGGTAAAGTTCCAGTTCCACTACCCATTACAATCTGAGCTCTAGCTATAGGAAAAAAAACAATGCAGAGGTAAATGAACTATGGATTAATATTTGCATAGCATGAAATTAAGTGTTCATGTAGCTGACTTAAGCAAGACCATCATCCTCACTGCTGCCACTTGAGATCCCTGAATTAAGCAAATGTAAATTTATAAATATTTATTTTCAATATGCAACAATGTTTATAGACTGGTTTTATATATCTTTTAGAAAGCAAAGTAGGTGCCATTTATTTCCCAGAATAGTGAAGGCTGAAAAAGAGAATATTCATGATTTGTTTTAAAGTTTGATTCTCTTATTTTTTTCAGCACTGTGTCTTTTTACACTTGTGTGCTCTTTCTATGAAATGCTGAGTTTCATATTAAGTAATAGAAAATCAAAAATAAAGCTTCTCTTTTTATTTGGTAGTCTCATCTGACTACAGCTTTATCTTTGCACTGTTCATTCTTCCTAAAATAAACAAAAAACTAAAATTCCCATACTTTTATACTTTTTTCCTCCTGTGTTGATTCCACAGTCCAGGTAAGCATTTGACACTGAGTTCTGTTAGATGCACAATGTCATAATTGTTGGACCTGAATTTGGTCCAGAGTAATGAATACTTTGTTTTAAGTGTTCCATGACTAACAACGTAAGTAAATGCAAGTCAGCATCATATGAATCTGCACCTCTGGGAACATTACTGAAAATCTTATATAAGGTAAAATTTCTATCAGAAAAAAAAAACAAACAAAAAAACCCCCAAACAAACAAACAAACAAAAACTACAAACCTGTGAGATAGGTAAAATAAGCTTGAATGTACAATTTTTATGTATATGAATTTATTTATTTAATCTTAATTACTTTGATGACTTTAGTAGGATTGCTCAGTTATGTCAAAACATACTCCTAAAAATGTTATTTTCTTAAGGACTTAATAACATTACTCAACTGATAATAGACAGCGCCTTAACATATCTTCTATATGTATTCAAGGACGTAGTAATATATATTTTTACTACATAGAGGACATCTAAAATGAAAAATTATTGGAGACATTTCATGGCAGTGTTTCTACTGCTTATACTATAGCCATCATTTAATAAGTGCATAGGAAGCATTCATTAATTCTTCAATTAATTGATTTTTTTAGCTTTCAAACTGGAGATCCATTTCTGAGCAGCTACAGACTATAAAAGTATTGATCCCATGACTAAAACAATTCTGCTTGAAGCAAATAATCTTGAAATAGAATCTTTTTTTCTTTTTCTCTGACAGTAATAGATGATCACAGGAAGGAATACATTAACTTGCATATCTGCTGTAACCAGTTATTTTGATATTTGTCATGCATTTCAAATTTGAAGAAGTTTAATGACTGGCTGGGTAATCAAAGGACATCACTTTGTGGCTGCTAAACGTGCTATGAAACGTTTAGTATTATGAATAAATAATTGAAGTTAACTCTTGATAGATACATCACTAAATGCCGTGCAAGTATTTAAATAGTAAATACTTAAAATTCAATAAAGAGATCAATATGCAATTAATGGGGAGCTGATCCATCTGGGTTACTACATGGCAGCATCTTTCTTTAGAGAAACCCTGCCTAGAAAAGAAAAGTGCGTTTTTCAACTCATCTCATAAATCATTTTGACAATGAACACTAGAGATTATCTCAAACTGGAAAATTCACTTCCAGATTTGGCGCTGCATTTTACCAGTTTTCAAAAACTCATTTTTTTCCTTCTTACTATAAATAGAAGAGCAAGCTCTATGCAAAATAAAGTTTTTATTAAAGGACAAAATATGCAGCTGAATAACTTGATCTTCTTTTGTACATTCTCAAATATAAAATCAAGAGCTGCTATCCCTGTGAACTAGTGTCACTTCAGAATGTAGTACAAATCACTGATGCCTCTCTATTGCCTCATGTGACATATTTTTATGTCTTGAGGGCAGCACAAATCAGAGCTTCTTTTCTCTAGGATTGACTTATACTATATGTCAACAATCCAGAATAGAATATAGTTTGATGAGCTCTGGGAAAATATATTTACCTAGTAAATTTAACTTTATAATCAGATTATAAATATTATCTACTTTAAAATGGACCCGCAAAGAATATCTGTCCCCAAAACTCAGATGTAAAGAGGAACTAATAGATTCAATTTCACCTCTTATAGATAATAGGTCATCCACGTTCACACAGTTATACCTGCAGAATCTAATAATGTTTCTAGGGTAAAAATTTCTTGCTCAGTCTGTTTCTCAGTCTGAATGGAACAAGTCCTGGTGCAGGGGATCCTCTGCTCCCCAGTACCATGTTTTTGCAAGTGTTAGTTATTTTCATTTTCCCCCTCAATGCTAAAATAGAAAATAAGGTTGTAAAATTCTGGTTTATTTCTAGCTAGATTTTTAAAATATTTTTCTCTAAACACTACTTTTATATCATGTATTTCCTATTCGAGACAAAACGAAATTAAACCCCATCAGCTTACTTCCTTAACTGTCCTTACTCAGGATGTGTCAATTTATGTGTCATTGTTTAGGATTCAGTAGGTAGGCTGGGCTCTTTCAAACTTATTATGGTATGGTAGTTATGATCTTCAACCCCTGAAATATTCTGTCTCCTTTTTTTCACAGACTCTGTTACTTAATGTAAATATCAAGACTGGATGTTCTCTCATTAACAATTCTGACACCAAAAATGGGGAAAAAAAATTTTCTTCTAATTCTACATAATCTATTGTGCCTCATTCCATCCACTCTTATCACAGAACCAGATAGGGAGTTGATAATAATTTGTTTAATTTCTATGATTTTCAAATGAAATGAAAAAGACATTAAATGAAACTGTGTCTTGAAGCCACTTCAGCAGTTGATCTTTATCTGTTGCTCTACCTGTCATAAAATCTTTCCTGTCATGCCAGCCATGATGACATAAATATGCAGTTCTTGCATGTATCAAAGGTTGAATGAGTCATCGATAGCTCTGGAATGGCACAAACATGGCAAGAAATGTGACAGCTGCCTTCGCCCAGGCAAAGGTCAGCTCAGTTTTGCTACATCTTTGAATGACGTCAATGCCATACATTACTAAACTAAAAATCATCACTGTGATATTTTTCCAGGCATTCCTTGTTCTTCCCAGTTTCTCGCAACAGTTTAACACAATAAATGCAAGGAGGCATAGAAAAGCAATTTCTTAAGAAAGCCCTGAATGTTAATTCTTGATGAATAAACTCCAAAAAGATAAATTTTAGCAATTGGCATTGTTTTTTGCTTATTTTGGCATCAATACAGCAGAGAACTTTCTGATTACTCCTTCTCTTTGAAGAACATTTCAGCTCACCTACCACTCCTCTCAGGATCCACTACACACTTGATGGGAAAATATAAGTGCATCCAACTTGCTACATCATATTCCAAGAAATCTGCAACCATTTTATAAAAGAACACAGATTTTTACTGTATTACTTTCCTACCTTACATTTTCCCATTAATTTCTCCAAAAATTCACTTCTCCCAAAATTATGACAGCAGAGAAGTAGAAGATCCACAGGAAAAAACAAAACAAAACAAAACAAAAAAAAACCTCCTTAGGTTTCATGGCTTTGAATTTTTTTTTCAAAAACATGGAAATGGAAATAACTTTTGTAGACATGCTTTAAGTTTTCAGTCCAAGCTGAATGGAACGTTTTTGTTAAATGATTCATTATTTATTTGTGTTCAGGATGTGTCTGAATGGGACTAAAATGTACTTCATAGTAATGATAACATTTATTTGGCTGATCGTTTCCATCTGGATAGATACTAGAGATAATACAGAGAATAAAAGCATCATGGACAACTAAAATTATTCATTTATGATTAAAACAGGATTCATCATATACCATTTCATCTTTTGGATGAATTTCTGTATTGGCTTTTAATGCACTTTATTATCTAAACATTTTACAGTAAACCAGTTAAACAGCCCACATAAACACCCACAAGCAAGATTATTAATAGCGCCCCTACTCTTCCTGTCTTGTCTTTCAAGGAGAATCTAAAGAAAAATAACCCTAGATTTTCTTCACTGCTGCTTTGAGTGTCCCACAAAAAGAACTCAGAGAGGGTGGACAAGTAGTTGACAATTAACTTGCTACATTCTTAGATGTTTGTGTTCTCTGTAGAGCAGTATTATACTCTGAAGTATTTTTTAATGGAAATAGGTGTCTTGATGCCAAGTCTTGCTACCTCCCACTGCCATCTCCAGCCTCCTGCTTCCTGTGCAGGCCTTACACTACAGATTACTGCTCTGAGTGCAATAAATGTGGGTCTGGGGACACCAGAAATGTATTTCCTGAGGCTGTAAGATTTCCTCTTATGGTTCCGCTGTAACAGTTGATGCATAAGCTTCTGATTCCAAATCCATCAGTTTCATATTATGTTTGTTAAATTAATGTGATTTGTCAAAAAAAAAAAAGAAGCAGCACTGCTGAATGAACACACAGATATGGGCTTTCATATGGGCATTACTAAATATTTCTTGATGAAGGCGACATCATTACTGAACTAACTGGATTATGCAACAAGTCTAGATGTCAAACTAAAACTCAGAATATAATTTCTGTGTAACTCCTGGTTTCATTCATTTCATTTTATATGGTTCTGTGCATTACTTATATTTCAAGCAGCTCTAAGTAGTCATAATATTTATAATTTTGATCTAATTTATATTTACTCCCCTAGGTTGATTTAATGGATTTCCTTTTTAAAGACTTTTCTGATTATGCCCTAAGTTAAAATCTAAGATTAAACTCCATATAGCACTACAGAAGACTGGTTCAATGTTCTCCCTCATTAAAGAGGAGAGTACCAGTTTTAGAGGAGAAGTATCATTTTGGAGAGCTCTTACATGCCAGAGATATTGGGTTAATTGCCACCATGACACGTCAGAGGCAATTAAGAGACAGGTGAAGGAAGAAGCTGCAAAGTGGAGATAAGAATGAGCCCAATTCCACAATAATCCCTTATTTAGCAAAAGTTAGTTTGCCCTAAAATGCAACAGCTCATGCTGACCCTAGTACTTTTTGTTATCTTAGAAATAAATGTACTGTACAATCAATGGGAACATGATAGTACTCTGGTTTTTCTGTTCTAATTTTACTCATTTTGTCTTTTCATGGCAGCAGCAGTCAGACTTTTGATCCTTATCCAAGGGAAGGTAAAATTTGTCCATCTGGTTAAGAAGTCTCAGGCCAGCCTTAATGACAATTGCATGTTTTATTACAATTCAACATCAAAACACCATGCCTCTTATGCTGTCATATGCTGCTATTGCATTTTTACTTCTGAGCATGAGGAAATATTTTCTTGAAATCCCATTTAAAAAGTGCAAACAAAATTGGCACAGAATCTGATCATACTGTGAGTGGCCAAGTGTAATTTGCTTTTATATCATTGATTTGTACCATGATTTTGCTTTATAAAAGATAATAGCTTGCTGAGTTTTACTGAAGCAAGTACTAAGATTAAAAGAAAGATAGAAGAGCATTCATGCTTACAGTAGTCTAGGTAAAATTTGAGGATTATCCATCTTGTTTTTAGATGTACAGTGATAACCAGCTAACCTCAAACACAGATGCTGAAACAAAGAATTATGCATTGACATATCTGAAATATTTTGCCCCATAGTGAAAACAGTGAATAGAAATATAGAGAGAAAGCATGTGAGCTCATAGACACACAAAATGCATGAACCATTTTCCCCAGGCTTCTCTAAAGCAGACCGAGTCAGTTTATAAGGGGCACACTGACACATACTGTGCTCCCCTGTTTCAGGGTTTAAGTTCCCTTTATAATGCAGTCATATCTCACTCTCCCCTTTTTATTCAGAAGTCATGGCTAAAAGTTGCTGCAGGCATAAGATTTAACAGGCTGCTCATAATGACTGACAAGTTCCAGCTGGGACCCAGAAAAAGGTAACGAATAAGCCTTCAGTAAATAAATAACTTGCCTTTATTGAGATTAGAGTGGCTGAGGTGGTTAGTCCTTTGGAAATGAAAAAAGGTAATATCAAATAGAATCTTATGGTGTTTTTATTTTGTTTTTTTATTACAACAGATAAAGCAATAAATAGATCCATATGAATCTCTTACTTGGTCACTAGCAACCAAATGCAAATTTTGAACTTTAAAGGAAAAGGAACATATATTTCTATCAAGGGTAATTTTCACTGAAATTAGTTATTTCAGACTTTGGTCTAGATGTCTTCCTTAGTAAATATAACACCATATTTACTTCTGAGGTTTTTTTATGAAAATATATTTCTTATATTTATAGTCTTTTGCAAACAAAAGAGCTTTCAGTTCTTATAAATCTGATGACTGCTTTTATACTCTTCATCCAGATTTTTCTGAAGGAAGTTAATAGAGGTCATCTAGATAAATGATTACCCTGCAGAACTGGAGGACATTTTGATCAGTAAATAAAGCTGCAGAAGAAAGATATTATGGTTAATTCTAGCTGGATTGTGGAACTGTTTTATCAGAAACAACATCCTGTCTGACTCTGGCTTGAACTACATTTTTTCCTATAAACTTCACGTAGAATTGCATAGGTGAGCTACTCCAGGAGCCCACCATGACATATAATTGCTGTAATAAAGATAAAAATCACACTACATGTAATTTATTTCTAGCTTTTTGCTGTATTAATTATGGTAGCAACTAAAACCTAAAACCCCATTTTACTAAACCCTGTAAAAATTGATGGCTGAAGAATGGACCTGTATTATTCTGACTAGTCTCAAAGGAAGATATGGACATTAATGGGAATTCTTTTCAGAAAAAGATTAAAAAATAATGGTGTGCTGTGTGAAAAATAATATAGTTGTCTTTCCATGCAACTAATTTCCAGATTTTAGTAGTGCCCCATAAAACCCCTTTCTTAATTATCACATTGCTGTTTTTTTCTAATTATTTTGCTTCAAGTGAAATTTTTTTTATGAGACTAAACATAGGCTATTTAACTTTAAAAAACATTCACTGAATATCAAAGAGTTATCATCTCCATAAGGTTTTCAAATGGTGATGACCATCTGTATTCACTTATAAGGTTTCAAGGCCTGAGTTTCATGCGTGCTTCATCAGCATTTAAATGGTGCCCTTCTGGATCTTTTTGGCTAATACCATCTTATCTCTTGCTATATTGTCTTTTTGACATTTAGTAGCTGTGCTTGCATTTGAGATTGAATATGCAGTGGTTTCAGGTACTATCTACCACCTGAATTATTTTAGAGTACAACACTTTGATGGTGACACTCTTTGTGTTCTGCATTTGCACAGTGTTATGATAACAACATAGAAAAGAAGAAAGCTAATGGAGTTGACAGTGGAGTAAATCAGGACAACAGAACTTTCACAAAAATTTTGACTTACATAAATGGAAAAACTTCTTAATTGTGTTAAACATTGTGGAATTAGAAATTCCAACTGGAAAAAAAAATACAACCATAAGTATAAGAAAGGAAGCAAGGTACCTAAGGTTATTGGGATATGAATAAAGGGAAAAATAAGGGAAACAGAAAATTTAAAGACAAATTTCATTGAGAAACATTGATCCTCTTGCAACTTTATCATCCTGGAGAAAATAGTAGTATCTACAATTAACTAAGATTGAAAGAAAAAATATCCACAAAATTACAAAAATTTTTGTTCTTTAAAAACAAAGCAAAAGAGAATACAAAAAAGCAAACTAGATATTAATTTTCCTTAGTTTTCTTCCAAACCAGTTAATTACAGAAGAGAAAAGCCTTTTATTTTATAAAACCTCAGGCTTTTAATCACCAAAATTTGCACAATTTGAAGAAACTGAAACTGTGGAATTCACAATTCAATTTTAATGCTGATCTGTCAATGGGCATGGGATGACTTAAGTGGTGTTCTTCTGCCTACAGACAACCTGAATCTAGTACACAGTGAAGAGATGACCATGGTGAAAAAGGCCAAATGAATGTTCAAGGTCTTACATGCGACTTCACTGAAAACTTGGACTGTAAAATGAAATGAATACATATGTTATCAAGATGAACAAAATTTTGTGAAATATGTAAACTGTGGTTGTGATAATTCTCATTGTCTAGAACTTTGTAATGCAAAAAAACATTTACACAAAAAATTATTTGTCTCATTTTAGGAATACTAAAATTGGATGGTCTGGATTGGAACATGGATAAAATAAAGTTATGGTTATTGAGAAAGTGATTTTTACAAAAGAGATTTCTGTGTGTGGACAAATACACAGATTATTTAGAAAAAGATGTGCTATTCAAAGTAGTTAGGTTCCCTGTTTCTCCATTTGAGGAATGACTGCTTCTTCACTTGTGGAAGCTTTGTCTTCTACAAGTACATTTGCATCCCATAGAGTCCTCTGTAGGTATTGTGGTTTAGGAATGGTGTTCATTTACTTACTTTGAAATATAGGCTAAAAAAATGTGGTAAAAGATATTTTAAAGGCTGAGTTTGGCATAAAAAAAAAAGCATCTAAAATAGGTACCAAAGTTCAATTTATTCTAGCAGTGTGGACACATAAATAAGCTAATTGAAATTTTTTGTGTAATTACCTTCTATGTGAAAAAAAAAATAGACATTTTAACATAGAATAACACAAAGTTTTATTTTTGTCATTCATTTTAATAATGATTATGTTTCTGTATACCAATTATTCAATGCTTGAAGTTTGCAATTTGTGGACATTAGAAAAGTTCTGTAAGTCTATGAAAAAAGAGTGTATCATTTTCTTAAAATTAAGTTACATACCCTCTAACACTATTCAGTATTTTTTTCAGAATAAATAGCATGTATGCTTCTGGCAATAAGAAATTATTTTTGTTAAATGTACATCTTTAATAAAACACTCAATTTCTTAATTCTATATATTCTAAATTATTCCTGTGGTTTCTGAGGGAAAAACTCATGTAACTTTTAGTGTGATTCTTGAACAGCACTTTAAATATCTTCTATTTATATTAAATTTACAGGAAATAAATATATTGAAAAATACTATGAAGATATTTTTCTTAGCTCTGCCTACAACAAATATTTGAAAACCAGTGCATTTAAAGAACTGAATTTCAACAGCTCATAAAGATTATTAAACTGCAAAAAGCTAAATTGATGTACAGAAAAAGCTACTTCTTTCTTGACTTACTAAACGGCATTTTGTCCCTCTGGTGTGCTAACATTTTATTAAATTAACTTCCATTTGCCAAAGTTATGCAACTGATGTCCTAAAATACATCTGAAAAATCATTCTACTACTGATTTCTTTTTCTTTAGACAAATTTGCCATAACACTGAATTAAACATAATAGACTTTATAGCATATTTGCTGTTTGTTTCTTCATATAAATAGAAGACTGGCCAGCTTGGGGCTAGTCTGCATAGAGATGATATGAAACATTAATGTGAAGCAGTGGAAGGAATGATGATACAGTCTGTAAGGTAGTTAGGTTGACGCTATCGCTTCCAACCATGAATGCTTTTAGTTTGAAAGAGTTATGTAAGAATAATGCATCTTAATTATTCTTTATTTTTAGCAGAGGAAGGTATCAAGAGAGGTTTAACTTAATTTTCAAGAACATTCTGTTTGATTTAATTCCCATGCACAGTGAAATCCTAAATTCCTTAAGAAGACCAAGGCAGGTCTATTTTGTCACATTTGAAATTTTCTATTTGGAAAAGCAGCCTCCACTGGCAAAGAGATTAAAATTCTATCCTTTGCAGCTGGTTTATAGCTGGAATATAAATGTGTTGCTTATGCACTTCTCTTGCAGTCCACTTAAGAGTAATGTAAAACCTCCCATCATATCTCTCTTATTAGGACTGCCTGAGAGAGTTGTGAAGGTTCAGCCTAGAAAAGAGAAGGCTCTGGGAACCATTTCAGTATTTAAAGGGACCTAAAAGAAAACTGCAGAGGGGATTTTTAGGTGGACATGTAGTGATAACACAAGGAAGAATGGTTTCAAATTGAAAGAGGGTAGGTTTAAGGGTGATATTTACTCTCACTACCTTTATTCAAAGGGTTGTGAGAAACATAACAGGTTGGCCAAAGATGTGGATGTCCAGTCTCTGGAAGTGTTCGACATCATATTGGATGGGGCTTTGAGCAAACTGCTTTAGTGGAAGGTGTCCATGAACATGGCAGAGGTTTGGAACTAGGTGATCTCTAAAATCCTTTCCAACTATGATTCTAAGCATGACCTGTGTTTAAAACGATTCACAGAGACAACTGATTCAGGATCCTCTATGAAATCATTTTTCAAAAAAACTTGAACTCAAAATTAAACAAAGAACTAACTGTAAATGTAGTATCATTAAAAGAATATATTTGCTTTTATCTCCTCGATAAATTGATTTGTCTGTTTCAGGTTTCCTACAGTTAAAATGGAATGTGAAATGTAGCAGATTAAGACTTTATTGATTTTTGGAAAACTGACAACGACCTATTGCTCTGTGATTTAGAGACAACTGTCTGGCAATTACTTTCTAATAAAGTCTTATTTTTTGTAGTAAATTGAAAATAAAAAGAATTTTTTAAAAAAGTGTATGAGCATGACAACTGAAGTTGAAATGTGACTATATGACATAATAATGTAGAAAGAGACATAAAGGTATCATGTAAAATAAAATGAGGAATTTATTATTTAAGTGTCAGAATGTGTTGTCTATTGTTATCAATTTCTATGCAAATGCTTGCAAAGAAACAAGAATAAGTAAGGTATTTTGGGATCAATCTTACGTTTACTGGATTTCATAAAAAAAAACCAAACCAACTTGTATTAATTTCAAGTGCATGCTAGATCAGACTGTGGAAAAATACCAGTAAAGGATTTGGCATGACCAGTCAGAGCAAGGTTATTGAGATGAAGGGGAATCTAAAGCTTCTAAGAAGCCTGGTTATGAGGGTTTCTATCTTACAAGTTCCAGTATTTGTAGTCTGCCTCATTTTGCTGCTGAACATCTTCTTAGAAAGAATTACCAAATCTGTCATAGCATTTGTAATGTCACATAAGCCCTTCACAGATATAGGAATGACGGGAGAGGCAGACTGTTATCAGCAGTTCCTTTAAGGAAGTGACAGACAGGGTTCATGGGGAGAGTGATGTGAACAAAACAGAACACAAAATCAACGAAACAGCAGAGTCACCTCAAGCACTGGTGTGTAAGAAAGAAAATGCCAATAGGCACATTATGAAAAAAGCACCCAGACAATTTCAGGAAAACAAGCATGTTGGGGGTCTTCTCTGAAGCACATAAGTTGTCACAGGAAAAAGGGAGATTTCCTCCACCCTTAGTGTGAGGAGATTTCTTTGACCCTTAGTGTTTGATTAGTCTGTCAGCATATTAGGAAAGCCAAAACCCTCATGCCCAACAAGTCTGTCTTTACTGGGTCAGAGGGTAGTTCCACTGACTTATTTAGGGAAATACACCAACAGAGTAAGGGACATCCCTCAGGGGATATGCCCCCTTTTTGGCCCCTTAATGGGTCTTCTACTTTGAGTACATTCCTGACTGATGGAAACTTCCAAAGCCCCTGAAGTACTCACACTAACAGTTTACAGAACAACACTATATTAATATAAAATTATGATAGGTTAAGCTTCAAGGATTGCCAGTGATAGCATCTGACTGCAAAAATGTATTCAAAGCAATACACAGACAAGCTCTAATCCCCAATAAGAGTATTCAGCACACACGAGGTTAGGTTCTTACCCAACAGGCATTTCTATGGGGACAAGAGAGGTTAACTAATTAACTGACTTAATCTGATTAAATTAACTGATCCCAGCAGTTATGATGGAGTCTTACCTAACTTTTCACCAGTCTCAGCTTACTTTTAAATTATTTATTTATGTTGCGGTGGAGCTTGAGTGATTCTTGTCATACCTTTGTAACTGATTGGTGTAAGTGTCCCACTTCATTCTTAAAGATAGTCAATAACATATATAGTGCATGACCAGTGAGAGGTGGTCATACCTCGGAGGCAGGTAACGTTTGGATGGACACGTGATTAAATATTACAATTATGCTATAATGAGCCAAGCTCATCTGAGAAGGGCAATTTCAGCACAGTGGTTGGCTCAGCAGCAGGGTATCTTCTTCTATGTCCCTGGTGCATCCCTAGATGATTGGTGCATCTAGTTTGTTGGCTGCAAACTAGACAACATCAAGTTCCCCTACCTGCAGAGCTTTTAACAGAGCCTGTCCATGACTGTTCCACTCTCCTCTGCTCTCCCTGCCATCCCTCTTATCAGGTGCTTTAGGTTGCAGATTATGTATATCAGGAATCATGATGGAATAATTTTTAGTTTTGCACATGCCAACCACACGTCATACAGGGAGTAGAAGCTGCACTTTGTCCTATAATTTATATACTGTTATAACTCTGATAGGATGTGAATATAAATTCTCAGTTCCTTCTAATTTCACCCCCAGTCTTCTTTCCACTCAAGCGCATACAGTGGGGAATAAACACAAAGAATCAGAGATCTGTGGGCATTTCTGGGACTATGATCTTGTTCTGGGACTGTGATCTTGTTGGGATCACAGAGATATGATGGGATTGCTTGCACCCCAGCTTGGAGTTCTGCAATATCAGCATGCAAGGAAGATTAGGGCAAATGTGGTTCTGTGAACCACTCACAAATGTGGTTCTGTGAGTGAATGGTGCAGGAACCCTGCTGACAGAGGACATTGAAACAGGTGAGGTGCTGAAGGCCTTCATTACTTCTGTCTTCACTAGTAAGACCAGCCTTTAGAAGAATTCCATGGATGCAGAGGCCAGGGAGAAAACCTGGAACAAGGAAGACATACTGTTGTAAGATAATCAATTCAAAGAATATTTAAGCAAACTTGTCATACTTAAGTCCATGAGACCTCCTGGGATGCACCCAAGTGCTGAGGGAGCTGACTGATTTACCAAAAGCTTTGTAAATCAAAGATAAAGCCAAGCTTTTCCTTATCACTGAAATATAAGGAATTTTTTTTAAAACTCTGACAAAGGGCTTGAAAAAATTTGAGCAAAATTGGTCTGCAGAATGAAATTGTACAGAAGATAGAAGAGAAGGGAGATTGAAGTAGATAAGAGGTAGTTACCAAGATGTGCATACATATAAAGTAAAACATGCAATAAAGAAGGATCAGTGTGTGTCAGTTAATGTAAGCAAAGGGAGTAAGAAAAAATTGTTGGTACATACTTAGAAGAAAAACATCATTGTGAAGAGGAAGAAACTCTCATAAAATACAGTACAGAAGGATTAAAAAAACTCAAAAGACTGAACTTTTAAATAGCTATTTTCACTTTTTTTTCTATTTAAAAATTATGAAAGAATATAATATAAGAAAGCATGTTATGCAAGAAGCAGAAACAGTGATTAATGATAATATCTGGAGAGACTGAGACCAAAGAGTAAACAGGGTATCTGCCCACTTGCTGTTTGAACAGTGAATAATTCATAGAACAATCATGATCCCACTGCTATGAAAATTATTTTAGGATCCACCTTTTGCAGCAGGAAATTGCCCTAGCTAATCTTTAAAATTATGTTTACAGTTCTCTTGGACAGAAGGAATGTCAGAAACAGTGTAAAAGAAATACAGTGAGTGGTAAATTACAGGACCAATAGGACTGGGACATTCAAATTACCCTGCTCCTCACACCTTTCAGACCGAGTACTCTGAAAACTGAGCCAGGTTTGTTAAATGCCAGCTCTTAACTAGTCAGATACTAAAGTTTTTGAAGTTTCCTTAACTTGTGACATCCAATTAGTGTGACGACACCGTTCTGAAACATTTGTGCAAAGAACATCTACTGCTGAGAAATCTTCAGCAACTAAAACTTCAACTTCTCTGCTATAATTGATCTATGAAAACAGTTCTCTATAGCAGATACAAAGAAAGAATGTGGAACTGAAGCTAAATCTATGTGACAAATTTCTGTGGCACAGGTCTTTTGAAGACTGGCTATAAGAATATTTTACTGACATGTTTCAAAAAGTCTGTGTGTAGCTTTTCTTATACACGCAGATGTATATGTATGAATGCATTCATATTTATGCATGTACACTGCTTCTGCTTTCACACTAGCACAACCCATAAAGTTTTACTAGCAAAGTTGTGCAGCTATAGATCTTCCTTGACTAGTACATCCCTGTAAAGCATAGAAGAGTTTTCCTTACAGGAGAACACAGTTTGACAATTATGAAAATCTTTAAATAAAACTATTCTACTCTGCTGTTTAGCAAGATAAATAAGGAAAAAAAAAAAAAAGACAAACCCAAGGTCAAGTCTATTAATTTCACTGTATCTTATTAGAGAAGCATTATTCATTTGGTTTATTCTTTCATTTATGGTAGCCTTTTTATAGGGGACATTTATTTCAAAATCCAGCCCATAAGAAGAGGAAAGATACATGCATCTAGATATAAGTTTCTCTTGGAAAAATGTGAAATGTTTCTTTTCAATTCACTGTACCTATTTATTAGTGAATTAAACCAGTAACTATGAAATGTTTCAATAGCACAGTGGATGATTAACATTTAGTCTGATCTGATTTTAAATCATTCCTATAGATTAGTTTATAAGAGATTCATTCACCTGTCTTTATGCTAGTCATTTTAAAAATAACTTCCTGCTTGTCAGTCTGCTAAATAATGAATTCTCATCAGTTCTATATTCCCTTGAGAGTTTTTTTGAAATGCAATCTGTTATGTGAAATACACATTCCTGATTAAAAAGAAAAAAGACATGAGAACATGAACTCTGAAATCATGGTGTCAGTTTTCAGAATCAAGCCTTAGAGAAAACTTTCTGCTGTTAGTGAGCAGACATCTGGCCTCAGTTTCTTGTGATCCTGCCCAATCCCTTTCCCTCTTCCCCTTCCCCCTCTCAACACTCATCCTGCCCCTTGTCAGGTAGCTGCTAACAGCTGACTCAATATATTTCTTTTCTGTTTAGGTCCCTCTTTCCCCACATCATTTATCCCTTGCTACATGCAGCTCTGAACATATTTAGTTTTGGAGCAAAGTTTTATATTTTAAAGCTCTAGGTTTTACAAACCCAAGAGAGTGCTGCTTCAGAAGACAAACTGTCCTGAGTTTGTTAGCATCCTCACTAATCCTGGTTTTCTTTGACAACAGACTCATTGAGACTTTTTATCAGCTAATTGCTTATGGCCTGAAATAAAAAGCATTTATGTGTGTCCTAGGGTGACGTTATGGTGCTTGTATCCCCAATCATCTGCTCTGTTTATGCTGGATGTTTCATTCTGTGCCTTCAAGACAGGCTCTGAGAGTGAAGGCAGGGAGAAGAAGAAGCACGGAGTTTTGTTATCAGCCTCACTCACTCCTCCACAGTCAGCTGGAACTCCACTGTGGAGTCTGGGCATGGACAGGGCAGAACACCATGCTCCTTTGCTTTTGAGTTAGTTTAGCTGAAGGCAGTCCATATGTTCCCTGGACTGGTTTTATTTCCCTTTTCTTGGAACCTGCTCTGGACTGGGGCCCGGGCAATCACTGAGAGCTCACACTTTGTAGCCTGCTGGAGCTTACTCTGGGCAGCCACAGCCTTTCCCAGCACCGGAGGGACTGATAACAGAGCGACCACCCACAGGAGAGACTTTCTGAGTTTGTCATCTCTTCAGAGCAGTGAATTAGTTTTGTCATCTGGTATTCATTTTGTGTGCTGCGGAGTGCTTTGCCTGTTAAATAAACAGGGTTTTTACCACTTCTCTCAGAGGAAATTTTCCCAAACCAGTTGGGTGGAGGGGCCGTGTAGGTTGGCTTTCTCGAGGGACCCCTTTTGGAGGTTTTCTCTCAAATTTGCCCTAATCTAGGACAATGTGTTATCTAACGTAGAGAAGGACACAATCAGTCCCATGCCAACAGTTTGGCCATAACCAGTGAATATGACAAAGTTCTGCTTATTTTTAAGATTTAATCTGTATTTCCTGTTGGTTAAAATTGTACAAGCAGTTAAGGACTGCTTGATATAGGACTGCTGAAATAGTAAAGAAGATGCTGAGCACATCAAATATTGCAGTGTTATCAAAGCAACAAAAAACTGTCAGAGTTTAGTGGTTTGTATTTCACCATTACTATTTTTAGAAACAGGAAAGAACACATAAAACAGTCATGTCTATATTAGACATTGTCAGGCTCAAATTTAGGTCAGGTGTCAGTAAATTTGCTTCTTGTTCAAAGAAAACAGAGAAAAGTTTCAGTGTCCCAAGTCTTCAAAGTTTAAAAATCCGGATTTAGTGCTAAGAGAGCAATAGATTCTTCTAATTAAAACTGTAGTAAATTTAGGATGCTGAAGTTATAAATATTTCATTTTCATATAATAATCCACAGATTATTATATGATTCCACAGATACTTCAGCCAGAACTCTTACCTGCTGTTTTTTAGTAAAATTCAATTTTAGTAATTTAATTAATCCTTGGTTTTGTTTGGGTCAGTCCTAGCAAACTCTTTTTTCATTGTTTAGTTCACTCCATATTTCAATCTACCAAGCCAAAGTATTTGTGCTAATCACACAGGCTGTTTCTGACCTTATGTAATATGCATTTATTGAAGGCAACACAGGTGTGCTACTTTGAACTAATTACAGGTCAGATCCTGTGTCCAGAAGACAGTGCTGGTGCACTCATTCATGCAATCAACTTAGATGTATTAACATAATTGCAAACAGCTGGGATGTAAGTTCTGCTCTGAGCATTCAGCATAACCTTCCTTACCCACTCTGATTTCCCAAGCCTGCGCAGTCTGGGTTTCACATTAGCTTAAGCTCAGACTACTGTGACAATTATTTATCTTCCTGTCCTTATAGTTTCAACTCTAATATGTGATACTAAATCTCTTCTGTATGCAACCTGGGTGGTTTATTTGACTTCTTTGTGAAGCTCATCATGAGCAAGGAGGAAATTAATCCTAGCAACAAAACAAGAGAGCGTCTTGTGTTCTGATATTGACACAAGTAAGAAAGAAGACATTTAGGAAGGGAGCATGGCAGATTCATATTCTGAGCTCATAATGCACCAATACACATATTTTTTCCTTATTACACTATATAAATATTAGCTCAATATAACCAGGATGGCATTTATGCAAATGCATTTCATATGATCATTCCACATTCTCAGTGATTAGATTTGTTTCTTCATCCATTTAATGCCTTGTATTTTCTGCATCCAAATAGTAATCATCCTAATTTCACTGCATATTTTACCTGTGTGGTGTGCATATCCAGAGAACAGGCACTTTGCTAGAGACAGAAATAGAATAACATTGGAACACTTGCTTTCTTTAGGTTTATCTTATGTCATTTTTCTGGGTTGTGTGTTTCAAAAATCCTGACATCTTCAAAAATAAGGGAAGCAGAGAAGTACTCTAATGTGACTAAAAGACCTGAATATGTGCAGATGATGCAGATGCTGACATGTTTCTATTAAAGTCAGATCTTGTGCTTTTGTAAATTTTTTACTTCATTCATCTTCACACCTTCATGATGAAGGATTTTCCTTCCATCTTTAACCAGGCTTCCTTTCCTTTAATTGCCCAGCAGATACACCAAGATATGATACAAAAAAGACTCCTAGATAGAATAAATGCATTCTGAAGTAGGCATCATGAGAGCAGTCAAGACTGAAGACAAATTTCTGCTGCACTTTATGCTTTTCATGCCAAATTCTAGGCAACAGGAAGTTTTGGCCTACAGTCACGCTCAGATCCAGTAAGAAAATCATCTCTCAGTCAGCATAAAGAATTGACAAATTTAGAAATACAGAGAAAAAGATGCAACATGTAAAGAGATGGAAAACAGATTATGACAAAAACTTACAATGTTGCCAACATCAATATATGAGTAGCTTATCTTCCTGCTATACACACAACAGTCAAAACTAGGTTTAGAAAAGTTTTTGCTTGCATTAATAAAACATTCCTTAGATTATGAATCTTGTGTTTGATAAATGCTGTTTTCGTGTAAATTTTCACGGGAGAGTTACATAACATGATTTTTTACTTTGCAGTAGCCAACACTAAAAAATGTCAAGACAAGAAAATAAGTCATAAACTTATTTGACATCTTGGAATTAATGTTTCACAAAATGCTTTTACAGACAGAAAAAAAAAAAGTTTCTTTAGAGAATTTAAGCCCTGTGAGTGGTTTTTTTGGGTTTTTTTGGTTTGTTTGATTTTTTTTTCTTTTTCTTTTTTCCTTTCCCTTTGGGTGATGTTTCTGGGTGTTAATTTTTTAAATTAGTTTTTATCTTTATATTCTTCATTCAGCAGTTATCATAACTTGAAACATCATGGATAACAATGATTAAGAACCCAAGTTCTCAATTTCTCAGTGTTTTGATGACTTAAATGGAGGACATGTGTGGATGCAATCACAACACATGTAAACCACAGTCAGTCCATGTCTGTAATATTATTTGAATAAAACTTCCTACTAATACATCTTAATAAAACAAAATGAAGTTTTTCCAATTCATCAAAATAAAAAGTAGAAATATAAAAAAAATTGTTGATAAATTATTTAATAATTTATAACATTTATTTCAGTATTAAGAAAGGCCACTGACATAAAAGATAAAGAGCATACTCAGAACAAAATTTACTTCCTTCACAGAAACATCTACTACTGGCTTTATGTTATGGATCATTGCTTGAGTATGGGTTACTGGCCTCAATAAAACTTATCTGGATGAAACTTCTCATTGAATCAAGATAACTTATTTTTGTATTTTAGAAGAAAAAATTGTTTCAGTTTCTTCAGTACACAGTAGAAGGAGTCCACATGGTCATCCTTACTAAAAAAAGAGCCAAAATGGATATGAAGTTATAGCTGCCTGTCTCAAGTACAATTATATGAATAAGCAGCTAAAAAAGACAATGTTCAGACCTGTTTATTATCTGAAAAAGAAATCTAATACCATTGTTGATGCATCCTCATCATACAGCAAAGAATGGCTAATACTAGTGAAGATATGCAATGAACAAACACACAGGTTCAGGTATCAGAGCAGGCATATGGCATCATCCCAAACCTGTAAACAGCTTGTACTTCTGAGCTCACTGATGTTTGCCCAACAGTTATAACAACAAGGCCTAGAAATGCTTTGCTTTTTAACACTGCCAAAGGGGAGATAAGAATAATAAGATTCTAAACTCACCAGCATATCTGAAAAATGAAACCCTGGTATCTGAAAACAAAAATATTGGTTCAGAATCTGCCAGTCAAGCAATCAATATGTTCAGAAAATTGTCAGTATAAAATAAAACAAGATTAACATAACAACAGATAGGTTCTGTTACCAGACTCATCACGTTCCACCACCCTCTGCTTTCACTAGATAGGGGTCCTTCTGAAATACACGCCATCCTTAAATTCAATGAGACTGCTATGAAAAATGATTTAAGATGGGTTGATGAAAATGGAATAGGTATTAAAAAATATTATCAATAATGGATTATCACAAAGCCAGAGCACACACTGCCAAATAAATAAAGTATATTTAAATTTGAATTCTAACCATGAGATTAGCACTGTAGGTAGAAGAAAGTTGTGATGAAGAAGCTGAACACATTGGATTTTTTGAAAAGAAACTGAGAGGAGTAGCCAATACCAAAGGGGGCTATGTGGCCCTTCAGAAGGACCTTGACAGATTGGAGAGATGGGTAGAAGAAACCAACCAAAATTCAATAAAGGTGACTGCAAGTCCTACACCTAGGAAGAATAACCCCATGGACCAGTACAGGCTGGAGGTGACCTGCTGGAAAGCAGCTCTGTGGAGAAGACCTGTGGGGGTCCTGGTGGACAAGAAGCTGTCCATGAACTAGCAGTGTGTTCTTGTGGCCAAGATGGCCAGTAGTATCCTGGGGTGCATTAGGAAAAGCATTGCCAGCGGGTTGAGGGAGGTGATCCTGCCCTTTTACTCATCTCTAGTGAGGCCACACCTGGAGTTCTGTGTCCACTTCTGGTCTCCTCGGTACAAGAGAGACATGGAGCTCCTGAAGCATATCTGGTAGAGGGCTACAAAGATTATGAGGAGACTGCAGCATTTCTCTTTTGAGGAAAAGCCTAAGGAACTTGTCCTATTTAGCCTCAAGAAAAGATGTCTGAAAGAGAGCTCATCAATATCTTTCAGTATCTGAAGGGAGGGTGTCAAGAGGATGGATCCAGGATCTTCTCAGCAGTGTCAGCAATAGGGCAATGGGCAGAAACTGGAACACAGGAACTACCACCTGAATACAAGAAAGAACATCTTTGCTGTGCAGGTGACCACATACTGGAGCAGATTTCCCAGAGAGGTTGTGGAGTCTCCTTCACTAGAGATATTTAAGAACCTTCTGGATGTGATCTTGTGCCATTTGCTCTGTGCCATGTGCTCTCAGGATGACCCTGCTTGAGCAGGGAGGCTGGACCAGATGACCCACTGTGGTCCCTTTCGACTTGACCCATTCTGCTGTTCTGTGATTCTGTTTTCCGTTGCCTGAGACTGACATCAGAAAAAAGTTACAGACAGATGAACTGAAACTTTGGTAGCTTTATGTTTTACAAGGAGCAGGTAGATAGAAGCATGTTAATTCAAGCACTTAAGAAAAGCACATTCTGGGTGTTTCTCTACGCTTCTTGTGGCCACCTATCTAGGGAATCTGTGTAACCCATACTGTCCTAAAAACTTTCCTGTTATAAATAACAGAGAAACAAAAGGTAAACATTGCCTTCATTTGAGAAACCATCATTAAGAATTCCTTAAATGTACAGTTGACAATGAAAGAAATAGAGCTGAAATCTGCTAGTGCTAGCTTCTCACATTTTTCTTACTCAATTTAATTCAAATGTTCACATCAACCATCCCCCAAAAACCAAATATGCAGAATAAACTACTTGTTCACATCAGTCAATACAAAGCAAAACTGGGATTTTCTGAACACAACAAATTTCATACAAAATTACATAAGAGAATGACACATAATTCTTCATGAACTCTCTCTGACTTTAGGGATCATGAAGATCACAATGCCAGGAAAATATTTTAGCATCTAAATCCAAGAGGTCCCTAAACTGACTTCTGTATTTATCATGTTGTGCCCAGAAATAGGAACATTTTGTAATTCATATTTACCTACTTTATAGAAGAGTGAACAAGTGGGTAGAAATGCAGATGAAGGAGAGCTTGAGAACCTTTGCTGCCACTGTTGGAGAAGTTGGAAGATCGGCTGATGAAAGAACAGAATTGGAATTAATCCCAGACCAGTATCTCAGCCCCTCTCTACTGAGTCATAAGTTTTGAAGGACTCTGCTAGACCCAAAATCTGTAAGACAAATTCTTCTTTGTTTCCATCAGTCTGTTCTTCCAGACATTATTTCACAATCGTTAAGTGACCTCAATTCATATGCCTTGAACTCCACTTGCTCTCCCCCAACTTTCCCCTCCATTCCTGTGTTTTTCTATCTTCACTGGAACTGCTGGAAATGCAAGTATGAGGTGAACTAATCAGGGACCTGTAGTGGAAACTTGATCTAAAATCTCACAAGACATTCTCTTAACATTTCTTTGGCACCACTAACTCATGCAAATACAATTTTTGCCCACTCAAACATTTTAAACTGTGACACATCTTGCTCAAGGATTTTTTTTTTTTCATCCATTTTGCAAATCATGCAGAAATCATTAAATTCAAAATGCCTGTAGCCATGGCTGAGGAGAGAGAAATGATTCAACTCGGATTGCCATAGGCTGCTTCCCCAGCTCTCCTCTGACCTGGGACAAGACATGGTGAAATGGAACAGCTGTTCCCTCAGGTAGGAAAATCACAGGAGTGAGTTAGTTAGTTGAGAGGCAAGTTCACTTAAATACCCGACTGTCCTTTTTGAAATTCATGCAATTCCTTAATATAAAAGTAACTTTTTTTCCTGACCACTGACCAAAACTAGTCTTGTAAGATGGAATCCTCCTTACAATAACTGGGAAGAAAGAAAAAGGTACAGTGTTAGCTGGGAAGAAAGAAAAAGGTACAGTATTTTGTATGAGTTTTTATAATCTGAAAAATTAGACATTCTGATATTGTCTGATAGTTCTACCTTCATTTACAGGAGTAGCTTCTATGCTGATCCTACCATTCCTCTTCTCTTAGTGGCAGCATGACCTTTCTGCTGAGGAGCCTGGCTTCCCATGCACGAGTTTCTGTGACCTTTATGGGAGCCTCGGAAGAATGGCTTAGAGACACTATCAGCAGACATCCCTCTTATACTTAGCTATATAATAAAACATTTTTGTGGAACAATTCTGTGCATTTGAAGCAATAAATATGGTCTAGCAATAAGTAAAACTAAGGGTTATTTCAGCGTGGAAAAATCTGAATTACTTCAGACCAACAATAAAGTAACAAAGATTATATGCTCTTATTCAGTACCAAGGTTATTTGAATTTTCTCCATTATTATTAACCACACAATATTCCATCTTCCTCATCTATTGCCAGGACTTGACAAGGAATTCCTTTTACCTTGAAATATACCAGTATAAATTCTGCTTGAGTCTTGCTTTTCTAGTAGGTCCTACTGGCAAGCTTTAAAAACCTTTTTTCTTGTTCTCCAGAGATGAGTGGAACAAAAGAAAAGTATTTATCCATATTTCTTCTCTAGATGAGAAAGCTTTTGGTTTTATTTTTTTACCATTGCAAGTGAGCTGTTACCTAAAAACAATACAAGAAAAAAAGTCACAGAGCACTGTCAATTATTATTTTTTAATCTAAAATAAACTCAAAAATTCAAATGTATAGAGGACAGAAAACTTGGTGAAAATATTTCAGTGTTACCTACATAAGCCAGGAGAGGAGGGAAAGGGGTATTGGAGAAAGTTAGAAAAACTCACTGAAGACATGCACTCTGATTTCTAGATATTTGGTCAAAATTGCTCATTCAGTCATATAGCTGCCAAGTGGTTTAAACTAAAATTGTGCATGTAGTCCCATAACAATAAATACAATGCAGTAGCTAAGACTTTTTAAATTGAAATGTGTTTTAAATATGGGCATTTTTCAGAATATTAGTGGTGTCAGAAAAAGAAAATTCTATTTTAGGCTCTTGTAGGTATATTTAGAAGAGATATGTTTATTTCTCTGAAAGAATTCTGGTTTAAACACTGTAGTGATCTAGTTATAATGATGTATATGTACATAAATATATGACTCATTTATAAAATACTTCTAAGAAGATTACTTTTTTGAAAATTGAAGAAGCTGGTAATAAAAATTTTAAACTTCCAAGTTTTCCTAAAACAATTCATAAAAAGTCTCAATTTCAATTTCTCTTGCTCATGAATGTCTTTCAAAATATAATAAAATGAATGACATTGCAGTAATCTAAATAGTAGCTAAATTAAATGTTCAGCTTAAGTTCAAATGAAAAGAACAAGTAGTTTAATAAAAGTGGAAAAACTCTTAAACCCACATCACAAGAGAATATGAAAAGGCATTAGTGAATCACATAATAAAGACACATATAAACCAAAAATAAAATAAGAATGAATATAAATAGTATTTGCTATTAGGTGGGATGTTCAAAAGCAGGCTGTATGTAGGCTTTATTGTGCTTACACTGAAGCCAGTAATAAAACTCCTACTGAATTAACAGAGAACAGTTCTAAGCCTACACTGAGCACTTTCAAGATCACATCACTAACCATACACTAAATTGTCAGATGATGAAAGGGAGCTTCAGATAGCAAATAATAACCTTCCTCCTTTATTCCCTGAAAACCTAGTAAGGTCAAAGATTACTTCAAATATAATCAATACATAAAGCACCCGTGTTCCATATAATTAATAGCAGATTACCTGTATATTGTTAGAAACAGTGGCCTACAGGGCGATTGTAAAAATATTTTTCACACTGAAGTTAAGCAATATGGGTAGAATGAACATTAATATTTGGCGTATCCACAACCTCCCTGGGAGAATTGCTCCAGTGTCTCACCAACCTCACAGTAAAGAATTTCTTCTTAGTTTCTAATACAAATTTTCCCATTTTCAGTTTGTTTCCTTTACTTCTTATCCTATCACTATAGTTCCTGATGAGAAGTCCCTCTCTGACTTCTGTTTAGGGCATCTTCAGATACTGGAAGGTTTTTATGAGGTCTCCATGCAACCTTCTCATCTCCAGATTAGCCCCACCTTTCTCAGCCTGATCTCATCATCAGAAGTTACATTTTCTTGTGCAAACTGGTACCTTGGAAAGATCTAAGGACAGATCTACTGGCGGGTGTTGGATGCATATCGGCAAGCAAGAAAGCGAGACTATGAGTTTGAAGGATCTATATATTGCTGCCAGACTGGAACCTTGACAAGCTGGGAAAGGAGGCTGACCAAACCTTCATGAAGTTCAGCAAAGGGAAGTACAAAGTTCTGAAATTAGACAGGAGCAGCACCATGCTCCAGTGTATGCTGGTAGCCAGCTGGAAAGCAGCTGTGGGATGCCAAGCTGAACATAGCCAGCAATGAGACCTTTCAGAAAAGAAGGTCATCAGCATCCCTGGCATCATTAAGCACAACACTGCCAGCAGACTCTTGTCCTCTGCTCAGCTCTGGTGAGGCACATCTGGAGCACTGTGTCCAGTTCTGGAATCCCAAGGACAAAATACTGGAAGAAATCTAGAAAGTGCCACCAACATTATTAATGGCTTGGAACATCTCTTCTAAGAGAATAGGTTGAGGTATGTGGGAATGCTTAGCCTGAAGAAAAGAAGGGTCTGTAGGGGTCTTATCAATATAGATAAAACTTGATGGGAAGGTATGAAAAGAACCTATAGATTTAGGTTCTTTTCCTTCTTGTCCATTGACAGGACAAGAGGCAATGGGGAAAACTGAAGCACAGGAAATACCATTTAAATAAAAGAGTTTTCTTTTTCCTGTGAGGTTGTTTCAACACTGACACATGTTGCCCAAAGAAGCTGTGCAGCTTTCATGCAGATATTTGAAACCAGCTGGACTTGATACAATATAATCTGCTCTAGCTGACCCTGCTTTGAGCAGTGAATGGACTAGATGGTCTCCAGAACTGCCATCCAACCTCTGTGGTATTAGAATACAGTGGAAGAACATTTGATAAGAACTTAAAAATACATACTCTGATCTTCTGGTTAGAAAGTACACCTGAAAATTCATTAATGCGATTACTCTTGTGTCAAAAACACCAGTAGAATATCAAACTTCCCAGGAGTATTAATTCTTACTGTGGTTTCTGAATCAGATCCTGAAGGATAAGACATATCAAGGAACTTAAGTGTAAGTAGGTATTTTAAGGATTAAGAATATTCAAAGATAAGAAAAATAGATATCTACAAATGAAAAGATGGAAGTATTTTTTTTAAAGATAGTCCAATCAATTTAATTATGAAGCAATTTTAAAACTGGAGAGCTAATTTACAAAACATGCAAGTAGCATACGTAAGTAATTGCTATGAGATACTATCTGATTCTGAGATTAATCGGATTAATAAGAATGAGAAACATTAATATGCACAGCTATCATAGAGGATAGAGTACAATAATAATGTGTCCCTTGTGCTAAGTCAAAATTAAGAAAGAAAATCAATCAGGTTCCAGTAAAGTACATTATAATTACTATACCAGAAGTCTCACATAATGATACTGTTTTTTCTGTTGTTGAAGCACCTGAAACTGACCATTCAGTCACTTTCCTGGAATTTCTGTCAGAATAATCACAGGGCTCAAAAAAGTCCCCTAGAAGTAGTCTACCATAAAGAAGGAATCTTCATCAGTTCCCTTAGGTACTTGTATCAGATCACCTCAGTCCTCCTTGGATAGTTATCTGGATCCATACACCAAAGATTTAAATATGTGCTACCCTAATCTGGAAAATTGCCTATAGTTTTGGCACTCTTTAAGCATTTTAATGTCATCGCTGTAAAAATTAATAGATGAAAGTTATTCCAATATAATAATTAAATTGTATATCAGTCTACATTATTGGGCAGTTTGCCATTCAAAATAAGGATAGCATATTAACTAACCATCTTTGAGGCAGTAACTTTTTCTGGAGCTTCAATTTAATAATATATCAAAAGAAGATTTTTCATCCCAAGTCATCAATGCACTGAAAATTATGAAGTAATTAATTCTGAAAAAGTATCATGTAACATGCACTTGAACTAGTCTATGTGGATTGACAGAAATTGTGGTATATAACCATCATGATAGGAATAAGAAGCTTCCCAGACAAACTCTTGTACAATCTGCTTTATACTCTGACCCTGCCTTGGCAGAGGATTAGACTAGGTGGTCTCCAGAGGTCCCTTTCAACCCTAATTATTCTGTAATTCTGTGACAAGAATTACATTTAAGATGATAGAAAATATTATACATAAAGAAAAATGCTACTTATTGCTTTAACATGAAAGGGCTGAATATTTATTTCAAAGAATAAATAACAGAGGGAATAAAGACAGGAGTGGAAACTGAAGAAGAATGAGAAAAGATAATGGTCTACAGAATAACGTTCATAGGACACTATACCAGTAAACATATGTTTTTAAAATCTACAACTAATAGGGTTGCAAACTGTGCAGAAAGAATGAGGTAATTTTAAGTACCAGACCTGATATTAAATTCCAGGCCTGACCTTCCAGAGTATATTTTCTGATCAGTTTGGTAGTGTTGTAGGTAGAGGACAAAATAAATATTCCAGCTACACTTTTAGTACAAATTAAATGCGTTCACTTATGGAGGTTTGCCAAGTTATTTAACATATTAAATGTATTTTAAGTCATCAGAAACTTCAATCTCACTTTTTATTTAAGTAGTTTTTCAAAAGACTCACCTAAAGCTCTCAGAAAACAGAAGTATTTTCTTACACCTCTTTCACAATTCACTCAACAATTTTTGGTCTGGCTTAGAATCATACCACAAATTACGATTTTTGATCATGATGCGCCTCTGGATAAAAAGACTTGTCGAACTAAGGCGTGCACCAGGTTTTGTAGACCTTGAAATAAAGTGGAGTGATTTCACTACTACTTTCAGTTACTTCTGAGTCTTTGGTGGAAACAGTCAAGGGTGATTAACATGCTTGAATTTTCAAGCCAATGAACATGATCAGACATGCTGGATATATGACAAAACCAATCAGAGATATTTTTATCCTGTGATAGGCCACAAACTGAAAGGCAAAACATCCTTAATTCATAGAAGACCATGTCTCTAAACCAAACATAATTTATCATGTTCTCCACAATCAGGAAATCAATAAGAAGAGTACAATCCAGAGGCAAAGAGGGCATGAGCTGAGGTTCTTCTGAAGAACCCACTGTGACTGTGAAAAACAAGAAGAGAAACAAAAGCAATCCAAAATTAAAACTACAAAATTAAAAAGAAATAAATGAGCAGTGAAATGCAAGCAAACAAACAAAAAATAGAACCCTAAACTCACTCCCCCAAAAGCAGCTGAAAAAATGTGATCTTTTTGGCCCTCTAACCTATGCCAGACTCCTCAGCTGAGAGGAGCAGAACTGCCAGCAAAATAGTTTTTACTTCATGTGAGTTCAATTAAAATCAGATAGGAGCTGTCAGACTGGCAAGCAAAGTGGTGGGTACAGCTAGATAAGCTTTCATGTTTCCAAGCTGCTTAATTGCAGTTTAGACATTCATTAGTAAATCAAGCCCCTGTACAATGGAAAACCTGTTCAGGTCATGTAGTTTAAATCAAATCAGGATTCAAGTGGTTTTACTGATTTATTAATGAGGTGTAATTAATTGAGAATCAGCAAACTTTTTATTCAGGATCAATATTAGCAATAGGCCATCTAAACCACAATATTCTAAGTGTTAATATGAGTTAAAGTGCTTTCTAAATACCTTATATAACCCTGATAAATCTTAATCAGTCTTTTGATCCCCAGCACAGTAATACAAGCAAATGTACTTCTGCAGAAGCTATGGGTGATGCAGGCCCCTGGGTCTGGAGGGCATCCTACTTGTGCATCCTCCTCGGGGAGGGGTGAGTGCATTGGCTGCTCCCATACTCTCAGAGGGGAGATACCCTAAACCCATATGGTGCAAGTCACCAGGTGCCCCTTGGTGGCTGTGGGTGACATGAAGTCTGTTACTGGGGACACAGGCAGAGGTTCTTGCGTCATGGGGCCACATCTGAAAGAGTGACACCAGTGCCACCGTTGTCCTGCTCCCTTCTTTACTTATCAATGTTTTTCACTTGTATATCTGCTTAGATTACCTTTTTTCTTCTAATTCCCCAGCTGCTGTTTAACTGGATTGATGGTTGCATTCCTATTTACCAAGATCACTTTAGGAATTGCCCATTTAGACAATTTGGGCATTGCACTCACACACGCTCTTACAGGCCTGTTTGTGTCTTGCTGACTGCTGAGATTCTGAAAGCTTTGTCAAGGCTGGGCCAGCCAGGTACTGGCAACACATCAAGTTATTAGCTATCAAAACATACCATGAAGATCAAAAGTGGCAATGGGACAGAGCTTTTATGCATCTCTAATTTCTATGCTTCTGTCATATTTGCACAAATAAATTCCATGTCTGCAGTTACAGAAAAGAAGTAATGAATCTTGTTACCAAAATATAGCATCTGTTTTTTTCTCTCTTGCTGTGGCTCAGGGCTCCTGAACAAGAATCAGTAGTGATGGTTGACCTTAATATTCTGAAAGCAAGTGAACAGCAAGATTAAGGTCTTTTTGATGAATGGATTTCTGTCATTTTATAAATATTTTAACAGTTCTGAGGGAGAATTTCAATACCATTTTTTGAACAGAAAAGAGTATGACTGCTCAAATTCAGAAAACATTTACAGCTATACTGAAATCCCAGCAGTGAAGACTACAAAACACAAGTCACAACTTTGAAATTGCAGAATAAATGATACAGTTATGATGCCACTACAGAGAAAGGAAAAGTAGGACAAGTTTAGTTATTATCAAGTAAAATTGACAATTCCTTCCCTTTGTATAAAATCTAGTGGAGAATCAGTGAACACATTGATGCTCTACACTTTGTTAGCAGCTGTATATGTTTTGCTCTGCTTCTGCAAATCCCTAAACCACCCAAATTAAAGGTAGCGTGATGCATGTGAAGACCTGTGTAAAGGAAAAAATCCATTAAAAGCAAATCATTATTTTTCAGGATGGTTTGGTTTTAAAGGCAAAAAGCAATTTTTGCTTCACTGCCCAGAATGTCTAAGTTCTTGCCCTCCTAGCTCAGAAACCATTGGACTTTGAAAGTAACAATGGAAGAATATGTCAGCCTAAACAAACATAATGACACTGCGGATTCACTTCTTGCTTGATAAACTGAATAATCACAATTACATATGTGCATGAGAATAGAAAACACCTATACCTTTTAGTATATGCATGGTTAAGCAAAGTAGCCTTATAAATATAAACTGCAGCTACATGTGCATAGTAAGTAAACAACCTAATAAATTTTACAATTCAAAGAATCAAATTAATAAAGAGTTGCTACTGGATAATTCTGCATTTACACTGTTTTATAGCCTGAAATATGCTGTATTTTCCTCTAGATGTAAGAAATTTTCCTCCAATTTATACACATTTAATTAATTTAATCTGTATTCCCATAAAAAATAAACAATCAAACAGAAAACTTGCCTTATAGTGGCAGTAGTCTTATTCGTAAAAAAAAAAAAAAACAACTATTAAAACATTTAATTTTAAATTATGTATCTAGATTTTTTGCCATTATTTTTGAAATCATGTTTCCAGTTCCCTTATGTCTTATGAACATGTGGAAGTTCACTCTAATTTTTTTCCTCATAAAATCTAAAATGTTGTTGATATATTTATGAATTTTAAATGTACTCAAGGTATTCAAACCATTGTATATATTTTCTACATAATATTTCTTCTGTCCATCTGCTAAATGTCAGAGCAAAATACAGAGAAAGTTAGTAGATGGATCCATATATCCAACCTATGGAATTTTTAACAGCAGAAATTTCATTGATTACTGATGATTGCCAAGTGCCTCTCCTGTATTTCTGCTAAGCAATCAGAGAAACATAGGAAAGCATCCACAGTTCTGTTCTGTTCTATTAACACTTAGATAGTGGCAGGGATGTGTGGGGAGCCTCTTTGTCACCCATCTAATGAATGCAGCAAGCATTGGAGGAAGTTAAATATTGTAACTCTTTCTGTTTTACCTAAAATTCACATCTCTTAACATCTATTGGACTTGCTTCTAATTTTCCAGGTATCTGCTTGTGGTCAATGAAGCTCTGCAGCTCCAGAGTGTATGCCTACCTGCAGATGTGGACCAGAATCCCAGGGCCTATAAAATTGTGGCAAAGCAACACTAAGGGAAACATTTGAGTATGACCTATATGTAGCAGATAATAACAGCTCCAGATTGATGGGAGCTAAACTGGCTAAAACACGTACAAGAGCAGACATAAAAGAAATAATAAAGAATGCACTTTAACATCAGCTTAGAAAATTTTTTAAACTCTGAGATCAAAGTGGAAGAGACTCATGAGAAAAAGCAGTCTGAGTGTGGATTGTCAGTGTAGTTCAGGAAAGGATTGAGATCATGCATGACTAGTTTGTTGAAATCCTTTGAAATTATTGCCACCATGGTAGACAAGGTGACACAGTAGGAGCTCTCATTCAAGGCTTATCAGTAAAAGCTCTGCAACCCCTTCAGGGAAGTCTTGCTAAACAAGGTATTTATTTTAAAATTGAAGACAGAGGAGAAGTTGAACACTAGGGGAAAAAAAATGCTTGTAGCTATCATGTTCAAAACTCTGTGTTTTGTCCTGAGATTTACCAGACACTTTTTGCTGCCAGCAATTAAGCCCATGGTCTGAACTGGCTGCACCCCAAGTGGACGATGAGCAGCCTGGCACCACTCTACATCAGAGCACCGAAGGCACCAGGGAACAAAGTGCTGTTGGCCCTTTTACCATCTGGAGGGTGACTTACTGCAGATTCATCTCTGCAGACTTAAAGTAAGTTGTTCTAGAGGGGTCATATCTCACTCTGCACTGCATATAAAGTGCAGGGTGAAGGTAGCATGAGTTGGGCAGCCTTTGGAAGGAGACTGGAGCCGTTCCGGGCCAGACACAGCCTACTCCAGATGTTGCCAGCCCACCCATGACAGGGCACAGCCGAATGCCTCTGCCTAGCAGAAGGTTCATCTGGATCAACTTATTTAAGAGAGAACAGTAAAACACTGAGAGAAAAGGATGAGGGACATAAGAACATATGAGATTCTTCATGGCAGAGCTGGCCATTCCTACAGAGGGGCTGTAAACCATGGAGGACTTGCACCAGAGAGGAGGAAACAAGCTTTAAGGAAGGAGCAGAAGCAAAGCAAGGGACAAGGAATATCAGGAGACAGTTGTATACCCTGACCTCAACCCCCTACCCCATGTTTCATTTCACCAAAGAGAAAGAGCATAATCTGCAGCAACAACCAGGTGAGAGAGGCCTGCAGTGAAGGTGAGCTGGGGAAAGGGGGAGGAAAGATGTTTCTTTAAGGGCTAAATGTTTGTCTTCTTAGTTTCCAATGCCTAAATCTGTAATTAAACGCTTTAAATTGAATTAAATTCCCCAGAGCTGAGTTGCTTTACTTGTGACAGTAATTGATGCATGATTCCCCTGCTTTTATTTTGCCCCATGGGTTTTCTCACTCTTCCTGTTCTTCCCTGTCCTGCTTGTTGTGGAGCAGCAGTTGCAGCAGCCCCATTGACTGCCAGACAGGGCAACGCACTGGTCACTCAGCCTCAGGTAAGTAAAACTTTGGTTATCTCGTCATCTAGGCTGCTTCCATAAGAGCAGCTACTCATCAAGACAGATCCATCTCATTTAAGACAATGATCAGGGAAAAGCCTACACATTTTAGGAAGATTCTAATTTATACAGTGGCTTGACACAATATGATTTGTGAAAGCATAGGTTTAATAATCTGCTGCCCAATAATGAGAACTATCCTCTTATACCAGGGATACCAGTCCCTCAAAATTTTATATATTTATTTTAATATATAATAAATCAAGCTTAGCCCTGAAATGTGTCCAAACCTGTGGCAGTCTGGAGTAAGCAGAAAAACAAACCTAGAAGTGCATGTTAAAATTAAATGCATTAGTAAAATCTTCTTACCAAAGTGTGCATGGATTTTTAGATTATCCTCTTCAATAGGCATGAATCTCATTTTAGATACCTGCATACTTTATACAGGTATATATTATACATGAGGACACAGAACTCCACCTCACAACAAGAGTACATGTCCTTGCTTATGGAAATTGAGGAATTAGGGGTTGTTTTAAGAAATGGAACTCTGAAATTCTGTACTTCATTGTCAGTATCTTCAAGCAAGTCACTGTCTAAATTTGTATTATATTTGATATAATCGATGGAGTCTCTAAAGAAAATCAGCTGAACAATGGACACACATCTAGTGAGGGTGAAGTGAATGGTTTTCCACACTGTTGTATTGACCAGATACATTGATTATAAAGGGAGATAAAGCTTGATTCAGGTGTCCAAACATAGGCAGTGCACGCATTTATCCTGATGTTCGCTTCTCCATAGAGGTGGTAGACATAGTATTTTTGGGACTAACACACATCCCTATGCTCTTTAAGAGCAGCAGCTAAAGAGTAACAAGTGACAGGAAGCTATTATACTATACCAAATTACAGTAGATGTATACATTTGGGGGTCTTAACTGAACTGAGTCACTTGTTTTCAAAAATTTGGCCATTATCTTCTAGATGATTTAAGAATTTATTTATTGTTCAGCTATTTTTAATTTAACTTTAATTTTAACTTTGAATTTTTGCAACAAAAAGTAAGAACAAGTTATATAGCATATTAAGCAAAGGTTGAAAATGTTTGTACTGCATTTTGAGAGAGAGATGAAAGGGAGATAACAACCGAATATTCCATCAATATTTGAAAAGCTATTGTGCTGTGCATACAGTTTCCAAGATAGTAACCAGATAAATATGCAAGAAAAGCTGTTTGCACTTGTGATATGAAGCAGTGTTACTATAGATCCCAACCTGAGAACATCTGAAGAGCAGCCCCAGGGGAATGCTGCAGGCAGCTAGCTGATGAGAGACTGTCAAAATTCAAGGACTTTCAGGACATTTTCTTAAATGAAAAAGAGACTCGAAATTGCAAATTTATTTCTTTGAAGCACTCCCGTTTCATCTGTGGTGATTACTAGGATGTTTTGCTTTGCCTAAAGATTTCTCTGAACTTAAAATAGCACAGACTAAATTCTTCCTCCCCTGTTTAGACTTGAAGTTCTTAGATGTCCTTACAGTAAACAGACAGCTATTTGGAGGGATATGAAGAAAATAAATCCTTTTTCATATATGAGTTTTAAGGCTATACTGGTTCAAAATTTAAAATAATTACTACTTTTTTTTCTGGTGGTAATTTGTCTAGAAAGAATGGAAAAAATGTTATTGGAATATTTTCAACTACATTTTTGCGTCACTGTAAATAGGTCTTTTTGAAACAGCTTAGATTGCTCACTGTGCAACAAGGAAAACAAAATTCATAGCACAGACAAGTGTGAATCTAGGTCATGTTTGTTCAGCTATGCTTCTCATGTCTGAAGTCAAAACCCTGTTTCCATACTGAATATAAAGAAGGTAGTTGTTATCTTGAGACTGTTTTTCACTTAGTCTTTAATGCAGATTGAATGGCCAGATTAATTCTCACCACTAAAATCCCATCCTATGATTTACACTAGCAGGTAATTGCTGTAAAGTTATATCAGAGATCTGACCAGGATGCAAAGACACAACCCCAAAGATTAAACTATGAAGCTCAAGAAATATGGAATCCCTGTTTGAATAGTATTTTTTGTCCTTAGAATAACTTTCTTTTCTAGAATATCTGGTAAGTCTCTCTACCTCCTCTGCTTGTTAGAATCTTTTTCCCTCTTGATCTCTCCTTGTCAACTATCAGAACATGAGCTCTTAGCTGATTCTTTTCCCTTGTCTTACCTGCTAATAGGCATTTTTCTGACTTCCATCAATAGCAGTCATGTTTACCAGAGAAACAATGGGAAAAAAATATTTCCTGGTTTCATACAGTTATAAGTGTTCATTTGCAGTAGCAGACAAACAAGTGGAAACAAGAAGAAGACAGCTCATGTCAGTAAATATTATTCCTTTTAAAAATATCTGTTATATTAGTTCAAGAACTTTGTCTATTTCTTTTCACCATTTTACTTCCTTAAACATTTCTGATTCTTTTTCTTATATCTTGATTGAACTTTGATTAAGTTTACTAAATTCATTCAAAATGTTCAGAATTTAAGCAAGAAACATTATCCTGTAATTATGTGAGCAATCTTGTATTAATCCATATTTTACCACTTTTAAGCATATGCACTTACCCAGACATAAAATATTCAATATTCTGATAAGCTGGTACATCTTGTAAAAAATATGATAAGTTTAACATCTTGTCCTAGATTTTAAGAAATGGGCTTTTTGTGTATTCAACTTTGCATATACAAATAATTGAGCTAAATTTCTGCATGCATAATTCATAACAGGTGCAAATACTCTTTGGGTGATTAGATAAGAGCTAATATTTGTGCTCACAATCACTTTAGGCACATGAATTCAGGTCAATGATTTGTGAGCACAAGATTACTCAAACTGCAATGGCAGGTAGACAAATGTAAATCAGACCTTGATTTTGCTGACTGATAGAGGGTAGATTTGTAACTGCAAGGTGCTGAAAACTTGTAAGAAATTTTGAGAATTCATTTTTTGTCTTTTAATAATAAGAAGAGCAGAGTGATCATCACCTTGCAGAACTATGACATCCCAAAACACCCTTTATGAGTGAAGAGACTCACTTTCAGGCTACAATTCAGAAAGTATATGTTTAATTTAAAGGGCAAGTGAAGTGTCAACAGATGTGTTTATGTGGTTTAAATTAAGTACATATTTAACTAATTTGGTAAATAATGAAAAATTTTAAGACGTTTGTAAGTCATTAATATCAAAAAGGCACAGGATTGTCAGGAGAAGTAAAAGAAATTTACCATCACTTGCTAGAGAGCCTTAAAGCTTTACATGGATGTCTAATTCAAATGTAAAGTGGTATTGGGCAACTGTATCTTAATCCCCCTTTAGCTAGTGAAGAAAGGTCATTTTATTTTTGCTTGTTGGAAGTCACAGAAGATTTTATATATGCTTCAAATTTGTATTATCTTTTCTGATAAATTTAGCATATATTTAGGATGAAATGGCTATTTGTAAGTAAATGGCAGTTCATTGGCTGCAAAATATTTCTTATGAAACCTCTCAGGCTCTGTCTGTCTGACAGGAGGCTCAGCTGAGCACACCAGCCCTATCATGCAGAGGTGCTGAACTGAGGGCTAACGATTCCAGTATTTAAAGTACAAACTGAAGATCAGTTCCCAAGCTCTGCAAAAATGAGAAGTGGGAACTCTGGTTGAAGTCAGCATTTGTCAGAGTTTTATAAACCCTCCTGCAGAGCTCCAACTGGGCTGCATTCCAAGAGCATTTATTTGGATAACAACCAAAAAAAAAATTTAACTCTCCCTGTAACCTGTTCTATTCCTCACTATTCTTGCAGAATCATTTTAAAAGACCTTCTAGAGAAGGGCTATTTGCTCAGAAAAGCAAAAGCTGGAGACTGGTAGCAATAAAATAATTTATGGGTTTGTTTTTCTGTTTCTTTTCTGGACTGAGTTCTATATATCTCAGTTATATCTACAACAGCCAATTATATACCATAATATATGCATAAAAGTATATAAACTCCATTGTATAGACACACTAGTTGTATCTCTATTAGAGAAAGATTAATACAAGGACTGATAACATAGGAGAAATTTTAAGTGATCAGCGTAGCATTAATTTCTATTCGCCAGCTTGCCACAGAATATGAAAAAAAAAATTCCTTAATGAATAATAACCTTTATAATGCACAATATGCCATAAAACCAAACTGGGATAAAAGATGCAGATCAAGATGTTAATTAAAATTAATTTAAAATATTGTATATGATTAATCTGGAAGCATGTTTAATTAGAAGACAGTGGTAATGTCCCTCACAGTAATGCTGTGTTCTCACACCTGAACCCCGTGTTTTCTAGAGGATGTAAATGAAGGTTCCACCACGTGGGAGAGGACTGACATCTGTGCTCTGACCCTACACAGATGTCAGGCACTCGGTGTGCTCCTTTGGACCAGAGCACAGACTGCAGAGCTGTAAGACTGCATTCCTTCTTAGCAGAAACCTGGTCAGAGATGCCCAATGTTAGTATGTGATTGGGCAATTTAATTGACTTTTCATTCATACTACTAGGCTGGATTCTTCATAATTAGTAAGCATATAAAAGTTTGTCTGGTCCTGCTAACTTTTTCTTTTTTTTTTTTTTCTTTTTTTTTTTTTTCTTTTTTTCTTTTTTGTGGTTGTTATTCTCAGGCATAAGTCTAAGAAAAGAAGGAATCTACTACTAATTCAAGTAAAAACGTAAAATTCATTTTACCAAATTGCACAGAGATCCATCCTGGACTTCAGTGATTATGAAAGAATGTAGACTCCTTCTAGGAAGCAGAGAGAAAAAAAAAAGCTCTGAACCACATACCATGAGGTTGTACTGACACCTGTCTCTCCCTGATAAACCTCAGAAAATCTGGGTTTCTGTCCAAAGATGAAGGCACCACAGAACTTCTGTAAAATATATAATAGAAGGAAGCTAAACCCTTCATTTTTAATATAGTCCAGCTAGAAAATCTCAGTGCTACAATATTGTGCTCAAAATACTAAACTACATTTTTTCTTAAATGGAGACCTGTGGAGGTCCTTGGTTCTAATTAACCTCTTTTTATACTTATGGCTTTAACCGCTTTTCTACTTATGACCAGCTGCAAGAACCCCTTTTGCAATGAAACTGGAGCCATTTTCTTTCTAAAACAGCTATTTGTGAAGTGGCTTTTAATTGTGTCTAAAAACTGTATATTTGAAGATGTCCTGTCTTGGGAACACTGATGATTACAGATGAGATATCCTATCTGAAAGAAATGAATTGGACTGCTTTACTAAATTTAAATTATGCTTTGCAAGCTGCATAAAATAGAAAGAATCAGTGTGATTTTTGTCTAGGTTTATAAGGCAAAGGGTTCCTATGAGTTCTGTATGAGTGCCTTGACTTCATCAAGACAAAGATTAAAATGTAATCTCACCTCACAATATTGTTTTAGGGCATCCTTACACAGCTTGAGTTGAACAAAGCAAATTTTAATTCCTTAATTGAGCTGCTGAGGAGCTTGCCACAACAGAGGAAAATTCTCAGCCGGTGCATATAGGGAAGACTTGCCACACACAAGCCACGCAAAAATTCAAAGACAGAAGAAGGTCAAAAGAAAGAAAACTGAAATCAACACTTTGTGGTAATCCTGGTATGGTAAATTTTCACTGCTCTCAAAATTAATTAGGGAAGTCATGGAACTTTTGGGTTTAATTCCTCTTCGGTGCAGTGGAGAAATCATGTACATGAAGGAGGAAAACTTCCCTCAAACTACAAAATTATAGAATGTGATTTATAAAATATATGTAGGTTACAAAAATTAATTTGATGGGTCCTAATAATGAAATAGACAATGATGAATCCATGATTACTGCTGAGGGTTTTTTTAATGGTCTTTTGTCTTTCTGAACTTTATTATAGTTCATTATAGTCGTTTCACCTGTATGTTATTCCTACCCCTAGCAGAGAAATATAACATAGTGATTAATCTATAAAGTCTATAGTAAAGCAGATTATCAAAAAAAAAAACAAAACAAAAAAAAACATTCCTAATGGACACTGACAGATAATACAAACTACAGAGGAAAAGATGCTTCATCCAAACCATCATCATTGAAGAATATAATCTTTATTATGTTATTTATATATATATATATAGTATATATATATATAAATATATAGTATTTATTGTGTGTCTATGCAAATCTTCGTGAAAGAAAACTCAACTAAATGAGGTTTCATTTTGCCTTGAAAATATGTTTTCCCTTCAAAGTTTTACTTCTGTTGAATCTGGACTTTCTAATGACAAAAAATGATTGATTGATACCAAAACATGAATTTAATCTTACTGTAATTTCTAATATGCCTTAGGTAAATCAAGAATTCTTGGTTGTGTGTATAATGGGAACACAGAGGAGTTAGAAGGACCATCTTTTAGTCTCTGTTTCAGAATGCTTGGACCACCATACACTTTAACTTCTCCAACTACTGTCAATTTCTTTTTTTTTTTCCTTCAGAATGGCAAAGGCTTGGTTTTTGAAGCTGCTGACCTGACACTTTACAAGTATGAGTTCCTCTATTTGCTTTTTTTTACTGTGAGCTGTCTGAATAATTTGGAGCCAGTAACTTCAGGTTTTTATGCCTTGGTCTCCCTACTTTTTTTTTTAATGGATTTGATATTGACCTATTTTTATATAAAGTCCTATTTCTTTTTGCTGTATTCAGCAATTTAATTTTCTATTATCACCAAAGCAGTAAGAAAATCTACGGATGAAGTTAGACACCTATTTTTTTTCCTTACTTGTGTTGCCTTCTGTGAATTCAGTGAATACACTGAATTCAGTGGTAAAGCACCAACTGACAAATAAGTGCAGAACATTTTAGCCAGCATGTGGTGTGTCAGATGCTGAAATGTGATGCCATGTGGCAGTATTTTATCACTAAACAGCATTGTCACACAGCATACACAGTTTTCTGAATTAAAGTGGGCCCAGAGAGCCTAAGCTAACAAGAGCAATACATTTGACTTTATTTTTACAGCTGGAATTAATCAGAAAGGCAAATAATTTTAATAATTAATATTTCTGTTGTTTCTTTTAGGTGAAACATTGCATTTTCATTTGTTCATTTAGCTTTGCTTTTATTGAAGATACTGGAAATTTTATCACAACCTTGATGGATTTTTAATTAATCTTAAAATCACTTACATGTTAGAAATTAAAGTTTTGTTTCAACAGTTCTTATTTTTATGACTAACTCATGTCTGTAAAAGGAAGCCTATTAATGCCAATGTTGTTATTCCATGTCTACGATCTCCTGATAACATCATTAAAATGTCTAAACAAGTGAAAATTAATACCCATTCTTTTCTGTCAAGGTGAAATATCTCAATAGAACATCCTTTAGGGTTTAATCACCTTGTCTTCATGTTTAAATAAATTTTAAAATCTGTCCCTGTCTGCATCAGTAAGACTTAGAACAATAGAATTTGGTATCACAGGCATGTTACTTATTTTCTGAGTCTCATATAAGTATGTGATCCTTTTGTTTACATAGCTGTTTTCAGAAACGAAGATGTTATTTTATTTGTGCATATGGAGTAGCCTTGGAATTCAATCTGATGACCCTTCACAAAAACCTGGAGAGGCTCCTGCCTGCACTCTCCTCTGTAAGGATGTCAGAGTGTGAATTAAATGTTCCAATTTTTTTTAATAGCTGTAAAAGGCTGAATGGAAGTAGACTTTGTACTGGTTTTATGACTAATGTAGGAAACTAGCCAAAGAGAGTTCTGAAAGGTTAGAATGACTTTGATAGTGTTGGTGCCTAATCATTGCATAGAATATTAATGTGACAGACAGGTGCTTTGTAAAGTCCTATTTTAAATGAGGTAGTGACTTACCAGAAAGAAAAGATATTTCAGAGTCCAAGTCTAAATTATATCACTGTTTAAAATTCCTTGCCATTGGTTTCCAAAGAAAATTATTACTTTACATTGTAATATTTTGCATGCAGTAACTTTATAGCTATTTTAGACTATATGTTACCAGTGTGCATAAGCATTAGACTGTCATTGAACTAATTTTGATTTAATTTGACATGTCAGGACCTTGACTCCACATGTGTTGCTCCATAATCATTTAACCAGGGTCAGTAGAATCCAAAAGACAATTTTATGCCTGCACTAAAACCTTGATTATGAAACAACTCAGACACTGACAAAATTATTTCATTCTGGTTTTAGTGACAAATTAAATCTGACAAAGAGGAAAGAAAATTAACAAACTTTGAAAGGGAAGCATGTACATTCTAATGGATTAATCTCTAAATTCACCTGCCATCTTTCTGTTTCTCTAATAATCCTCAAAAAAAGAACTAATGAAGTACAATGAAGACAGAAGATTTCCACAGGTCTCAAGCACAATGGCATATTTAAAAATCTACCAGTTTTCCCACTATTAGCTCATTTGAAAGGTATAGTTTCAAGTATTTATTTAATGTGACATGCAGTCTACAAAGACTCACAGTGGTCACAGGTTTTTCTGAGTTAATTATTTGAGGAATTATGGATCTTATTAAGCAAAGTCATGGATTTCTATCACAACCTATAGGTTTCATTTGCTAATGTGAGAAAAAAATAATTTGTTTAGATATCACTGATACTAGTTTTAGATTCAGTAGACTTGAAAATGGCATGGTGTGGCTGTAAAAACAATGAAGTTCAATATTAGCATTTACATTCTTATCAATAAAATTGT
Organism: Chloebia gouldiae; assembly: GCA_003676055.1. NCBI lineage: Eukaryota > Metazoa > Chordata > Aves > Passeriformes > Passeridae > Chloebia > Chloebia gouldiae. The sequence continues at coordinate 42,322,236 of QUSF01000001.1, read as the reverse complement.
GTGGCTTACAATTTCATTGTACCTCCCTGCTTTTCTGGGGAAGTTTCCAACTCCAGATCAAATTCTTTTCTCGGTGGTCACAGACTAACATTTTTGCTCTAACATGTTTGTCTTGCTTGCTCCTTTAATTTCTAGAAAATGTTCCATACTCTAGTAAAACACTTAGTTTTGACTACCTATTCATTTTGGTGTTCTGCTCCTCTGTTTGTCTTTTATCTCAGTCTTTTACTTTAATCATACTCTGATGGTTCCTGCTTTAGAAAAAATTACATTTACTTCAGAATCCTTTACATAAAGATTTACCTTTTTTTTTTTCTTGAGAAAATGAGCAGTGCTTAGCAAAGTGAATTCCAGGGTTCCTCATTTTCTAGTTTGCGTCTGGAAGGGGAGTGTGTATCATTCCATCAAAATTCCAGTTCTCTAGACTCAAAAGCAGCATCATGAAGTAGTGCTTGGCCGTACAGTGCTCATGGACTCTACGTTTTTTTCCTGACATTCTCTTAATATTGCTTTTTAAAAATTGTTTATTTACCTTCTGCAAAATATGGCACACCTCTAGATAGATAAACTAATGTAGATTACACTTGTATGATTGGTTTTTTAAAAAGGTTCAGGAAAAACAACTCCAGGAGCAATGAAGGTGTAACAGAGGATAAACTCTAAAACAGAAAGGAAAACGTAGAGTAAAGTAGGATGCCGTGACTTGTCCAACAATTTTCAACTGTCTGAGAGGTGTTGAAGGCTGCCAAAGTTTCACAAAATGAACAGTGCACATTTGCACATAGCTCAGTTAAATGATAATTTTGCACTTAGACATAAGTATGTTTGTCAGGATGAAACTTTACAGTTACACTTGTATATCACAGCATTACTGTATAGAGGCACTTCAGCAAGTTTATTTACTTGCTATCAGTGTAACATATTTTAACTTAATTTTATTGGTATCCTGAGGTAAGATAACTTGAACTTTTCCCTATTTTCTGGGTGGCTAATTTTCTTTTTAATTTTAAGTAGTTTATTCATAGATTGAAATACCAACCTGCATATTATTTTACAATTATAAAGGCAGTTACTATGTTGGTTTTGTTTTGTGATCTTTTTTCATTTGTTTTTTGTTTGTTCATTTGGTTAGTTGGTCTGGCTTGTTTGTTTTGGGTTTTGCTTTACTTTTTTTGGTTGGTTTTGGGGGGTTGTTTGTTTTTTTTTTATTTTGTATTTGTTTGTTTATTTTGGTTTGGTTTTGTTTATTTTAATCCTTGATTAACCCAAGATTTTTATACCAATTTCATTGGTAATGGTAACAACTGACAGTTTTTCATGTAGAATGACAGTACTCTGCTTTACAGCAAGCTGCATGTTTTAATTACGTATCAGTCTGGCAATGCAAGTCATGAAAAACAGAAATAAATCACACTGTGGCTTAGGCAAGACATTGTCATTTTGATAGCAAATATACATTTGTTATTGTGGCACTGGAAATAAAAAAGGAATAATTGCATCAAGAGTAATGAGCAGTCAAGGTTATCTGAGCTTGTTAGTAGCCAAAGGATGTGTGGCTGTATCAGAAGGAACAGAAGCACAGTAGGTTCAAAGTTACTGAAACTCTACATTGAGCATGGTCCTCTGAGAAGGTTTGCTGATATCCCAGACTTGACGTTCCCTTTGCTGGTTGAGGTAGCATATTAGCAATAAGCTTAACACACACAGAAAGTTCTAGATTTCTTTCAGAAAGCTGCTCCTGGAGGATAAAAATAAAATGTCTATTATTTGACTATTGAAATTCCTTGTCCAGAAAATAAGACTCCTATGTTCTGCTTGACCTGGAAATTTTAAAACTTTTGCATCTTATCTAGATGCCCCTTCTCAGAGGAGGATCCTTGTCTAAATTTGAAAGACAGGTGTCTGCTAAGAAAGGCAGGAGCCTCTCTTGAAATGGAAAATGTAAACCCCTGGCCTCTGGATTATTATAATTTTGAAATTAAGGGGCTCTCAGCCCAAGATATGGGAGTAGGAATAACAGTTCTTTATTAGGAAAAATAAAAATAAAATAAAAATGCAGTAATATAAAACAACACTGACAGAGTCAGAATATAACCTACCACCCTATTGGTCAAGGTGTTGTCAGCAGATTAAATGGTGTCTGCAGTCATCCTGCAGTGACAAGTGTGGTTCTGTTGAAGCAGTGGTCCTCTAGAAAGGGTGTAATTTTTCTCTGAAGTCCAGTGTGGGTGTAGATGGGCCTGGTCTTCCTCTGGGAGTCCAGTGGGAAAAGGAAGATTCTCCTCTGGGAATTCAGTGGAAAAGGTTGTTTGTAGTGTTCCAAATGTCAGACTATATCCAGGTAGGAATGCTTTACTCCTCCCCCTGGGTGGAGCATCTCACAATGGGCTGATGTAATTTTATCAGTCATTAACAGAAGATATCTCCCAGACAGAGGATTGGTTGTGGAAGAGATAAAGAAAACTTCCCAATTAACAGAAGATAACTGCCCCATCTCTAACAGATGGTGATAGAATACACACCCCAGCCACATCTTGCATTTGCAATCTGAGACAATCCTAAAACACAGGAGTCCAATGTGTAGGAATTTAGGTTCTTCTCAGACATGTTGTAGATGCATTTCACATGCATTATTTAGACTTTTGTACCTGCTTAACAGCACAGATGCATATTTTTCTTCATTTTATGAGGAAAAAAATTTGTTCCTGATAAAACTTTACACCAAAACCAAGCCTTGCAATATTAAGGAAGGCTTTAACCGTATCTTTGACTCATTGTTCCTAATGTTCTTTTCAGGCATGCAAAGCTTGAATGACTAAACCAGTCATTTAAGGCTATAAAAATCATGGTTCATTTTATAAGAAAAATAAGACTCATTTTCGTGTGCTTTCTTACATATTACCAATGTCCCTTCTCTCTTTCAATGCCCTTCTCAGATTATAGATACAAATTTTCACTGTGTTTTTCAAAGTAACTGGATCTCCTTTGAAAAATTGTTGCATTTAATTTTCTATAATATTGCTTATATATATTTTTAATGACCATTTTGACAAAAGTTATTCCTGCTTATCCAGCATAAAGTGATCTCTACCACCTTATTCTGAAAACTAACCTGAAAGCAAACTTCATTATTAAAGTTGTGCAAAATCTGTTATACCCCTGGGAATAATGTGTTCCCCATAGAAACCCTACTCAATTCCATCTTTTCTTTCAGTTTTCTTACTCAACTGTTCCTTTTTTTTTTCTAAGTATACCATCATCCCCATTAAATTGATATTGACATCAGGGTCAACTCTTGCCCTGTACTACTCCTGGGCAATTAGAAAATGGAAAGAAAGTAAGGAGATGAATGGTAGACAACAGAGAAAGTTAGACAACCTGTGCCCTACAACCAGGTTTTGTAACCTGGTCTCATGACAAATGAAGAAACAGTAAAAAATAACATAAAAAATTAACGCAAATGTAGCAGAAGCTACGTATAAGCACTCCAACAGTTTCCTGGTGAGGGTGATTAAGGAAAGAGTTTTGGGGAAAATCCAGAAAAATCAACATCTTCTCTTGTCTTCTTTCATCTTCCAGGGTCAGAGGTATAACATGCACATGTCACCATCCTGTATTCAAGAAAGGAAGAAGTTATTTATTGTTCTCTATTGAAAGGAATCTAAATATTAAATTATTTTCAGGTATTTGGAAAAGAGAGGACTATTATAACAATATAATTTGATTTCTCAAATAATATAGATATTAAAATGTCATCCAATGACTCCTGTCATGCCTTTTAAAATATTTGATCTTGATTTCAACTACAATTCCATGTTCCATTGATCCTCATGTGTATATATATGTATAAGTAACTAATTCCTTTTATATTAGAATAGCTCATTTCTATTTTATGTCCTTGTTTAGAAAAATATCACACTAACACATGCACCTCATTTTATTATTTTCTTGTAAAGTCCAGAACTCAATTTTATTAATCACCACTGACTTTTGACTCTCAATTTTTAATCTTGTTTATATTTCTCTCTCCAAACCCACTTTCCAGAATTTTATTATTTTAAAATCTTTGCTTATCATCTTGTGTTTCAGATTCCTTGCCCTATCTTCTATCTCCTGATCTTTGCTGCATATTGGTTTTCCAAGCTTATAAACTTTTCTACCTGTCTTTTTTAGTAGAAAGAGCTAGGTGAGATGGCTTGTTCCTTCCGTTTTCAATGGAACAGTAGCTTGAAGCAGCTATTGAAGGCAAAATTTGTTCAGGTTTGAAATTCTGAATTGAAGAAAACTCAGAATGTTTGGAAACATACAGGTCAAACATGTTCTGTTTTCTCCTGAGCAAAAAGTGTGGTATTTTAAACAGATGGATTTATTTACTGGATCTTATGGTCCTGCAGCCTGCAGATATTAGTGTAAGGAAGTATTATTTGAATTAAAGGAAGTACCATTGCTTTGAAATCATCCAGTGAAAGTGGTTCCAAAATAATTATGTTAAGGAAGTGGGTAGTTTCATTAACAACTGAAGGCACTGATGAAACACATCTTCCCTTCTTAATAGTAGAGAGGAATTTGGCCATTTCTGTAGAAGTGCACAGACTGAAGTAAATTTCCAGAGTCTTTGCAGATGACACTGGAGTAATCAGAATTGCTGGCTTAGTTTTTGTTAATCTTCTGGCTCAGATCCATACCCTGGATGCTATCCTTTTTCAAAAGAAAAGACTTTCTTAATTGAGCATTCTGCCTCCTTAAAACCTAGGTCAGACTACATCTGTGACTCAGAGGTACAGGAACAGAAAAGATTAATGGCAAGGAGCACTGAGAATCTTTCTTTATAATTTCATTTTTTCTGCAGCTTCACTGGAATCAGTTCATCCCTAATTCTATGTATACCAATAATTTTTTCACTAAACTGATATTTCCCTTGGTTGTGAACAGATAATAGAAATAATAAAAAGCTACAGGTGAGTCAGACAGGACCATTGTATGACATTTTCTCTAAGTTAAAGAAATACCTGCCATATTGTTGTATTATAAAATGAGGGCATTGTTACACCATGTAATGGAGTTTTATTCTGGAAATATCTGAGATTTTTGTGAATGAAAAGGTAGGCAGAACTGTATTTCCAGTTCATGAACAGGTACCTCCTGCTCAGCCAGCTGGTAGTTTTGGATCCTATTCTGAGGCTGCTCAGCCTCAGCCATGGCCATGGTTTAACCCCAACCAGCAGCCAAGCCCCACACAGCCGCCTGCTAACTTCCCTGCCAGTGGGATCAAGGGGTAAAAGCTAGAGAAATAAAAGTGAGAAGTGTAAGGGCTAAAAAACTCATGGGTTGAGATAAAGACAGTTTCATAGGGAAAGCAAAAGCCACACACACAAAGCAAAACAAGGACTTACACTGCTATTCATAGGCAGGCAGCTGGTCAGTCATCTACAGGATGCCAGAGCTCCATCAAGTGCTACTTCAGAAGACAAATTTAATCACTCCAAATATCCTCCTTCCAGCGTCTTGTCCTCATTTTTATATCCTGTGCATGATGTCATATGGTCTGGAATATCCTTTTTGTCAGTTTGAGCCACCAATCCTGGCTGTGTCTCCTCCTGACCTCCCAAGCACTCTCAGTTCCCTCACTAGCATGGCAGTATGAAAAGCAGAAAAGGCCCTGGCTATCTGTAAGCCCTACTCAGCTACAACAAAAACACCTCTATATTATCAGCCCAGTGTTCAGCACAGATCCAAAACACAGCCCCATAGCAGCCACTGTGAAGAAAATTAACTCTACCCCAGCTGAACCCAGCACACTTGCCCATGAAAGAGACTTTAAATGCTTAGCACAGATGTCTAACTTGAGCAGTTTCCCAAGAATTAGCTATTATGGTGTACAGCTTTTCAGTTTTAAAATAGTTTTGTGAACTTTGCTTACTGTATTTTCCTGTGAAGCTGTGTGAGAGCAGCACCACCAGGAAACAGATATTCACCATTCTGGCTCCAGATTTGAATTTGTCAGATCCCAACAGTAGAACAGCTGGAAAAGTGGATCAATATATTTGCCATTATGAATCACTATACTTAATGAAGATATGACACCTGTAATGAAAATCCACATAAGCTGAAAAGACAAAACTGTGTTTGTCAAAAAAAATTATGACATGACCTAGGTCACTTAAAGCTACCCAGATATGGTCAGATTCTGGAGATTAAATCTAATTGAACAGTAGAAACACTTGAGCATATGTTTTGATTACTCTATGTGAAAACCAATAATAACTTGCACCAGAATGGGAGAGGGTGTCTCAAACTGTCTTTTCATTTGGCCTGTTTTAAAAAGGTTAATGGAAGTTTGCATATAAGACTTTAAAGACAGAAAGACTGTCTATATAAGACTTATAAAAGACAGAAAGAAATCTTTTGTGGATAGTTCTAATTTGTAAATATTGAAATTATGGAGATTCATGGAAAGTGCATTAAGTTTAATTTATTTTCACAACTTGAAAATTTTATTTCTTAATCTGAATTTTAGACAAGACTCTCTGTTATTGTAACCTGGCCATTACTTTCTATTCTGTCTGACATGAAAAAAGAATTAAACTCTTACTGTTTGTAATGGATTTGTTGAACATCAATAGTTTTGATTATTTACTTTCATCTCTACCCTTTCTACTTTCTTAGGTTTTTTTTGGTTTTTTTGGTCCTTGCAGACCATGTTTTCTAAACCTCTGACCATTAACATGGCTATTACATAAACTCTTCCTAAATGGTGAATTTTGTTTGACAATTTTCCCATTTGAGAAGTATTTTTGCTTTATCAAATTTTATAGGTTTGATAATAACACTTGAGCTACTGTGCCAGACCATTGTGGTGGTGGATGGATAGATAGATTCAATTCTCTACAACTTCTTAGGCACAAGTCACATGGATGATCTTCAGAATATTATTTTTTAACATGTTTTTTCTTGAGTGATTTTGTTTTTTCTTATCACTGAACCAGTAAATCCCAAGTCATATTCTCCAGCTGATGATTGCAACATACATTGCAATCATCAGTTCTATTTTTCATGTAGGATTATTTTTTCAAATTGCTTTATAATCACATAATGTACCTAAAATAATGTAAATTAGAGGAAATAAATCAGTAATATTCCTCCTCCATATTTTAGTTTTGGGAATTTTTAATTTAAGCATAAGAAGAACAAGTAAGTAAAGACAATTTATGCTAATATAGGATCACTTTTCTTAAAGAAATTCAGAGAGCTCACGGTATAACACAATTAGATAAGGAAAATGCAGTGAAACAACCACAGCCAAAATGAAAGACATGAGATGTCATGTTTGCATAGGTGTCTGGTCTGACTGCATATCTTACATGCCCACAGCTTCTCCTAGCACAAGCTATGCTCTACAGAGATCATTGAATGATCCATCTGTGACCAGTACAGCTGTGTCAGTGAAAGTCATCAAAATAATCCTGACATAAGATATTCAGGAATATGCTCTATTTCCAAAGTGGTGACTACTACATGTTAAACTCTCTCCTCCACCAGTATATCTTTTAGGCTTTTTTCCTGCTATAACTGGTCTACACAAAACATCTCTGACAACAGTTGCAATAAGATTTGAGGTTTTAAAGGGTTTATAGGGATTTTTCTTCCTTTCTGAGTTAGAGTGAGCTTATTGCTTTATGAGGAAATATTAAAACCCTTATTCTTCTTTATCATATGAATTTGAATGAGATAACTTTTGTCTTGCTGATTGAAAATTAAGCACAACTATCATACGCTTCATAAATAATGTAAAATTCGTTTTTTGATATATCTTATGGGTAGGGATATTAAGGCAAAGAATTTATTACATTTTCCCTGATTCATATCTTTAGTTAATGTTCAGGACATAATGGCAGAGAAGTTTGACTTTAGTACTTACTCTGATAACCTGCTTTTAATAGTAAAAACTGAATTCTTGAAAGCAAATAGTCGTAATATTCCAGGAGTCCCTAGCAGTTCTTCCAGTCTGGTGTTACTAGCAATTAGATGACTCATTTTCAGCAAAGCTTCAAATTTAGTATCCTTTAAAGTTACTGAAATTGACTTTCCAGTATCACTAGCAATTAATGAGATTTTAACAATTTCAAAGTATATAAGTAGCATAAGAATTACATTGATTTAGATATTTATATCCATTTATGATTTGACTATCAGAGTAAAGCTTAACAAAAATATTTGTTTAAAGATAGGTACTAAGAGGTATTACAGACAAAATATATTAAGCACTAGGCACCCCCTTAAGCAATTTTGAAAATCCTTCTAGTAGTTGATGAATCTCTAGCTGATTAAATAAAGTTGTAACTAGGGTTTTGTGAAAGAGTTAGACTTTAGGGAAAGAGTTATTTTTGTTGTTGTTTGGGACTTTATCATAAATCTTATTATTTTATTTAAAAAATTACATTAGGAATGAGGTTTTCTTTTTATAAACTTATTGTACATTAGCCATGTCTGATGGACAAATGTAGAGAGATAGATATTTATTGATTTAGATTTTCCCATTCTTATCAACTAGAAGTTGTTGATAATGCAACTTCATTAGTTAAATAGTTGGCTAAGTCAGTGACACATCATATATTTTTATCATTCTAAGTGACTGGTAGAAACCAGCCCCTGCTATTTCTAAAAATAAGAAAATGCATAGGCAAAAGCTGATTTTTGAAATTACAAATCTCCTATATAAGTGTTTGGGAAACACTTTATAACATAAGTGCTTTGTAATTTTTTCCTTCCTTAACTCTGATATTGCTGCTTTTTTTAAAAGTCACATCACTGAGCTGCCCAAGACTGTTTTGACACATATCTTTTTATGGCTAACTGTTCCAATTGTTTTGTTACCTATTTTAACAATGTTTCAAGAAATGTGAGAGCTGAAATGTCACTTTTTTCTAGGACAGAGGTCCTCAAATGTCAAGATAGTTTCTAACAATCACTGTGTCTTTGTCAGTGAACACATAGGAAGGAAATATTTGAGGCAGGGCTTCAGATTGAGTTAATATATTTTCAAAGCAGAAGTCTTTAAAGGAATAATGGACAATCTTAATGGGGTTTAAGGCCTCATCATTTTTAACAGTGCTCTGTGGTTTTCCAGACACCTGAATTGCATTTTTCATCTGTGATGTACTAAATTCTCACAGTAAGGTAGAAGTTAACCTAAGAACTTTGGAAAGACATTTAATTTCACTTTATGTCAAGGTATTTCTATCCTGAAAGAATCCATTTTTCTTTTCATTTTCAAAATACATTTTACTCTCTCTTAAAAGTATCTGAGATAGACTTTTATGGGTATTACCAGGCTAGTATTGGTAATAGTTAAAACTTCTACCTGCAAAATGGGTACTTAATCAATTATACTATTTTTGAAAAGCAAGTAATGTCTCTACTAAAAAGAACTGTTATTATTATTATCATTACTATTAAAAACAAAACAAAAATCAGGACATATTTGAAATATTTGACATATTTAATATTTTTTCCTAAGGTTCTGTTAATTAATTTATATAGTTTTGAATTTATCCCAGGAATTTGATAGAAAGTAAAGAGACGTGGCATTTTAAGCTATAGTGTCCAATTTATATTTTCACTCAGCAATACTCCTGTTTGCTATAAACACTGAAAATGTCAAATGAGCCCTAGATCCTTTTGATTACCAGGTCATTGTGATGCTGATTTATTACTTTAGAGTGCAACAGAGTTTAGATATTACTTATATACTTAGAAAAAGCCTTAATTTTTTACTAACACACAGGTCGAGTTACAAGAGTGCCCCATCAAGCCTTGTGCTGCCTGTATTTTCACAACTTGTGAGAGTTTTATAGAAATTAAAAAAATAGAAAAAAAAAAGGCAAAAGCACAGTTCTAGGAAACTGAGAACTCCAGAGAACATATTTTTGTGATTTTTTTTTTGTCCAGTCTGATTTCCATCCTAAGAAATCCGCTAACCAGTTCTTTTCACAGCAATGAAACGCATAAACTATCAAGGGTCCATTACAGATATGAGCCTATCTGAAAGGAGAGGGTAGTAGGAAAAGAGGTGGTTCCAGTGGTTCCAATACAGATGAATGATGCTATGTAATGTTCTTTTTATCTTCTGGCATTCTCACATGGGAGAGAATGCTGATGAAAGTAAAAGCATGATTTATCTGTATTTCCTTTTTTTTTCTGACAGATTTGAGTACGCAGAATATAGTCATAGAATCATAGACTATCCTGAATTGGAAGGGACCCATAATGAACATCAAGCCCAACTCCTAAAATGTACATTTTGAAATCATTAGATTTACAAATGGGTGAACTTTTTAGTCATGACCAAGGGTTTCCATGTGGTACTAAGATTTGCAAGACTATCTGAGGACTTTTATACGATTAAGGATTTTTATATGCACATGATTTTATAAGTATCTCAATATAAAGGCCTAATAAAACTCTAGTAGAAAACTGAGTCACTGTCCTACATTTTTAAGATGTATATAAAACAGCAAAACTCCATTGCTCTATTTAGGAAACAAGAAATTATTCATCCTAATAATAAATGATCCTCAAATCACAAGTTCCTCAGAGTTTTATTTTTAAAAGTCATATGTAGCTATCTCATCTGCATTAACTTCACCTAACTCTCTTTTTTGCCATATGTCTTTCAGACTTACATGATACCAGGAAGACTGAGGAGTCTCAAATCTACCTCACACATAAATTATGAAATACAGAGATTATACTAAAGAAGACTTCTAGAGCTCTTTCAGGCTCTTTTCTACAACTGGATGGTCTCCTTTAAGTAAGAGAAATAGAGTTCTGCTAAATCCCTCTGAACATTTGTTTTAGGTATGGATATTTCATCTTGAAAAAGTGAAAAAAAGATCTATCAATGTGGCCCACTGCAGAAATGCAAGGCAAAAGCACAGGTGCTGAATCACATGAGAAGCATCTGCTGGACCAGCTGTTGCCACCACTGCAGTACAAGCGGGTGCCCAGGAGTATTTTCTCCTGCAGTTTTGTTTGCTCATTTGGGTAGAATGATAGGTGATGGACTGCCAAGCTGAGACGTGATTATTGTATTAAAGAGTGATTTGGTTGACCTCAGGTGGGCCATCTTGTTAGTGACTCCCATGACTGGACTGCTGCCAAGACATATTTGCTGGGGAGTGGACAGATTTACTGAGTGTGACAAGAGGGAAAATAATGTCTCTTTGTTATAAAGGAGAATCGGCATGATCTGTTAACCAAGATCATATAGCAGAGATGAGTAAATATTCATGATAGCCAAAACTCAGTAACAATGATTAACCTTTGTGTTAGAATGCTAGCTCACTGAGTGAAAAATGCACCTAAGCTGGACTTTATTTTGACTAAGAAGGCTGAAATGAAAAAGAAGCTGATTTCTCTGAAGTGTTTGACATCTGCATGTCTTGAAATGCAGTTACATAGGTGCTTGACTAGCACTTTCTGAAATAAGGTGCTTGGTATTTTATTTCTATTCCTAGGAAGTTGTGACAGAAAGGCATGACTGACACACTTGGGTTACATGAGAATGTCTAAGAGCATCAAGTTCCTCACAGTCGGATTCAGAGAGTTATCACAGCATTAAGTGATTTTTCAGGAAATAGGCTACAGACTAATAACGAGCCAGACTTTTTTGTAAACTTTTACCAAGAGTTTATCAACTGGAGAGAGAAAGCCTCAGGTGTTGCAATCTTCATATTGCAGTGTATTATCTTTAGGTATTTTCTATTGCTTTGGGAAACCCAGCTATTCTAGTATATTACAGAATACATACCTCAGAACAGTATCTTTTCATTGTACAATCCACATGCTGCAAAGAAATTCTATAAGTAGGGTAGGACTTGGTACTCCACATCATTTTGCAGGAGCAGAGTTTCATGTTTAAACAGCACTTAAAGATCACCTTTTCTCAGTTTCTACTAAGTCAGGTTTACAGGTGTAATGATGAAACCATCTCCATGGGTTTATGTAGAATTTTGCACTGGCTCTTGCCACTGAGTCCTGTTTTATTTAGATTGAATTTTCCATTAGTATCAATATGTTCATCGATAGCAGAGGACCATGGCTTATGTTCTTGTAGGTATATTTTGCAAATAGCTAGTGAGGTAATGAAATTAATTTTGCAACAGCTTATTCAAACAGCTGATGAGGCCAATAGTTTACCTCTTCTCATTAGTGTTGGATATAAACCTTTGCCCCTAACAGTGAAAGACAAATGTTTAATTTAAGAAGATACCTAGTTCCCTTTATTAATGGATTTCCAGTATGCATTTGTAATGCTCTGTTTAGTGTTATGGGTTTTTTTGCAGATTCATTCTCTACACTTGGCTGTTAGAAGTTTTAATATCTTTAATAAAATGTTCTATAAACATCATTACTAAAATGCAAGCTTGATAGCAAACTGCTAGGGAACTGTTTGCACTACAAGGTCACAGTCTAAACAATTTATAACAGCTGTAAATATTTAATATGAGTTGGATACTCAAGGATGTTCATACAGTTATTTCAACTTTTTTTTTTCTGTAGTGCCTAGTGCAGTTTATTTCTTAGTGATGATTACATGAAGTCTATTAAGAATACATAGAAAAAAATATTTTTTTTCCCAATCTGCCAGTCTACAACCTGAAAGTTGTAGAATTGTGTGCATTGTTTGCCATGGCATGGAAAAAAACATATTGGGACAACATAAGCTTCTTTTTCCCTTGCATGTGCATTCTAGAATGGGAACAAAGACTACAGGTGTATTTTGACAAATGTCAGGAAGATAAGACTCCTAACAAATACTAGGAGATGAAAACAGCTTTCTGGAAGGTAGCAGGAGTTTTGTCATTGGCTTCATCAGAGCTAGAGGTTGCCTTGGGGAAGATATGTTTTGAGGTAATTGCCATGTTTTCACACTGATAACTTTATGCTAATAGCATTTAAATCATAGCTATTCTGTTTGGGTAACAATGGTGAAACTAGATGCTATCCTTGTTTTGTTTTCTATATCCTCATACTTAATGGTTAAAAGGGTTACATTGATATTGTGATCAAATATCACTCATGCATGCATCAAACTTCCATTCATTATATGTAGTCTCCATGACATGTCTGACCTTCAGCCTAACAAATGATCCTTGATTATTATCTATTCACTGCATATTCAATGCCTATCAAGAGGATTTTTACACTTGTTTATTACCTTTTTACCTGGTTATTGTTAACTGCCAATAATATCCAGCAGTTAAAGAATTTATGTCATATAAACCACCTTGCAATGCTTTTCAAATGGAAATTGAACTACTATAATGCAGGTTTTTCTGAGCTAGTCTTGATGTGAATTGTCAATCAAAACCCAAAACTATCCTTATTTATGTAGCTATTTCTTTGACCTCAGTGGAAATTATTTTTTTATCCTGCATTAAGTATTTCTGTGGGCAGATGTACTGCAAATAAATGAGGTAATATCAAACTAATTTATTGTGAAGGGCTGGGCAAGTAATTCTTCCATATCCAGCGTTCTTATTGCATTATTTCTATAGTCAGGAACTAGAATTGGAGTTATGCTGTTTTCATTATTTCTTTCCTTCAGAGAAATCAAAATGCATGCCAGCATGTTTTCCTGAGGTATTCTGGATTGTATATATTTTTTATCAAGCACACTGTTCTAATTTCTTTTCTTCTGAATGACACTTAGGCTAATGTTCTTATTAATTTGCTTGGAAAAACACTAGATATGTCCCCAGCAGTTATAATTATTAAAACATTTGTTTATCAGGTTTATATTTTATTCCAATACAGTAATCTGCAAGAAGTGCCTAGTATCTTACTCTCAATGTACAGGACAGGAGAATTCAACATCCAGTTTTAGTGGAATAAGCTGCTCAGGAATGTGGCGGATCATCATTTTCCAAAAGTGTTCGAGAATTATCTGGATCTGGCACTTGGGGATATAGTTTAGGAGTGATTATGGTGGTTCTAGGTTGTCATCTGGTACAGATTATCTTGAAGGTCTCTTACAATCTTGATGATTCTGGAAAGGACCTCTGTAGGTCAACTGCTTCAAGCACTCTGCTCAAAATTTGCCGCTTAGACCTATTTTCCTAGGACTCTGTCCAGATGGTTTTTGAATATTTCTAGGAAGAGAGGATTCACAACCTCCCTGGAAAACTTGTTCTGGTGTTTGACCACCATCATAATGAAAGTGTTTCCTGATGTTCAGAGGGAACCTCCTTGTTTTAGTGTGTGTTCATTGCCTCTGGCTGTGTCATAAACATCAGTGAAAAGAACCTGATTCCATCCTCTTTACATTTTCCTTCAGGTGTTTGTATATAGTGATGACACCCATCATGCTATTTCACTTCTCCAGCCTGGGCTGTCACAGTTCTCTCACAGCCTTTCTTCACAGTATAGGAGCTCCAGTCCATTCACCATCCTTATGGCTGGACTGTGTCTGCAGGTTCATGTCTCTCTTGCAAGGAGGATTCCAGAATGTTACACAATAATCCAGGTGTGACCTCACCAATTCAGAATAGAGGGGCAGGCTCTCTTGCAGCCCCTTTTCTATCTGTAAGAGAACATTGCTTGTTCATGTTGAACTTGGTGTCCTCCAGGACCACCATGTCATATTCTGTCAAGCTTCTTTGCAGCTGAGCTGTTGATTGACGCTCACAGTGGTTTATCCAAAATCTTAAAAGCCTTTTAAACTATCTTTAAGCTCTAAGGACTAGTTACCAACTCTGATATGTTGTCCTATTTGAAAGAACTAAAAATACTACTGTGGAAGCAAAAATTGTGAAACATAAATTTAATTACTTTTAAGAAGAATATTTTATTTTCAAGAACTTCAATGAAGAAACTGTGATTTATTGAGAAGGTTGATACAGAACTTAGGAATTACCTTCAAACTGTTATTTCTATCAACTGTAAACATTTACATTAAACTCTGGACTTTCCCCCTTATATTTTACTCTCCAGAACACTATCATTCAAATGCAAGATCAGTGGATTTGGTATCTTCCTTATTTCTCCATAAATCCCTCCAGATTTTAGAGAAGGACCATGCATGCAATATGTAGAAAAGAAAATGAGATAACAATAGCTAGATTTTAGTTAGATAAATAAATTTTCCACCTCACAAAAATTCAGGCTGAAGATCAATTTTCTAATTCTGCATTTTTCTCTCTTAACTGTTCCTTGGTTGTGAATGTGTGTTGCACTGGAGAACTTTTGCAAGTTTTCAGAAGTGCTATGCAATATGCAGCTGCCTCATCAAAGGCATCTATTACCATTTTAAATGCCTCACTGTAATCAGTCCTTTTAGATAGGTCTGGCAGATGAACAGATTTTTCAGTGGTTCTGTACTCTTCTTAAGTGGTGATGTAAAGCAGGTGAAATATCCTTGGACTCCTGAAATTGCTTTAAATGTTTACTTGCATCCCACTCCAAATGCTTTCCAGTTTTTCAGGGAGTGTTTTACATTGTTCTAATGACAAGACCCCTAACTATTTTTTTCCTTATGTAGTAAATTATAGACAGTATACTAAAAATTAAGTTCTATTTTTACATAAGCACATGTAGTATGGCTATGGAGGTTGAAGAATTATAGCTAGATATTTTATTGCCAATTATTGGTCCTGCATGTATAATTTATAATACTACATCACAAAAATTTGATTTATTTTTGGCATGATTACTTATTATATAGCAGTCTTAATTGGTTTTCTTCTAAATTAAAAATAAAAAAAATAAAAAAATCCACATCTTTTTCCTTTTGAAAAAAACATATTCTTATAAATGATACAAAAATTCTTGACTTGCAGTAATTATCTAAGCTTTCATATCAACATTAGTTGATAATAAGACTAGTCTGCTGCACAGTGATGTAATGAGACTCGATTCTTTAATTCTAATACAAAGGTCTGATTTGACTAGAAGAAAAGTATTAATTCACCTGGATTTCATTTCCAGACAAGACCATCAATTTCTAGGAAGGAATTCAGGCTTTAGTCAAAACTGCTAATCTGGAGCTTGGAAATCTTTTAAATGACAGAACAGCTTTGCAAATGTCTGTGAACTGTTCATCCAGAGTGTTCTGCTGCCATTCAGATGAATCCTGACAGGTTAGAGAAATGGGCAGAGCATAAAATTCTGAAATTTAACAAATCCAAATTCAAGGTCCTGCACCTGTGAAGGAATAACCGCAAGCATCAGCACAAGCTGGGGCTTGACCTGCTGGGAAGCAGCTCTGAGAACTCTTTTCTTCACAGGAACATAGTTTTGACAAAAGCAGCTAAAGATGCAGGTGTTTCTCTTCCTCCTCTCCCCTTTTCAGTGAGACCAGCCAAAGGCACTTTACATGGTTCACTTGTGGGTTGCTGGGCTTGTAGGGAGCCTGATGTCTCGTGCACAAACAAGAACCTGACTTTCCTGTCCTGGCATGAGTGCTTAACTGCAACCTGACCTGCCACCTTCCATTTCCTTCTGACAATATTTCAAAGAAAATGTGAAGTTAAATGCCTTCTGTAAACCCCTATTTGCTTGAACCAGATGAGGTTGGAAACATGCATCATTTTGACGTTCTCAAACTGAAGGGTCACATTCTTGTCACCAGAGAGACTGAAAGTGAGGGAAGATCCGAACAAAGCTGAAGACCCTGGTGCTAAGGTGCCACCTCAATTCTGCAGAAGGTGAGCAGAGATTTTTGGAGTCCTTCACTTGGATGGAAAGTCTTAACTTTTTCTCTGATCCCTGTATATCTATGTAAGTTGTATTTTGTTACTTCTGTATGTTTGTAAATAAAGCAGATGGACTGTTGCACTATGGACATACAGTCTTGGTGCTCTTTTTTTAAAAATATTGGCTCATAAGATGAAATTTAGAAGGATATTGAAAAATGAATAAGGAAGAAGTAGAAAACTCAGACAAAGGCCTATAATATTTTTAGTGTAATCTTTGTTCTATTTTTAAGGTATAAAAAACACAACCATAGAAAAATGACCTAATGTTATATCATGATTAAGGCCAATATAAGAAAATTATTTTACCTTATAATTAAAGAATATTCCCCCTCCTATTATTAATTTTTCATTATCACATCTAAGTTACAGGTACAAATGTCTGAATTTATGTTTCTCTTTTTCTGGCAGCTGTTAAAATTGTTTTTAATAAAAAGAAAGCAAAATTCTTTCAAACTGCAGGTGTGATTCATAGTGTTACTAAAAACAATCTCTGAACCTATTTTTGTGAGTAATTAAATCAGATTTTATGAAGAAGACCTTCAATCACATAACTAAACACTCAAGAGAGTTCAGACATCTTTTATATATCTTTTTAAAAGTAAGGTCTAGATTTCAAAGTTGGTTAATAGGTCAGCATTTTTAATTTTTATAAATGTAACTGTATGCAACTTTTCTAATCTAAATCAACTAATCTCAACAGAAAACATTTAAGAGTATCTTCATGCACCTTTAATTTAAGTAAGAATGGAACTTTTTGGAAACACTAATCCCAGTTACAGGTACCAAGCACATCACAACATGACTTTTTGAGTATCTTTTAATATCCTCATTTCTTTGAGTTGCAATTTACGTTGAATGTCATTGAATAAATTATTTTAATTAATTCCCGCAATCATTGTGTATGAGTTTATCTGATAATTTATCCCAGTTTCTGTGGAGATTTTATACTATTTTTTAACTCAGTCATGGTTCCTTTTGTTCAATTTTGTAAAAATAGTGATCCAGACTGAGACACTGGAGGATCCAGAAGAAAAAAAAAAAAACAACAACGTGAGAACAGATATGTTTTGGAAATTGCCACTAAATTTAATTTATATCTGATCCATTAATATCTGATGTTTCAAAGAAACATTATCATCTGGCTTCAATTTCATGCAGTTTCTTCAATTAGTATTTTGTGAAAAACATTTTAAAAAACCCTGAAAATGAGGTATAAGTTAAAAGGTCTTGAAAATTTTCTAAGCGCTATCAAAAGGAAAAAAAAACAAACAAACAAAAAAAAACAAATAAAAAACCCAAAACAAAACAAAAAAACAACAAAACCAACAAAAAAAACCCACCACCAACAACACAAAACCCTCCAACTCCTTTGTAGCAATATCAAATTGCTGGTTATTTGGTTTTTGGTTTTTTCCAAATATTTGACTAATACATGCTGAATTTTCAATTGGATGACAAAGAATCAAATCATCTTAGGCTGTTATTTTGGTGCTGTTGGAAGCCAGGAAAGATTTCCCAGTTCTCCTTGAGATTTTTCTTTCATTTTTAATTTTTTTTAGGATGCACTGTTAAAGACACTCATCACATGGAAACCCACATATTTGGCCTGAAAAATCTTTGCCTTTACTGAAAAAGTAAACAAGCTATTTGCTTCTGCATTCCTTTAGAAAAACAAGCTTGCTACTGAAAAGCAAGATAACTCTTCTTCTGTAAGTTTCTGAGATGATCACAATTGCCGAGCAAACAATGTCATTTTATTTTGCAGATTTATGAGATGCAAGAATGCATAGCCTGAATATTATTGGTAAATACTGGTGTAGAGAAGAAGGAAAAATTCCTTAAAATATTTATTTTTAATAGATTCATTGCAGAGCATTTATCTGAGCTTTTTAATACTGACTAAAACAGACAAAAATCTGCACTGTTAGCATAAAATGTTAGGTGTCTTGACCAGGGATATTTCATTTGGTAAACTGTATTATTTGAGCCTTTCTATGAACACACTTTGGCTTTTGAATACTGCTTTCTTTATTCCATAATAATAATAATTTAGACTATCTATGGTTTATTTCATTCTGTTAAAAGACACAAGAAATATAGATCATGACATTACCACAGGTATTACATAATAGTGGATATTTTTGGCAAAAAAAAAATTACTACTTTTTAAAAATAATAGATGACCCCCAAGGAAGCTCTGGGTCGTCAGTATCTATCATGAACATCACAACGATTATGTGAGTTTTCGTAGTTCCACTGACCAAAGTAAATTATCTTGACATTCCATGCAGTTCATCTACCACTCAAAGCTTTTATTTAGTTACAGAAAAAAGATGCTGTATTTCGTTCTAACAAATAGCATTTCATGAGAATAATAGATTAACCTATAAAATGATCAGGAGAGCATGGGTTACCATGGTTATCTTCCTTATGTTGAATGGTGATGTGCTGTAGTCCACTACACAGCCCAAAGAGGACCAATGCTCCAAAAACCAGTATTTTAGATCTCTGAAGACCTAGCACTAAAAACATGCACTTAAATATCACTGATAAAATGTCTTAATAAATTAACAGTGCAATCTCAAATTATGCTGTAATCTGATGCCTTGGATTTGGTTTGCTTGGGTTTTCTGAGTACAAAACACAATAGAGATGCAATTCAAAAGATGAAGAGTATAAATACATCTCTATGGATAGAATCCTTCCACCTTTAAATTTGTATCCAGAAAACCAGTGTAACAAGAAATGCTAAAAAATACTGATATATTTTCTCAACTTCAAAACTGCAGCTAAATACTCCATGTCATTATCTCTGAAGCAGAAGTCCTGGCTCAGACAAAGCAAATTTTCCGACAGTGTTAACCCAAATGCTACAATATAAGATGAGCTTCTATTGTCATCTAAATGCTCTTACACTAATTTTGCAACCTAAGACCTTTAGGTTTTAGACTTAGCAGAAAACGGTATGGCTTTCTGAGTAGTCAAATTATAATTTATAAATTATATTATTGTATTTCAGAGGCATTGCTTCCACTTGCCTAGCCACATTCATATGGCACTTTTTAAAAAGGGTGGTAGATATTGTAGGGGAGAGCTTTTCTGTCTGCTTAATAAGCTCTTAAACAAATACAGAAAATTTTGGCTTTTTTCAAACCTCTGGCTGTTCAGTCTGTGACATGAGGAATACAGGGCATGGTGGTGATTAGTAGGTCTCCATGCACTTTAAGTGTGGGTAGTACAATAGATCACCTGCTTTCAATCATTCTATTTAGCAACTTGTAATCAGATCCTTTGCAGCTACATGTTCTTTGACCTTAGCTAATTGATCATTCATTGTGGTTTTAATAGGTTTCATAGTAATAGCACTTGGCACTAATATAACACTTTAGATTTTCAAAGTTAAACATTAAGTAATTAACCCACAGAAAGCCCTCTGGGAGTTAACAGTAAGTAAATATTTTATCCACTTTGTAAAACAGGAATCTGGGAAACATGGAGTGATTAGACCAAGAGTAAGTGAGAAAAGGCTCCTTTAACAGAATCCAGGAGAAGGTGATAAAGTGGGCTGAAAGTCAATACTTGCATTTTACTGAAAATTTTGATAGTTTGATAATTTTATTTCCAGATTTGAACTAAACTATGTATTTCTTTCTGAAAGTAAAATAAAATACAAAAATAGATGTATATATTAATATGGTAACTTAAAATTTATGTTTTAAAATAAGTTTTAAATTAATAATTATTTTCTTTTTAATATGTCATAAAGTCGACCCTTATAATTCTATTCTTCATGACATGTCTGTAGCTTTAAAGTAGTCTGTCAAAGTTGCAATAGACAATTTTAAAACAATTACATAACTTTTTGATTTATTAAAAAGTAAGAAAGGATGATAGTGCACAAGGAAATATTTTGTTTCCATGGGGACAATAACTTCAAAATAATGTTACTCCAGAAGTTACAAAAAGGCAACTTTTTTTCTCATTTAATTAAAATGTAACTTTAACAGTCAAAATACTTTTACAGTCAATAGAGTCCACAGTATCTTAACATCAGTCAGAAAAGCGAGCACTTAAATTCAGGGATGATATGTAATCTGACAAGTAATATGAAGATACTGTTACTCTGAAAACTACTCTTGACAGATTTTGGGGTTGGGGTTTTTTTCCTTATGTGGGTTTGTTTTCTTTTTGTGTGTGTTTTTGGGGGATTTTCTTTCATTGTTTTGAGGGTTTTTGTTTGGTTTTGTATTTTTGTTTAACATATATTTGCTGAGCACCGATCAGAGACTATAGACGCCATTTATGGAAAAGTCATTGCTTAAACTAAGGCTGAGTTTTGTTTGTTGGTGCTTATCCTTCATTAGTCTTTCATCTCAACTTCTGTTTCCCATTTGTCCTGCCCCCACTGATGGTTTTTCTCTCTATATGAATTTAAGTGTTGGAAGTTTTCCAGTTTATAACTGGAAGCTGTTACTAGAGTTGGATAGTGAAAGAAAAATGTGAGAGCAGGGAAAGAGATAACAGCTGAAATTAAATGCTGACAATATGGGCTAAAGAGCTTGTTTGGCTTGTCTTGGGGAGAGCAGTGAGGCAAAAAAAAAAATCAATGTTTATTGCTAATTAGCAATTAAAATCTTAG
The DNA here is from genome assembly GCA_003676055.1 of Chloebia gouldiae. Classification (NCBI taxonomy): domain Eukaryota; kingdom Metazoa; phylum Chordata; class Aves; order Passeriformes; family Passeridae; genus Chloebia; species Chloebia gouldiae. The sequence continues at coordinate 42,300,840 of QUSF01000001.1, read as the reverse complement.
CCTTTTATAGCTTATTAAAACATCATATAGAAATAATGGCTATTGAACTCCCAATGAAAATTGCACAGCACTTACAGCAACAAAGATTTTTGTTAGGAAACAATGAAGTCTATCAATATTCCTTGCTCTGTTCTGGTTTTCCTAATGAAAGCTCTGACCTCTACCTAGGTATGCCACTCCAAAAGTGAACCTAGCAGCATTTCAGATCACAAAATTGACTTTGAGAAGTGGTATCTGACATGCGTGGAAGAGGTTGGAATCTTGTATTAGTGGTTTTGTAGAATCTACTCTGACAGAAAAAACATGTCAAAAGACCATTTCTGTTGCCTGGGACTGGCAGCATCTGAGATGATGGAGATGATGTAGTAAAAATAGAGGGAATGAGATCCATCAGTTTCAAAATATATGGAAAAAAATTATGATGGTACCATTTTTAGTATTCCTTTACTGTATTCCTGAGTAATTTAAGGGCTAGAGGGAGTTGTTAAAAAGTTCTGAGCAAAACAGACAACTTAACTGGTTATGCATATTTCCTACTCCTCTCTCTTTATGTTTACCCAGTTCAGATTATTTCTTAAACCAATGCTCTTCCTATCAAAAATGTTGTATCCCCACAGCTGTAAGAGATTTAAAGGAAGAAGAACAATACTCTATGAATTATCACCTTCCATTTATGTTAAAGTTTGCTAATGCTTGGGAATGAACAGGTTTTGAAAAGCTAAGCAAGTCAAACTATTTTTTAATTTTTGCTTGGAGCAAAAAATAGCGGTTTCCAATATAGGCATGTAAAAAATAAATTTCACAAACCTAACAAAAAGTCTGTATACAAATTACTTCTTTGGGTGAGTTCTAGTTTCTAACTTTTCTCTTTCGAATATTGTGATTATTTTGCTCATGATTTTAACATCTGCAAAATTATTATTTTATTTACATTTTATAAAAATTTCTCCTAAAGTCCTTTATGATTGAAAAAATTAAAGAGAATTCCCAGCAGAAATCTAATTTAAAGCTTTGTTTCCTTTGCTTAGTGTCCGATGTATGATTTCTAAGTACACATCATTTGTCATTATATTTATCTTAGTGTTTGACTCCAGGCATACTCTAAGTTAAGGAAGAAAAATTTGTTGGCATTTTAGCCTGCAGCTTTGTAAGATGCTGCAAGAAGCATCAAAGACAAATCACCTAGAAGTGCAAGGATCGGTTGATGGGAAAGGAATAGCCTATCTTCCACATTATCACAGAGCCCCTCATTAGGCATGCTGTGACAGGGCTGACAGGCTGTGATGGATCAGCAGGCTCTGCCACGCTGAGCTGTGTGGGAAACCCAGTCAGGGCTGTCTTGCTGCTGGCATCCACCAGACAGTGTTCAGGGGGAGCAGCACACCACCGAGCCCTTCACAGGCTGCAGCAGCACCTCCCACTCTCATGTGCTTACTGCCATTTTGCCAGAATTCTCCAACATTCTGAGTGGAAACGTTTACATGAAGTGACACTGCAGCGATGCGCTCAGGAAGCGAAGCCTTTCAGAATGTAAACCAGCAGTAAAAACAGCTAAGAGGCTCTATAATCAATCCTGTCCGTTTCTGAAGCCTTCTGCATTTTTGCAGGACCCACAGCATAGTACCGGGTGCCCGGGAGGATGTTCTTTAGCCAGATCTGTGTTTGGATATAGTTCATGACATGACACAGAAAAAGTTGTGCTGACATATTTAGTATTTTCTGACAAAGTGCTAGAGGAGAAACAAGAGTGATAGAGGTGGATCAGCTTGTAGCACTTGAAGTATCTCTGCGAAAAGAATAAGTCAACAGTGTCCTCCACCTCTGCAAAACTCCTGGGCTGCAAACTGTCTATAATTGTCCATAGCTATTAGCTGTGATATAGAATTGCTATTTTTACTACCTTCTGCTGCATTTGTGCTTAGGCTGTGTGAAAAGAAGAGGGACTTTAGCTCCAGTAGCGGACAGAACTTGCCTTGATAGAGCAAAAGTCAGCAGGACGGACACAACGATGTACAATTGTCAGTGTTGATGCTTCTTTCAATCAGTTATTATTAACACCAGTAATCCAGCTTAATCCTAAAGGAACAGCATACAGTTCTGGCAGTTTAGTTGTCATTCAGTATTGGGTGGAGAAACATAATTAAAGAAATAGAAACCTACTTCCATATCTCCCAGAAGCGTCATAAAATGCCATTATTCAGTCTGAAGATAAATTACTTGTAAATACATAGATCAATTTAAGGTAACTGATTATTTTGCTTTTTTTGCTTTATTTTCAATTTTTCATTAAACCTGAGGATGTGACAGCTTGGGATAAACTTTCATGATAGCATAAGTTTACATGATAAATCAGAGAGTACACAGAAGGATGACTACATGCAGGTGCATACTATTGTCTAAATCTTTTAAAATAGCAATGCAATCTCATCATCCTGATTTACATATATGTTCTGTTTAACTTCAGAATAAATTATGAGGGGATATAGGGATATATTTATACTTTGCAGCAGATTACCCAGTCAGCTTTTGAGATATCTTTCTTTCCATTACACACTCCTAAAGAACTATATTTTGCCTTTTTTTTTTTTTTAATTTAGCACTAGAATCAATACACTTTTCACATTTCCATTCTCATGGAAAATGAAAGAGGTAAAAATGGAAGTAGACTTCAATAGTTTACCTTCTTATTTAATCTCCTTTCATACCATATTCAGACTTCTGCTAATGAAAAAAAATTGTTTTGAAGAAAGCATTCAGGTATGATAATTTCCAACATTCACACATACAAAATAACATACATAGATAAACATATGCATATATGAAAATATAGGTATTGTTTCTTTTGCTAGGAGATTTTTAGTGCCATATATATTGCAAAATGTAATGCTGGATTTAGTGTGTGTTGAGGAGAACATTAAGCCAATTCTGAAATTTTTGATAGCCAAGACAAGAAAGTGAGAATTTATAACAAAATAGTCTAATTAATAGAAATCAACTTTATTTTAGGACTGATATTTTATTTTATCAGGTCCTGAAAGAACACTCTAAAATGTGTCAGGAGATTTACTTTAAAATTTTGCTGTGCCCTTAGATAATTATGTCATAACCTTGATAATGTATTTTGTCATTTTTGTATAGTGTAATCTTGCAAAACACTAAAATGCTTTATTGAAAATAAACAACATATTATTCTCTCAGAATAATAGATAAAAAGATAGGAAAGAGGAACACAAACACTGGGCAAGAGAAAGATTATTATGAAAAATTACACAATTGATCATCAGGGTTTTTTGTCCAAGATGGATGATATGCTAAAAGTGAATCAATAGTTTAAATAATAAAAACTAAATTATATGTTTAAAAATCTTTGTTTCACTAGTTCGCCATGAGTAATGCAAGTAATCTCTTGCTTAAATATGTATCTCTGTCTTGAATATGGTCCTTTAAATTAACCATATTGCATCTGGTGTTAAATGGAAAGTGCCTGTTGGACAATCTGTCAAAGTAAAGCCCTGGCTCCAAGCTGAAATTAATTGTCCTCTAGTGAGACTGTATTTTTATGTCTGAGGTAGTTGTTTAAAATGTGATTCAAAATATAATTGAAGAGGTTTTCCTTCTGAAAAGTATAGATTTATATTTCTGTATTGGCAAAAAAAAAACAACCCAAACCCAAACAAATGTATCCTGTCCCCAGGGAAAGGCATGCATCAAATTTATTGAGAAAGAATGATCAGAAATTGATAGTCTCCTAATCAATCAAAGGGTTGCAAGCCAAAGCTTTCTTAATATCTGTTTCAATCCAACTCTTTTCTTCCTCAGTCACCTTCTGTTTTGTTCAAGGCTTTATAACAGGATACTCTTAGAAAATTTATTCTGCTAAAGATTTTGGCAGAACAAGTGACAAGAGTCTGTATAAAAAGATGAATGTCCAGCATCAGGTGCAAAACTGCTGTATTGCCTGCACAGCTGCAACTGTCCACCAACAAACAGAGTTAAGTGATTTAGAGAAAGGAGGGATGGTTTTTAATAAAGGAAGCAGTCATCATCCATCATAAAATCTGAAAGCTAGGATGGAATCCAGAACTTTCTGATTAACATTTATTTAGACACTGGTTTTCTTTTTTTTATTTCATAAACATATAGTAGTGACTTTTAAAAGCTGTGACACACAGCTTGTTTCCCAGAACTAGAAAAGCCTGGAGACTGTAAATAAGCCTCCTCTTCTGTTAAAATAGTCTCCAAGCTCAGAAATGTCCAGAAGAGAATAATTGCTTATGATTGATGTTCTGATTGTCCCTACCTGGCAGTCAAGACTGTGCATCCACTGCTGGAACCAGCAGCCTTTTCTGTAGAGTAGAGAGAGGCAAAACCTTAGGCAGTTGTGGGTTAGGGAGAGGGGCAGCCTGCCAGAAAAATATTCTTCTTCCTGTGCCCAGAATACCACAGTGCCTCTTTCAATTAATTATGAGAAAGCAGAATCACCAGTGTTCCTCTGCCTATCCTGCTGTGTAATCCTGCCATAATCCCAGTTTTTACCAGTGCCACATGGGCAATGAATACAGCAGCAGAGAGCTTTGTTTTTCAAATACTTTCTTCCATTTAACTGCAGCTTAGCCTTCTCCAGCATCACTGCCAGGTGAATGTTCCCTGAGATATTGATACATGTCATATTCATAATATGCCTGATACAGTAGTAAATTTTCACTTACACTCTAGTCTTCCTGATTATGCTTGTTGCTTCTTAGGAAATTTTACTGCAGGTAAAATGTCTTCTCTCCAACAAGCTCATTTTTGTCTGTCTTCCTACTGACCTTTGTTATTGAGGGGCAATGTTGGCTCCCTACTTTTGGCAGTATTTTGAAATAGTAGTAATTCATGCAGTGGGATAGAACTTTCATATATTCACATATAGATTGAATATATGAAATATGCAACTGTGAATGTATACATGGTATTGGAGTAAATCCATCACTTCTCTGTAATTTTTCTATTAAATCTCTCCGTAACTTTCTTATTAAATCTTCACTTACAAACCTATTGTAACAAAAATGCTTATTGAGATATCAAATAAAAGACTGTATTGAAGTTATAAGCAATATCTAGTATGCCTTATTAAGGAGAGGTAACCTTAAGGTCACCAAGGTATAACAAAGCCATTGGCAAAAATTGCAGGAGAGTTCAGTAGTTTTAGGCCCTCAAAAGACTATCATACTATGTGGTGGTTCTCTCATTTTCCTGTTGATTAGTCTAGACTCTCCTCTCAGCAAAGCTCTCCAGTGTCTGTTCATGTTAGATCAATGGGTCTAGGAGAACTAGATTCTTCTCCCTCATAAGTAGCTATGAGGATGCACTACTACAGTCCTAGACAATAATCCCACTTCTCTTTTTTCTTGCTTCATGTGTTCTAAGGATTTTAGACATGATTTTTGAAGCTAATAGTTACTGCGTGTTAGCATGGGAAAACCATTAGATTGTTGTTTTCTTAAACATGTTTTTCCACCTCTTATATATATATTTCCACCTCTTAAATAAATATATTTAATGTAATATAATATATTAAACATTAAAGGTGCAAACTTGTGGGATAGTTGCACAATTAGAGCACAGAAATGCGTAACTAGAAAAAGAATGTGTAAAATAATAACCAAAATATGCAAAACAAGCAGCAAAAGTGCCCAAAGAAACCCAAATAATCCACAGTAGGACATTGGTTTGCAGAAACAGAACAAGTCTCTGTTCCTGAAACAATATGAATTATGTGAGGAAAAGATGAGACAATTTTCCCTCTGAGAAGGGAGATGAAAGAAAAGATGGGAAAGAAAGGAATCAAAAGTATTTTAACTTCCTTCATGAAAAGATGGGAAAGAAAGGAATCAAAAGGATTTTAACTTCCTTCATGAAATACCTCCCAAACTGAACCACCTTCACCTTGGCTAAGAACATTAAAGACCAAAGGGATCATCATACACAACGTCACTCCACAGTGCTCTTATGCATTGCAATCTAGTAGCACTCACAGGTAATGTAGGATAAGATTGTTAAACAAGAATTATGTGAATATTCAGCATCAGCGACTAAAAATGAGCAAGAGCTATCTATTCACATGCTGTTAGTGAATATAAGTCTGGAAAAGTGGCAGAATTTTTTTGAGCACTCACCATAGTAGCCTCTAATTCCTGTGTATTCCTACATATAAACCCTCTTGCAAGTCTTTTAAAACATTTGAGAGCTGTTCACCAGTATTAGACTTTTAAGAGAATTGTTTTGTCTTTACTTTTTCCAGAGTTAGATGAGTGTATGGCAACTGACATTTTGACCAACAGAAGGAAATGAATGAGAAGACTTCCAGAGCTCAAGGAGTATGAATGATTTTCTGTAGGAAGCTAGGACCTAATGCTAAAATCATATCCCTTGCAAAGCAGCCAGGGTAGGGGGACCTAGCTCACACAAGAGAAAATTCAAATTATATTGTTTTTCACTCTGCTCCTGATTCGCTATGTGGCTTGATTTAATAACTTTACTTTTTGTTAATTGCAAAACAGGCCTATTTCATATAAAACACAATTTTGCTTAGTATTAAAGAAAGACGTTTTTTAGTTAAAAAATAGATTTTGATCTGAGATATGCCTTCAGATCCTCACGTGTAGCAGTTCACCAGTGCCTGTTCCTGCGAGAATCTGCAAATGCTTTACAAGTAGTAATAATGTTGTACCATAATAATTGATTAATCCAAAACCTGAAATACTGTTTTGTAAAACATGGTGCTTGCATAACAATGCATAACTTTCCTGCAGAAAATGAATGGGTATTTCTTTATCCATTATTCAGGAACTGTGAAATCTGGTAGTTAGCTGGTTGGATCAACATTGTATTGTCAGTCTGCTGAAGTTATGGAGACATTTGCTAATGATTGTGATAAAACCAGTATCTGGTTTTAGCAGTTGAATTAAATAAGATTACTGTCAATTAATATCATTATAAGATCATAGAATAAAAAAATTTCCTGCTTATAAAATTCAATCAAATGTGTTCCCTTGCCACTTTTTTGCCCCTCTCTTAGAATTCTCCTTTTTTACTGTAAGTCTGTAATACCTTTCTAAGGCTGTTAGTGCTTGGGAAAGTATTACAGAACTCATTTTGGGACAAAGAAAAAAGCTACATCTTAGATCATTAGATCAGATTCAATTCAGAAATAATGTTTCCCAAGTAACGTTTTAGGCTTCATCTGAGAATACTTTGTCATCACACTTCATAAGACCCAGAAAAAAAATCTTAGTGAATAAATGTAGTGGTTGAATCAGCAGCTGAAGCTGGAAATTTTACCCTGATGGAAGAGTACAGTATCATACAAGAGACATAAAACTCTTTGTAGCTGTGAAAGAAGAGAAAAAATATGCACAGTTCTGTATGTATGTTTGGAAGGCTGCAAAAATTTGAAAATGGAATAGCAAATGATGAGAATATACATATAAATTTTTACTTAGGTTTAAATCTCTTTATTTTGCAATTGGTAGATGATCTTTGACCAAGTAAAAAATTGGTTTTCATAAAGTTCACTTGCCATATGGTAAACTGACCATTTCCAAATGCTGCTTGAGACCTTGCTATCTTGAGATTGTTCTCAAGTCTGGTAATGAATTTATGGAAGAGAACAGCAGGCAGACCACCTGATGCGGCACTGGTAGTGAGGAAGTTATTTATAATTTTTCCAGTGAAAATTATTTCATTAGCAACTTTTATCAAAAAAAGAGATTACTATTATTTTTGTAGGAAATTAAATGTTATGTACGTGCTTCCTTTGTACCCAGATGCTTTACATTTCTCTAATATTGTAAATTATTGCAACTGATTACACTGATATTGCTTGCAGTCAGTGTTCTTAATAGGTATTAGGAATGCCATAATATTAACAGCATGGGCATCAATAGCAGTTCTAATATCCAAGCTTTAGAACACATACAGGTTTGCTACATACAAGAAGCAGCAGTGGTATCAAAATTCAGCAGTAGTAGTATCAAAGTTCAGTAGTAGTTTCAAAATTCACACATTGTTTGTGTGTCCAATTAGGATGTCAGGATTGTTTCTCTCCATTGGCTGTGTAGGTTATAGGGTACATGTACTGGTTCATGCAATGCTCTAAATCACTTTTGACTTGATTTATTTTATTAATTGCTCCTTTCACAAGCCTCCCCATATCAACTCTGTGAAATATAAAAACCCATAATTTTCTCCTTTTTTTACAGACAGGCCATGAAGAACTGATGACTTGACTAGAAATATGTCAGATCAATTTACAGATTGGAGTGGCTTGAATAGGCTTTCAGTCATCCTAAAGAGTTTAAATATTTAGAATTCTATTTGTTGCCTATATCAGATCTAGAAATCTAAGCCACATATATTGAGCCAAGCATTTTCCTGACATAGCAGTTACTAAGTGAAATTTACTAAAACCAATATGAAATTTTACTTGCGTAAAAGTTATATTTATTTATTTATGCTATTAATTATAGACTGTAGTTTCTATATGAAGAATCTGTATTTGTGACAGGGAAAGACTCTTTTAAAAGGCAAATGCTCTATGTACACTTGTTTTTTAAATGATCACACAGTGGAGCAGTGTCCTTTTTATTTTACCTTGTTTAAATATGCAGATGGAGCCCTGTATCTTTGTCACCCAATGAGAAAAGTGAATAGGACAGGCATCTAAGCAATAACACTTCTAAAAAACCCTTATGTGTGAAAATATGATAATAGCTAAGATTCATTACAACAGACTTGCTACTTGTGGCCTGGTTTTGCTGCTACATTTAAAGATGGGATGACCTTATCAATTCTAATGACTCTACAGTGGCTAAGGACTGTATTTTACCGTCATTTAATATAAGCTACTAATAAAGTACATCTTTCATCTGCTTTAAAAGTGGGCCATGAAGCAAAGGTGAATTCTTGGTAATAAACAGAATCAACATATCAGGTAGGTATGTGCAATACTTTTAATCCGCATGAGTTTGTTGGTTTTTTCCGATGATTTATTCCAGTTATCATTACCTACTCTTGCAATTGCAGAATACTAGTGTTGTAGATACTAAAGCTAAAGACTTGGCAGTGCTAGACTAACTTAGAATTATCTTAGAGGTTTTTTTCAACCTAAATTACTCTGATTTTATATAGTCTACCAATAACTGGCTTTGTACAAAACTAGATTTTGTCATAACAATGTTCAATGTGAAATAAGGCACACTGACCTATATAAAGGCTTAATGTGTCCTACCTTCTGTTTATGGATAGAGAAGAAATAAGACTTACCGCATAACCTGAGCACACCAGGCTTCCCTAACAGTTCATACTGTTCCACTTATTTTTTCAATCAGAATGGAAAAGCAATCCAATTTTCTTACTAGTAAGGGTTTTAAACAAATGTAGGAATGGTCTGTATTCTGTGTTTTCTAGCATGTTCAGCTAGGTTTAGGTTTAGATGTGACTATCACATATCTGAATTTAGGTTCAGATGTTCTTATGTGATCCATTTCTTACTACCGAAGACTACAAAAGTGGTCTTAGGTTCTATACTCCATATTTCATATTTTCTTCATTTTTTTGTATGTTACTTTAATACTCAGTTCATTTATTGGTTTTGAGGTGTACACATATGTATGTCAGCTTTATAAAGAAGGACATGTGAATTTTAACATAGTGGTAGATATATATACGATAATTTACCTGTGGAAACAAATGTGAGCTTGGTGATGATTTCACAGAGTCATAGAATCATCAAGGTTGGAAGAGACCTTCATGATCAACTCATCCCATGGTCAACCTAGCACTACCATAATAATCATATCACTTTTTCACCTCAACCATATGCCTAGGTGCCAAATACAGATGCCACTTGAACATTTCCACAGACAGATGCTCCACCATGTCCCTGGGCAACTTATTCCAATGCTTGACTGCTTTTTCAGTGAAAAAAAAAAATTCTAATATCAAATCTGGACATCTTTTTGTGCACCTTAGGGCCATTTCCTCTCATCTTTTCACACAAGACATGACAGAAGACACTAATGCTCACCTCACTACAGCCTCCTTTCAGGTGGTTGTAGAGAGCAGTGAGGTCCCCCCTGAGTCTCCTCTTCTCCAGACTAAACAACCTCAGCTACCTTATCCATTCCTCATAAAATTTGCTTCAGACACTTCACCAGCTTTGTTGCCCTTCTCTGGACATGCTCCAACACCTCAATGTCTTTCTTGAAGTGAGGATCTCAAAACTGAACAGGGAATTTGAGGTGTGTCCTCACCAGTGCCAAGTAAAACGGGACAATCAGCTCCCTAGTCCCACTGGCTACATTATTCTTGAAGTACAATTCAAAATTTCTTTTGAAAGGAAAATCTTCACCTGATTCAAGGCTTCCATATGCATTATCCATTACAGACACAGTAAATTCCCTGCATGAGCTTCACTTTCATGTGACCATTAGTTGTCTGTGTACCGTAGTGCTTGAAGATTCAGATGCAGTTGCAAGACAAATTATTTCTGGTAAATGGCTCTGAAGATTAAAACCTCTTGTATGAAATATTTCTGACACACTGATTAATTAAAGGTGCTCATTCCACCCAGCACTTATTCTGATTCTTGGATAGGTTTCATGCTGAGCTTCATGGTGGGGTGGTTTCACCATGGTCTGCATGGTACACCTGGAAAAGCAGACAGCAGGACAGGAATGTGTGTTACCGTGTGTGTGAGTGGGACACCAAGCTACCTGAGAGGAATTTTCATCTAAGTTTGATAAAGCTAAAGAGGAAAATAATTCTATTAAAAATTTTCCAAGGAGTTTCAGAGATTTTTGAAACCGAGGAATCAGGAAAACCAATCAAAACACATGGATTCATAACAGATATGAGAAGACAGGAACAGGAACTGTGACCCTGCCAGATGTGGCCTCTCAGCACTGTGGGCTGCTCCTGGGCTTGTCAGCATGGACACATTACAGACATCCCCAGCTGCTGCCTCATCTCACCAACACCCAGCATAGGCATGCTCCAGCACCTCCATCCTGGGGATGTGAGCTCATCTCCTTGGGGCTATTACCCATCCCTGGAAGGGCAGCCAGGGCACTCAGGTTTCCTAGAGCAGTGTGTGCAAGGAGGGATTCTCACATGTCCAGAAGAGGTGGGCCTGCAACCCCGGTCATGGACTGCAGTTGTGGAGAAGCACCTGCTTAGGATTAATAATAAAAGGGGATATAGCAAACATAGCATACAAGGTTGAAAAGGTGTTACAAGCTGCCCCAGAAGGTGAGGGTAACCTGTTGCTTAGAACTGAAAGATTTTCCAAAAAAAATGTTAATATGGTAATATAAAGAGCAGCTCTTTAAGGAAAGCTTTCAGGTCCACAAACCAGCTATTTGCACACCCAGGATTAAATTTCTATAATTTTTATAAAAGATGAATTAATTAGTATATCTAGCAGGTACATCCAATAGGAGAACAGTTGCCTTGATAACACCCCCCCCCCCCGCCCCCCGGGCCCCCCCCTTTCAGTCTCCAGGGGCTTTTAGCCCTTTATTTTTTATGTCTCACAAGTGCTGATACAAAACATGGTGTCCTTGTTAGAAGCTCTTTTCTTGAAAACAAGAATAAATAGAATTCCATAAAAGTGGCATAAATTGTGAGGAAGGTTAATCTAAAGTAATACAGCAATATAAAAGAATAAAAGTAATACTCAAAAGAATGTATAAGGAAAATGAAGGAAAAGGTAAAAGTAGAAAGATGTCGCCATGTGTGCACCTTGCAACCAGCCTTGGTCATTGCAGTTTCAATGTCTGTTTGTTGAAGTGGTGGCCGACAGGCTGGATCTGTCAGGTAGTGAGAGAAGTCCACAAAAGACCAAGGTTACATGCATTTTATTAGCTCAGGTTCAGGTGAAGCACCTAGGTACCCCTTGTGGGGCAGGGAATTGCACACTGATGTAATTCTGATGGATCACTTTGGGAGTCCATGACACCTCCCAATATGCTACAGCTGCTTCTGTCAATGTCCTGTTATTTCTCCAGAGGGGAGTTTTCAAAGCTGAGCCATTTGTGTAAGGACTTTGGCATGATAAAAAGCATTATCCTGCCTTGCAGGATCTGTCTCTTATCAGTCTCTTCTCTTATCTTGTACAACACCAGCTTGTAGCCTAAGGTGGTGGTCCTCAGCTTGCACTGTGATTGAGACATTAGCATTCCAGTCTCTCACACTTGTGGATATATTCTTCTCCCCAACCTTGTTTGCTTCTCTTTAGATCTGGGATAATTGGACAATAGCATCACCTTTATCTCAAGTTCCATCAAGACCAAATTCCAGTTAGTTGGCATATTTGGGGAGGGTGGGTTTTAATGGTCTCAGATGAGCAGCTGCTTCTTTGCACCATTTGCTACAGTGGACAAAAGTCCTCTGCTCATCTGATGTTTAAGCCATTATGAAATTATTTTCAGTCTGTCACAAAGGAACCTCAGGGATCATCCAATCCAACCTTTCTTGACAATAGCAGATTCTAGACAAGATTGTCAGCTGGAACTTAAAATGTGTCCACTGATGTGAAATTGATCACTTCTCTGAGGAGATGATTTGAATGGCTGATTGTTCTCTTGTTAAAAATGTACTTTGTGTTCAATAGAAATCTTCCCAAGACTAACTTTTACTGATCAATCCTCATCTCTTTCATGTGACTCTTTGTAAAAGGAGTCTCCATTTCCTTTGTAGCTAACCCTTAAACGCTGGAACCTGGTGGTATTTATTTATGTGTATAACATTTTGCAACTGTCTGATAATGTAGTATATCTCCTGCATTGCTGATATTTATCCTAAATTTATAGTTCATTGATGATTGGTTAATTATATGTTGACAATAAATCAGTGCATCAGTGCATCACCATCAGTGCACGGATCTTTGGATCCATGTTGATTGGACTTCTTTCCCAGCCACAATGTTCAAGCTATCTGACGAAAGACTATCTTGCATGAATCACATTAGCTGTGGAAATATCCCAGCTGCATTGCAGATATTTCTAGTTAGAAGGACTCTAAATATGTTGATATTAAAACAAAAAAAAATTAAATGAATGAAATATTTTCAGTTTATGATTACCTACATTTATATGAAATATGGCATATAGAGACACAAGTGTGTAGTTATGTATTATTTACCTAAGATGACATTGGTAATTTGATTTGCTTTTCAGACAGAAGAAATATCCCCTACAGAGATTGTATAGACCTATTTGTCACATAAGCAGATGCATTTCCTCTCAGTAAGGTTGGTATTTTGAAGATAATTTAAGAATTCTTGATGAAGAAGTCCAATTCAGACTAATAGACTGTTCCAACATATATACACTGTGCTAAAGGACTGATTTTATAAATACATGCAATGGGAAATTCAAGGCATATGGCCAAATTCATGCATCTCATAGTTCAGCCCTTGAAATCTACAGAGGATTCAGCCTAATGAAGACTGGCAGTGTCACATTGTCATGCTGCTCTTCCCCACTCTCCTATCATTGCTGTTTTTAACATTTCTCTGACATACTAACACTTGTACACTCGCCAGAATGTTCTTTTGAACTTTAAGAGATCATGAAGCTGGCATCCTGAAGAGCTCAGTTTCTCTCCAGCTTTTCTTTACTACAGAGGAGCCAATGATGTAATGGAGACAGGGGCAGAGCAAACGCTGTCATATTTTCATTCCTCCATTAAAACCATGTTATTTACAATACTCTACTAATGTAATTTAACTTGGAACATGATCAAAATTAAACCGCATGTTTTGAATTAAAACTTAGGTTTTGGTCATGTTCCAAACAGAACTGCACTGACACAGTGCTGTAATACTGCAGTTAATTTTAAATGATACACTAGAATATAATGGTCTTTTCCTTTGCTCTGCTCTGAGCTGTGCCCCTCTCCCCCACTACAGCATCCTAGATTCTCCCAACCTCAAGGTCATATTCTGAATGAGAATGACATTTCAAAGGAGTAAATTGGTGGTAAAAACATTGTTAGCAAGACTATTGATAAAATAAACTATGATCAATCTCTTTTTGATTGTTTGAAATATTGAATTCTAAAGATGCAATCAAAAATTAATTCATAAGAAAGTGTTATAACTTCTGATTATGAGAAATTATGGAAATTTACTGATACTTTTTCTCATCACATTGGGCAAAAATAATTTAGAATAATGTTTTTAAATATTCAGCTTTATGAAGATTAGTAAAATTTATATTTATTAATTGAAAGGATATTCTTGAACATGATTACATTCATATCACAATTAGAAAATAAACTGATTTTTTATCTCACTTTAGTTTGAAACAATCCTGTCTTTTAAAAATTGTTACCATGCTGATATACTTAACTTCTGAATTTAACTTTACTTCTGAATTTAATGAAATTGCAAAATGGATTTACAGAAAATCTTCAAACTCTTGTCAAGATATGAAAATATTCTAAAATGCAGTCACTGGACTAAGGTAAATTTTATTATAGCATTTAAAAAATATTAAATGTTTCATATACAATGAAATCACAAATCTGGATGGAGTTTAAAAATGTACAGTATATGATGTCAAAACAGATAAAACAGAACAAAATTCTTCACTAGTATTTCCTATTAGTTAGTCAGATTTTGCATTCATGAAAACTTATCCTTTCCTATCTTTTCTCTTCCTTTCTCCTCCAGCATCTCATGGTACAAGTTCAAGAATTGATCTGAATGTAACGCAGCAGAAATGGGCAAGACATTTGTTATAGCTCACCTATCTTAAAATCCTCCAAAAGCTGACATTTCCTCAATTTCAAGTAGTTTTTAGAGTTGCAAGTTAACTTTATGAATTGCATTGGCAAGTTAGATAAAAAGTTTTAGTGGAAATTATCCCAGATTTCTTTTGTAGCCATTCAATAGTATTATAATAGCGACAATTCAGGGGTAGTTTCTAAAACAAGTTATGGTCAAAAGTAAATGGCACAGCCATTACAGTTAAAAAAAAAATCGAATTATTTGGTTTTGCACATAATCTGAGGCTCCGTCTCTTAACTTGATTTAAAATGAAACATACGAGGAATACTTCCATAGGCTGATGTAAAGAAAAAGAATAATTTAGAAAAAAAAGCACAAACCAATACAATTAAAAAAAAAGAAGTTAAAATTCAGCTGTGTCTTTTCTCCAACCACTGAAAGTCATTTTAAGTAAATAATGCATTAGAGGTTGAATTGTCACATGAATTTTTTTTTCATCAGTAAGGACTTGTTTGTTCCAATAAATGTGATATAGAGAATAAAAATAAGACAGTGACATGAAAAATGTATATTATAGTCTCTGTTCTAGTACATTTTTAACATGTAGTAGTTGAGGGTTTATTTCCCTTTCATACTTGTTTTGTGGTGAAACCAGAAGCTGTATATACCTCCAGTTAAAAAAAGCCAGCAAAATAAACCCTAAATTAAAGAGAACAATCCAACCGAAACCAAAACCCCCAAACCAATACATTTTACTCTCTCTGCAGAAGATAGACTGCAATCTGATCATAAAAGATGCAGCAGAACAGAGTGACTTCAACAGCTAAAAAGAATGGCTTTAAATGAGATGAATTATTTTTAATGATTTTAAGAACTCTGTTGGAAGCTAAAACAATAGACTCAGTAGCTCAGTAGCAAAACTAATTAAAATGAGTGTCATCTGTGGAGACTTTTCATTCTGAGATGAAGGTTATTTTCCTCTCTCCCAGTTCAGCTGCACTAGGGGGATGGAGGAGCTGGCGCTGGTGTCCACAGCTGTTGCCAGGCTGTGCCCACTGCTGTGGATGGTGGGAAACAGCCACTACGAGCTCCAGCAGCTGCTGTGGCAGACCCTGCTGCTCATTGCTTGGAAATATTGCAGTTCTACCCAAGTAGATGGGCATTCCTATCCAGAACCAAGGCATGGCCTTAGAAAATCTGTCTTCTAAAATCAGTTGTATTTCCAAGAAAAATTGTATTTTCAACTCAGATGTCTGATTCCATCTGCATGTAGTTGACTATGTTCAATAGCAACTTTGAGTTTGTCTTTATTCTTTAGGTAAGTGGATTCTCTTGATGATTTCCATGTCTGAACTGAAATACATGGGTGTATATATTATTTTTTCGCAGTTTGATTTTTTAGTACAAACAAGGTGAGTTATTTCAGTGTTGAATTATTGCAATTTTTACCAGTCTCTCATTATGGACTGAAGTGAATAGTAGTGAATTATTTCCAATTTGCCTGGATATGAGGAAGGTTCCTTTGTTTAAGTAGAAAACAGAAAAAAAAAGGGTAAGAAAGAAAGCATATGTATTTTAAAGCCCATGGTTAATCTCAGTTTTAGCTTCACTTTAGCTGTCCAAACATTAGAGTGTATTTCATTTAGTTTTTATTTCAGATTAAAGGAGAGAACCTCTCGGCACTTCCAAAAGATACATACATAACACACACACACACACACACACACACACACACACACACACACATATACATACATATATCTATATGTATACCCAGAATGGAATGATTCATCCTCTGGAATTACCTATTTTCTCACTTGTCAATAAATAAATAATAAACTACAAGCTTTAACCAAATTTTGGACAGCCAGATAGTGAGACAAATTCCATGCTCTGAGTAAGAATATTAGCAGATATGCACTACTATATGAATAGCTACTCTAGCTTTAAATTGTTTTTTGTCAAGACTGCGGGACTGCTTTATATTTCCTTTGTGTTAGTTTAAACAGTTTTTAATAAAATGGGTAAGAAACATAAATAAACTACTATGATTCTTTTTCTTTTCATAGTACATGTAGCACCTTCAGTTTTGAATACAGATTGTCATGCATTATTCCTTCCTAAATAAATTATTTAACATTAAATTTAGTACTAAAACTTAAATGGTATGCTAAACTTAAGAGAGGTATGGAGTGACCTTGGCCCTAGACCAAATTGTGTGGGCTGACTTACAGTCCTCCTGTTTATGTCTGGATACCTTTTTAGAGAAATGGTTGAATTCAAAACATAAAAATTGTACTGGGGCCTTCTTTGTGACCTCCACATAAAATTTAAGTGGTTTAGATATATTTTCCTCTGCTCGAATGATTTGAAGCAATGTTAACTCCAGGTTAAAGTTTTTATAGTGTGAAAGCATAGTGCCGGTAGTGTGCTCTGTGGAATGTTAGGAAAACAGGTGGAGCATTGGGATGTATAAACTCTTGTGTGTGAGCTGGAGAGAGGAAAACCTGGCTCAGACTTGTGCCCTTTGGGTTTGCTCTTTGGGATTGATTCATGCTGAAAATCTCCCAAGCAATATTCTTGTTTCACCACTGAGTGCAAGCTGGAGTGGTCTAAAACAGAGCTAATAATTCTGCAGTATGAACAGTCAAAAGTGCAAGTTAATAATTGCCTTTTTGTCTTCAACTAAGCATATTTAGTGCAGTTCTCCTAAAAGTTTAAAAAAAAAAAACCAACTATTTTCCATTGAAATTTCATATTTTTTTCCATTTAATGCTTTTTACTCTAAAATGTCTGCTACACCACAAATACTTCCTGTGACATCACATTCCAGGAAATGATCATCAGGCTTCAGCTAGTTCAGCTTCTATTCCTCTAAGGAAAGACAAGGCACAGAGCCATTCATGGCATTTCCATTTTACTCAGTTCTCAGCCTGAATGTAAATTTCAGCAACTAACTCTGAGATTCTTATATCCAGTAGGACCTATACAGATGGCACTACAAACCATTTCTCAAGCTTTTTTTACTCCCAAAATTCTATTTGCAAAAGTAAGAAATTGATGTACCTCCAGTCAGAAAAAAAAAATCTAATGACAAATCAGCTACTCCTCCCCAAATGAATGTAGAAGGATTTTCTTCCAAATACAGACACTTAAATTGAACTCATACATGTACATGCAGTGTGTTTGGTATTTAAAATCTCACTACAACCAGTGTTTAATAAGCAACTGGATTGTTATTCTGGTGCAAAGGGTTAGTTGATTCTAGAGCCTGCTTTGGACCAGCCAGATGAAGCACAATTTGATTGTCTCAATGTGTGTGCAGTACCAATCTATATCCAGGACATCTTCATGGAGCTGGCAGGTAGGCCACACATCTTTGTATAAACCTACACCTCAGACCATAAATGATCCCAGCATGTCTCACACACCATTAGGTGTTTAGGTAATAGGTTCAAGTCTTATTTCAGATTAAGATTTAGGTTTTGCTTTCTACTGATTTATGTCAGCCTCCAGCTTCCATCATCATCAGACTATAGTTAGGGACAGTACCAAGTCTATGAGCTACAGTGGGGGTTCAGATGTGTCGCATACAACGCTGACGTGTTACCCAGCCATCAAAATTTAAGGGTCTTAATAAACAACTCAGGGAATATTTGACACTGGAATCACTGGGTAATATACTGTCAAGACTGAAGATGAAAATCTTCAGTTTATCTTTATCAATTTATCTTCTGATAAATTATTTGTCCTAGTAAATCAGCATTAGCAAAAATGTTAAATGTAATGCTGCTCTGCCAGACAGATAGGTTAAGACTGCTGGTTAGGACTGCTGATGTAATACCATTCCAAGGCAAAGAGGTTTTTATCTACTTTTGTATTTAATAAGATACAAATGTGCCAGAGTTTCCACCAGATTATTACATTCTAGTAGATTATTCTATGAAAAGTACCTCCATGAAATTTCAAATATTGTATTCAGAAAAATTGCCACAAATACTTTACTTATCCATTAGGCAACTGGATTTCTCTCTCCATAAAAAGAGAATTAAATACCAGTCTGCAATCACATTTTTAAGTACTTCAGATCAGGAAAGAACAGTGGAAAGATGATTCTGTAGGTTGTGACTACAGTCAGACTAATATAATCAAAACATACTGCTTCAAAGATCAAAATATTCTTCAATACAGAAGACAAGTTGAGAACGTACGTGTAAGTGGGACATTTGTCAAAGATAAATAATTCTGACTGTCTGTGACAGGGTTTATTTGATACAGATATCAATTATATGAGTTGTATATCACACCCACTAAAACATTAAAATAATATGTAGCTATCAGATTTCATTAACTCCTACAAGATTTTGGATTAGTGTGCAGAGATCAGACTCCCAGCCATGTGCTCTGGACACATTTGCTCTTCCCTGGCGAATTACATCTGCCCCAAAAGATTTTTTTTTTTCCTTCTTAAATAAGTTATCACAGGGTCACTACTATGATTCCTGATGGCCCCAGCCTTGACCACTGGTGGATCCATCCTGGAGCCAGCTGACATTGGCATTTTTGGACATGGGGAAGCTTCTGGCAGCTTCTCACAGAAGCCACCCCTGTAGCCCACCCGCTACCAAAACCAGACTCCTAACACAAGATCTTTTGGAAAGAGTCCTGAGGGCTGGATCACTTATAGAATCAGGCTGAGAGAATTGAGGCTGTTCCACCTGAAGGAGACAAAGTTTCAAGGAGAACTCTTTTTTGTCTTTCAGTTCCCAAACGGGAATGACAAGGAAGATGGGCACTTTTTACAAGGATGTGCAGTGGCAGTACAAAGGACACTGGCTTTAAACTGAAAAAGAATAGCTTTAGATTAGATGCCAGGAAGAAATTCTTTACTGTCAGGTTGGTGACACTGGAATAGGTTTCTCAGAAAGGCTGGGGACTCCCCATCCCTGGAGGTGTTCAAGACTAGACTGGATTGGGCTCTGAGTAACTTGGTTTAGTGTAGGATGTCCCTGGCCATGACAAGGGAGTTGGAACTGGATGATCATGAAGGTCCCTTTCAACCCAAACCATTCTATGATTTTATGATTACTTAAACACACAAATAACTCAGAAATTAGGACACAAGATAGAAATTTAGCACAGGCCATTTTGTATTCTGCTGTTCAAGCATTCTGAATAAGAAGTATGGGATGATTAGCTTTTGTCAGCCCTGGTTTAATTTACCAAGTTATGTAAAGAATTAAATATTAAGAAAGGAACATAAAACTTACTGTTGAATTCCCTAAGCTGAATAATCACATGCATGAAAGACTAAAGATTTTTTTTTTTTAACTTGGAAAGTAGAACAGAGAACCGTGAAAAAACTTGTGCTCTACATAAGTGGTGTGGGGGAATAATTTTTTTTCAGAATGCAAATTATTTCACATGTATACAAATGATGTTACAGCTGAAAGTGGTCAATCAAAAGGGACTTCAGATCCCTGAGAATAGTATTTAAAAAATTGGGAGCATAGGTAATTGAAGAGGTTGTCTTCAATCCTCGGTGAAATGGGGGGAAGAAGCAGGTGAGACTATTTTACCATTATCTGATAACTGGACTGGTGTCTGTGCCAAAACTTTGGATTTCTAAACCATAGAAGAACCTTCAAGAGACAAAATATGTTGGGGCCTGATGGGATCCCTCTGACCTGATGAGGAAAATGAGTCTATGGAATCTAGGTTGGTTGGAGTATTGGGCAATGACTAATGGGATGAAATTTAAAAGTCAAAATGCTGGGTCCTGCACCTGGGACAGAGTAATGCCCAGTACAAGTATATTTTGGGAGGAGAGTGGCTGGAGAGCAGCCCTACAGAAAGGGATGTGGGAGTGTAGCCTCAGAGAAGGCAAATCCCATCCTGGCATGCATCAAACTCAGCATCCCCAGCCAGGCAGAAGAGGAGATCATCCTGCTGTATTCAATGTTGGTACAGCCTCACCTTGAGTGCTCTGTGCACTTCTGGACCCCACAGTTCCAGAAGGATGTGGGGGTCCTTGAACATGTCCAGAGGAGATCAGCAAAGCAGGTCACAGGGCTAGAAGGAATGTCCTATGAGGAGCAGCTGATGACTGTGGATTTATCTAGTTATGAGAAAAGAAGGCCAGGGGATGACCTTATTGCCTCCTGAGGAGGATATGTGGAGTGAGAAGTGCTGCTCTTTTCTCTCTGTTATCCAGAGAAGTGTGGAAATGGCTCAAAACGTCACCAGGGGAGACTTAATCTGGACATTAGGAAGCATTTTTTTACTGAGATTGACTGAGGTGGTCAAACACTGGAACAGGCTTCCTAGAGAGGTGAACAATGTCCCCACTCTTTAAAGGCATTTGGGGTATACCTTTGATAACATGTTTTAACTTTAGTGAACCCTGAATTGGTCAGGCAGTTGGACTAAATCATCATTGTATGTTTCTTCCAAGTGAAGTAATCTATTCTATTCTATTCTATTCTATTCTATTCTATTCTACTCTATTCTCTGCCATTCTATGAAATAATTCAGTAACAGAATTAAAGAAAAATATAACCCATTTGGATACAGTTCTTAATAAAACTGTGAAGCTCTTTGGCAAAAGATCTTTTTGAAACCAGCAATATAAATTGATTTAAAGTAGTTTTAAACTTATTCAATTTAGAGGATGTATTGATCACTACAAAGTATGGCTGGCTAAGTGCAATTATCAGGTCACAAAACTTGGCTAGTGAACAGCGAGTATACCAAAAGAAGTCTTAAACTTCTTTTATGCTTGTCAAAAAAAAAAAAAAAGGGTACAACATTAGGTCATAAAAAGAATATTGAGCTAAACAGAACTTTGGTTTGATTTGTTTTGGAACTTCAAATTCTTTTCACTAAAATATAGGATTTATGTTCCCAGTCTATTTCTTGAATTTGAGTCCACAATGTAGATTACTAAAGGACTCCTGAAATTATTCATCCTAAGAATGTCTGATATGTAAATATGCAATACATATGGCTGTCATATATGGAACTATATAATGTATAGTCCTTTATCTTTTCTTCTTCCCTCTCCCAATTGTCCTTACCTTTCCCTTCCTTGGATATCTTTAATATTTGTCAAAGAGAAAGCAAGATAGATTATTTTAAGTCTTCTCAGTGTAGCACAAGATTTTCTCAGAAATGCTGCTGCCCAAGTGCTGCAGGGAGACAAGGATTTTAATGAGCCGTTAGAATATGCAGGATTAATAAGATATTTATAAAATGTAGATCACCTGCAGACAATGAATAATATATTGGGAAAGATTGCCAAGAATAATAAAAAGTAAATGAACAAAATGGAGATTAAGATTATGGTGAATTATCTTGAAAATTACAGAAGAGTAGAGGTACTTGGTTCTTGGCCATATCTTAAAATAAGGACTTGTTTCCTGGGCAGCTTCAACACTGAAATTAATTTGCTTGGAAAAAAAAAAATAGACAACAATATCATCACCAACCCATGAATCTGATTCCCTAATTTGATTATATCAAAAAAGCATATTAACAACTAAGGTGGATGACCCTGATTCAAAAGTTCTTTGAGAAATAGGATCTTCCACTGACATTGATATTTGTTGTGATACTGGAACATCAGTCAGGTCTGGGATGTCTACCAGTAATTGGAAAGAAAATTGCATTTTTAGAAATAAGTAACAGTTTATGGAACATAACCACACCCTGAAAGTTATTACTATCATTGTATCAAAATTATAGATAATAATAATTGTATTGCTGAGTCCTTGATGTGTTGAAAATCTGGAGAGAAATACGAATGTCTTAATTTGTCCAGTAAAGGTCAATTATATTCTAATAAAATATTCCCTTCTACTGGAAACTTGTAGTAGTTGACATCAATAACATCAGCATGAATATACTCAAGAATCCCAGGGTTCAGCTCCTAGTCAGAGTTCAGTGACTTCTTGAAGTGACTAACACAGATTAAGGACACTTAACTTTAGAATTTTACATTTCAAAAAAAACTGCCTCGATTTTTAAAGTGATAGTTTAATTTTTATTATAAAATTATTTTTAAAGACATGAGGAAGTCTTAAAAGTCATGGCAGTTGAAGTGGAAGTGACTCAACAGAAAAATAGGATCTACTTCCCTATCCCTTTCTACTTTTGTTGAATACAAAGTATATTAAGTGCTACCTCTATATTAAAGTATATTAAGTGAATACCTGTATATTAAGTGCTTCTGCACATCATCTGACATAGTTTTGTTATCACTGAACTTTCCTTATGTTCATGTATTTAAATTTTTCCATTATGTAAGAATATACCTATGTGGCACAATACAGAGTGGATAAGCTGTTTCTAAATCATTCATCTTGTGTACCATAAACTGTCTAAACCTATTAGCCTGTGTAACCCATATTTAATATCGGGTTTTGTTGTTTTGTTTTTTCAAAACTTCAGAATAAGTGAATAAATACAGGCGTTTATTAACTTTTATATTATGTGGTCAATTAGGTTGTATGAAGCCAATATTATCTATCACATATCAATAATTCAAGTACTACTAAATAAGTGAGACAATGAGGTTTGAATATGAGACCTAAGAAGCAAAATAGAACTAGATTTCCCAATTTAATATTTTTTTTGTCCAAAAGACTTGGAAAAAAAATCTGCCTTTTTATGTAATCGATTCTAAATGCAGGTGAAAGAGTTAAATTCATATGAAACAGGCAGCCAATGTCTGCAAGATTTGCAAATCTAGCTCTGCATAAGCAACAGACTTAGATATGCAAGATCAAATTTCAATAGACCTTGTATTTTGGGGGTGTCACCCATCACAAATCAGTCATGCAAGCTTTTCTGATGACAAAGTATTAAATACGTGGCTTAAAATTCACGTCATTAGATGTATATGCTGCAATCAGACATTTCCTGTGCATGAAAATACATATAATTAAAGAGAGAAAAAATGTATGTCAGCTGCCAGATGTGCTATTTGCTTACACAGTGCATACCATAGACAGGGTGAGAATTTGTCTTTTTACAAACTCTCATTTTTAAGAGTTTTGAATGCAGTTGTCTCCATGATAATCATCATCTTGGAGCTGCAGGAATACACATTTTCTATCCCCTAGTGGCTTAGTTTATTATACTTTAAGTGCTATGCAAAATCATCTTTACCACTGCTTTGCAAGGCAGTTGCATAAGAGACTGGCCACAAAGAATTGCAGATGGCACAGTCCCTTCACCAAGGAGAAAGGCACTGCAGACAAACAGCCTCAAGGGAAGGGTAGTGTGTGCAGCAGCACCAGGCAGAGTATTTGCCTGTGTTGTCAGAAGAAAACTGAACTAGTTTTACTAGAAAGGGAGATCAGATTCTGAGATAAAACTGGGACCTTTTAAAATGGGACCACTCACTGCTCTGAAATGCAAAGACTCCATGCCCTCCTGATTTTGTTTGGACAGTGAACGTACCTTGTAAACCTTCAGTTTGGGAATCCAGGCTGCTTCATCCTCCTAAATTTCAACACTTTTCCAAACTTGGTGGTATTTTCACCATATCTGTTTTATCTTCCCAACTTTGTGTTTCTAGTTTTCATATTAATTTTAGGTTAGATTCATCATTTCTTGAAGGTTACAGTTGTCCCTAACTATGTATTTTCTCTTAATCCTTAGAAAAGGCTTGATAGTGAGATAAATGAAGAGATTACCCTCAGTAATTAATTTGCAGCCTAAAAGAAGTTGATATTAGCTTCCACCTTCTTGTAGTCTTCTTTGTTCATTAGGCTGAGTGTGAAAACCTGACTTTCAGCAGTTAGCACTCTCATACTGTTACATTCACCTTCAGTAACACACTGACACTCCCTCCCCACATGGTAGCCCAGCCGTGACATACAAAGATAAAAAGGAAACACTGCAATGTTGAGAGACATTTCAACCTTCTAAGAACTCTAAACAATTCCCATAAAAGGACATTTGAAATTTGAATAGTCACTTAAATATGCACATCAGTGTCCTGACTAAGCAAAAGCATAATTAAGATTTTTTCATAAAAAAGCAGTGCCCTTCCATTAAAGCAGACCGATAAGCTTTTGGTTGGCTCCTTTCCATTCCCACCTGAATTTCCATGCACTTCTTATGATAACATTCATGTCTAATGAAGAACTCCTGCAGCTCCTGAGGAATTACCCTGTAAAAAAAAAGTTGATCACTCAGGTTATCAGTGCCCACTTAGTTCAAACTGGAAATAAAGACTAATATTTCAAGTTTCTTGTGAAGATGTGTTTCAAAGGTAGACTGAAAATGTATTCTAAATTATTTTTAATGGTTTAATATGTTTTTTCAATGTTAACAGAGCGTAAAAGGAAAATCTTCTTTGAAATCAGAACATTATTAGCTGAATTCAAGAACAGATAGAGTGAAAGATAAAAGTAGAAAATTTTCTGATATTCATGGTTTTGGATTGCCTTGTCTTCATCCATGGGTTTTCACCCAATTTTTTTCCAAGGGAATACTTTGTGCTCTTGGCAACTGTGGTTATGGAGAAATATGAGGTAGAGTTATTCAAGAGCACAGGGAGTTATGAAAGGCATGACTCATGGGATCTACCAGTGTGAAATGAGTAACACCTGCAAAATAATTTTCTGGGTGAACTAGGTACTGAAGATATGGGATTTTTTGGGGGGCTTGGATACTTTGAGGTTTGTCTGTTTGTTTATGTTTTGTTTCTTTATTCTGTCAAATTCCACTCCCTAACTTGCCTTACTCTGTTAAAACAATTGGTTGCAATTGAGAAAAGGAATAGAATAAAACAGCTTGGATTAATACTGCAGTAGGCATAGAGTACAAATTCACTGTCTGTTGTATTCCATGGAAGAAAAAGACACAGAGTAACTTTGACATCTCTGCTTAAATGCAAAAAGATCTGCTCTGCATTACTGTTATTTCACTACAGTATATTTGTCTTTTTTTTGGTTTTGTAGTTTGGTTATGTTTTTTAACAGTCACATTTTGGTACTTTTTTGGCAAATTAAACAGACCTAAATAAACATAGAGTTGCATGGTTTTTTTTTACTTTTAGGTGCATTTCTCTTGTTACAGAGTCATGTATTACTTGGAGAACTCCTTAGTCACCTACTCTTATCTTCAGTCTTTTTTTCATAACACTTTCAAGCAGGGTTAAGGGATGCCTCTCTCATTCTTATGAATATCCTGCTACACTATGGAAAACACACTGTGCTCTCTCCTGCAAGGCTGAATGCTACACAACAACAGGTTTCAATATTTTCTATCATTGAGTTCAAGTAAATAGTTTTAAGTATGTCAGCAGAGGTTTATAGATTAGATGACCCAAAAGGAATTGAATTGATTCAATAGAACTGGTAGCTTAAAAATACATAGAATACATTTCTGCTACAACAGGTTAATCCAAAGTGTTGTGGTGTAGTCAAGGAGTTCTGTGTTTTTAAACTGGCTTGCTCATCCATTTTGAGAGTATTAAATACAAACTCCTCTGATATTATTAAATTAACTTTTATAATCCTACTTATAAAGAGATTTACTGCCAAAAAAAGAGATCAAAAGGTTAATTTATTGGAGGAACTCTCACTAGCTATTAGTAAAATTTATAGGTTAGTACAATTCTAGACATTAATCAGATTTGTATATAAAACAACACATCAGAATATGCCAATCCAACCTCTGCTTCCAAGGAAGACCTTTTGAGATTGGATTATTATACTGCAGCAAAAAAATGCTTGGATAGTCTCAATAGATTTAACACATACTATTCCTTTGAGACTTTTAAGAAATCCCTGACTAATTTTTCTAGGATCTAAGCTCCACCCACACCCCCTCATCACCCCCACACCCTCTCACCAGATTGCTTATATAAATAAATTCAAAGAAATTGTAAAAATAAAGAAACCAAAATTATTCACCAGGATGCTTGTATTGAATGGTAATGCTACTTTAGATAACATATTCATATGATTTAGGAGTCTAATTCTTATGAAAATTAACAGCCTGAAACCCCTAAATCTCTTGTATACTTTCAGAAATATTCCCTATTACCACTCAGACAGGAATTCTTTGAGATTATCTCTTTGCCTAGTTTACAGTTCTCTACATCACAAAGCAATTGTATTCAAGTTGGCTTTCATAGGTAAGGATTGTATTTTAGAATTGCAGGAATAGTGATTATATATTGTAACTAATTTCAGGATGTTAATTGTGTGCAGTATTCATGTCAAGACAAAATAAAACTTGTCTTAGGTACAAATCTTGATGCTGTGTCCTTAAAGATTTTGATTTTTAAGTGAATAAGTAGGATAAACAGATCTTATACCTGTATTTCTGTAGCTTATTTCAACCAACAGGTCACTCTAGAAATTGCTGTACAGAAAACACTGTTTATGCAATATTGAAATTATAGATCCATTTTTGCCATTCAACATGGCAATAATAAGTGCATTTTTAATATTAAAAAAAATCCAGACTTTGTTTCAATTTCTTTAGGACAGCATGAAAATGCTTCACATTAACACACAAAAAATGGGTTTATATGGGTTGTGTTTTTCTGTATTATGAATCTCCCACATTGTCCAGGACAGAAATCATGGTGATGCAATTATGACTTGTGCAACCAAAATCAGTTTTCCCATGAAATGCTGGGCAGCAATGCAAAGATGCAGCAAAAAGGTTAACTCGGCCAAGCAAATGCTTCAGATTACATTGATAATTCAGGAATTTCTGGTATAATATAGGAAACGATGTACGTAGGGTTTTGAAAATATATAAAAGTAGGGTGTTTTTCCTTATCTGCTGAGTATTTTCAGGATGTGTCATTGTGCTCTCATGCTAGAAAAAACCAAGAATATAAATATAAAAATATTCTAGAGTGGACATTTGAATGCTGTTTGATTTTACTATTTTTTAAGCATTCTTTAATAGAAGAACTTGGATTCACAAGTCTACCCTACCTGCTTCAATTAAATCAGTAACATAAATTCTCAGAACAATCAGTTTGCTCACTTTCCAGCAGTTCTTAGAGGTTTCCTATGAAACTGGGACTTTGTTGGGCTTTGCACAGAAATAGTCTCTATTTGAGAAGGCAAAAAGACAAGGGCTAAAGGACAAGCAAATAAAAAAATATAAGCGTCACCCTTTCATAGAGAAGCATCTGAAGTTTAATTTATAGTATTTTCAAATGCTTTAAATGAGAAATTGCCAGAGGATGTACTTATGTGTGTCCATGCAGTTACATCTGAACAGTTCTGTCTTTATTCAGAGCTGTGTCAATATTGTGGCCATGCCAATGTGCACTGTGTTTCTGCATATGCCCCTTAGCAGAATATTAGCCCTTAGCTTGGACACTCAGGCATTCTTTAAAGCTGGCTCTGTTTAGTCAAATCAAGTTATGGATAGAAGAGCCTGGGTTGATTCATACCCATCACTGTAGACACAGACATCCTGGCTCTGAGGAAGTAAAACCTAAAGCACTATTGTAAAATGATAACTTTCTATCTCTGTGTATCCACCCATAAATTCAGAGTAGCTTCTGGTTTAAATAACCTATATTCAGTCAAAAATACTTTGAAAAATAAATATTCTGATTGAGCTTCTCAGCGTTTCTGACTTCCAAGTATTTTTTTGACTTGATTCTTTTTCTCTGCAAAGCCAGAGTTAAATGGCAGCAAAGCAGACTCATATTTATAGATGAAGCCTCACATATTTATGATGTGAAATCATTTGAACTCACCCAACAATACAAGCTTCAAAGATGAGGTTTTCATAAATATCATCAGTTTTGATAGGCATACATCAATCTATGTTTAAGTGTGAAAAAAAATTGCAAAGACTCCAAAATAACCAGGCAAAAATAAAGAGTAAGTTACCACTCTCTGTGCAATGCTAAGTATTATGAAAATAGGTAAGTTTCTTATAAAAATAAGAAACACAATTTCTGATGAGATGACTCCTGGGAAGATACCTCCTACATTGCACACACGATCACCTCCTTTTAATCAGCGAGTGATTGCCAGCAAAATATAATCCTTCTGTATTGCAGTAATCAGTAGTAAAAATGTGAAAAATGGGGACAGGAAAATAGGTCACCACAAACATAATTTTCTGGTGTTTCTCATGCATGCAAAATTCTGAACATACAAGTATATAAACTTATACAAAAACCTTTGACAAAATGTTGATTTAAAAAAAAAACAACTGAATTCATTATGTTCTGAAAAGAAATTCTGTTTTTTTCACTTGCAAAAAACAACATTTTTGCAAAAAAATATTAAAGTATGTCTCTTTATGCCTATATTTATGAAGGCTCTATTTAGTCATTAGATTAGCAATAATATAATGGGAAAGAGAAAGAACTAGATTTTACTTTAAAAAAAAAACAAAACACTGTCCCAAAATAACAATTTTCTCTCCATTTTTTTTTCTGATATTTGATCCTTCTAAGCAGTCTATAATAAATATAGCAAATTCCCATAATCCTTCCAAGCATTAAATAAAAAGTTTTTCCACTCTCAGTGATCCACCTCAAATATCCCATAGTAAGTTTTCTCTTTCACACCAAATCCAGGAAACTCTAATTTCCTTTTTAACCAATTACAAAGTTGTGATTGATCTGCCCAAAGTTACCTGAGGCCTTGTGCATTTACCAGCCCATCTAGCAGCTCTGGTTTTCAGAGAATCACAGAATAATCTGAGTTGGAAGGGACCCAGAAGAGTCACCAAGTCCAACACTTGAATGGATGGCCCACACAAGGGTGGAATCTGTGGCATTGGCAGATTTCATTAACTACTCCCTTCATGAGTCTACATGTGTTTCTTTTTCTTTGCTTTTCCTGTTCCTTGTCTTGGCCTTTTAACCAAATGTTCTTACAAAACAGATATCCTACTTTACACTAATCCTTGCAGAATAGTGTTTAAAACTCAAGACTAGCCCTCTCTTTTTGTCCAATTTCACTTTCTTTATGAGTAGAATAAAGCATTTGGAAGAAGTTGAAAAGCAAGCAGAAGACAAGAGGGGAAGGACATATTCTGCAACACACATCTTGCATATGCATGTCTCTTTGGCATTCATCAAAATTATTTTTAAATTTTCTGAATCTTTCAGGAATAAAGACCACTTAAAAGAGATGTATTAGAGAGATCTTAGTTGTCCTCTTCTTTTTAATAATAAACAACAGTGCTGAGAATTTGCTGCTTGTCAATAAGTGTATGTAAATATTGAATTCAAATGTTTACCTTTTATAAAATTACTGAGGGCTCAAAGTTCACTCCAATGCAACAGAAATTTTAGACTGAAAACCAGAACTGGCTCTATATTATATTAACTCTATTGCTTGTGTCATTCCATCTCTTCATGCATTCATATTAAAAAAAAAAAAATTAAAATATCAATACAGGAATTCTTACTAACTTTTTGACAAATGTTATAAATTGTATTTTAATTTTTATTTCTTAGTGAACCTATTTCCATTCAAAACCTTTATAGACAAATGGTTTCCTATCCTGAAAATTCACTTATAAACAAACTACCTCAGAAAATTGCTGGTATCTATCTTCTTATTTTTCTAAAATAAGAATAAGATCAATTATTAGGATATTGAATCTCTTCTACTAATTGCTTAAAGACCTCAACTTCACATTAAACATAAACATCTACTAACCAGACTGTCTAAGAATGACAAAACTCCATAGATCAGGAAAGCTTATTTGCTGTAGTATAATCCTGTTATGAGTATCTAGGTGTTGAAATGGATTAAATGACTAAGACTGACAATTATAATGTTTTCTTAAGGATCTTGTTTAAAAAACTTAAAATTCAGCAATGACATGCAGAGAAACTTCTATCTCATGTATATTGGCATGAAAAAACTAATGTTTACACGTGATTTTATGTAGATTTGTAATGTAGAATGTATAAAAACAACAATAAATATCAAACAGTTCCAAAAAGAATGCAGTAGTTTCTGTCATGTCCAAGTGTTTTCTCAGTATCTTTCCTGTGGGAATTATTACTTTGGTGTCTGCTGCAGTATTTTTTTTAGCAGTGACTGACAGAAGCTTCTACATGCTTTGGGTGAGTTAAAATTTAGTCATGTTTACAAACAAGTAGATGGATTCTAGAAAGCAGTGTAATTTTGAAATTTCCATGACACTTCACCTGCAGACCTGAGGGTTAGCAAAGGTGGCTGCTGCCATTGGGTTTTAGCAGATTCATGGCACCTGCTCTACATCTTTGAATTTCCCAGATGTTGATACCTGAGGTTATCCTCCTCACATGCACGTGGCTGAAGTGTCCCTGCATTGTGATTGAAGTGTCTGTGTACCCATGATTTCTTTGATGCATCTTTACAATAACACTTTTGGGACCTAAAATATATATACAGAAATATATGGAACCATTTCATATAGACTCATAAAGTTTATATGAGTGATCCTTTTATTAAGATTAAATACCAAGTACATGATGAGATCAGTAAAAGATAGTGTTTATTGCATAGCCTGTGCCTGCTTTCTAGATTTTCCTAAACTACCACTCCATATTTTGTAGTTTTTTGGTTTTTTTTTCAAGCAGCATCCATGAAACTGAGTCCACAATAGGTACTGAGGACTCTTGATACCCTTACAAGATGAAAAAAATAGTAAATTAATTCATTAAGATAAAGATGAATAAAAACACTACTTAGGATCTCATTTAATTGAATTACACATTCCCTTATTGCACGTACAAATCAAGGTTCATGATTGCAATTTCTGAAATAAGTATAATTTTTTTTGATAATAAGGTGCATGAAATTATGAAAAATAGAAGGAAAAGAGTTGTATGGAAATGTGACTGTATGAGATTTCCTCTTTCAAATGCATTTTTACCAGTACTGTGGAAACCATTTGAAATGTCTTTTTCATTTTATGAGCACTAATTGTACACTTGCATGCTCTAGGTATGATTTGGAAACTCTGATCTTTTCAGTTCATGCATTTTGATGATCCCTGCACAGAAATTGATGATGACTAAATGCTACATTCATCTGGGACTGTTCAGATGTATTTTTTAAAGACTTAGGAATACCCAGTTCAGTAAATGGATTTCATCAAGTATAGAACTACAAAAAGACTACTGAAAGACTAAAACTAGCAAAGAATGTTACAAACCATTACTCCTGCAATTTTTTATTTGAGCAATAATTATTCAGGTTATGTATCTGCCCAATTGTACAGTTGTCATTCAAAGTTCTAAAATATTCATGTATAATATGTTTTCTCAGTGTTACATCAATCTAAGCAATAGATGATTTTTTAAAATAAAAAATAAAGATTAATGATAGAGTGACTTGATAGATACTAAGAAATGTTTGATATTAATAATGAAATTATTAATTTTATAAGAAAATATTATATTAATGTTCAACTTCTGTGTTATTACACCCAAATCTCTTTAAATATTAAAATTATTCTAGTTAAAAGCAAGTAGATCTTGCTAGAAAATAGTGCTTTGATTTAGTAACAGTTTTCAAGTTCCAGATTTGTTTCATTCTACATTGGCATGAAAACAAAGACTTTTAAATACTACTTCAAGCAGGAAGTGTGTCAAAATTTTGCTTCATGTTGAAAAGGTCAACCTTTTGATGCAAGCCTTTCTCTCCTGAGTGTTTGTTCTCAATCAAAACCCTTACACTGAAAATATTATAAATGTCTCTGGGACTGTTTCTGAAAAGTGTTTTGACTTCAACAAATTATCCTGCTCAAATGTGATTGCTCATAAATAGCCAAAAGAGTGAACCTTGGTGTCCTGGAGATTTGTGGTACCTTGCCTCTAAAATCCCTGTAATGCACCCCACCATACTGCATGGACCATTCTTACATAGAGCCAGAACTGGCAACACCATTTTTTTCTCCAGAATGTACCTGTCCACATGACTGGCTATCTTGCTGCTACAAAGAAATGGATAATCACAGGGTTCTCACAATTTTTATTTCCAAGAACATGGAACTGAATCTCTCTCTTCAACAAACTTTTAGAGGGTGGAGCAGTGGGACAAGATGGAGTTATCTTTGGTGTTCAGTAGTTGGTTAAGACTGCTGAGAACTTATTATGGGTGACTTTTAGATGGCATGATCACAGAGAGAGACAAATTACAAAGTTGTGAAGAACATTCTCATTTCATCATTACTAAATCCATTACTATATCTTAGCATCATGTACTAAAAAAAGAATTTCACTTTCTTAAATTCAATTTCTGCTCAAGTATTATAATAATATTGGAAAATTACTCAAGAAAACAATGAATTCTGGATTTTCCTTGGCAGTAGGCAGGTGTAACAAACCTCAATCACAGTAAAATTTTGAGAATAGTATTTGTATTTTTGTACCACTCAAAGCATTGATAATTCTGTATTTTAAGAACAAGATTTATCTCCCTGAAGAAAGCAGATAAGTGCCATAAGCACAGACAGGTATATATAGGCTTATATTGCAGATCTTATGTGACTTTCTGATGAGTGGTTGATTGTCTCTCTAAACACCAGGCATTAGATGGTATCAGAATTACAACTTATTGCCTCTGTCAAATCTATGCCATAGTGTTTGACATATACTGCACATATATATTGCCTGAATTATGGAAAAGCACAAAAGTCTTTCTGACTTTATTAAAATTATAACTGTGGCAAATCAACATTTCTGTAATGCAGTTTTTATTGCTTTACCTAGCCATAAAAGCCACTCTTGATGTAGAAAAATTTCTACCCTCAGCAAAATTCCTTTTCAGAACTGGGAAAAAAAACCCAAACCAAACCAAAACAAAAACTCTCCCCGCCAACAGCAAAAAAAGCCAGACTCATGGTCAGGAAAAGTCTTATTCACAAGAAGTACTCAAACAAGCTAAACAGCTCAAAAGAACACTTTGTTGGCTTTTGTGTCACCAGTAAAATGCTTATTAGGCAAGATTCACAAGTCCTTCTGTCCAGAACCTGGAAGGACAGTAAGACACTCTGAGGGGATTTGGAACAAGAAAGTTTTTGTCTTATTTCAAAGAGCAAATATTTTTCTGAAATAAAATAATAAAATAGCTCTAAAAGAAGATTAAGAGAATTTTGTGGGGAATGTCCATTTGCTACAGAAAACCTAGAATATGAATACACAGTGAAGTCCTATAAGCAATGCTTTTGTCTATTCTGATGGGAGAATTTATTCCCCCATAGTTCTGGACTCACTCATGAAATAATTTCAAAATAGGTTTGTAGAATATAAAGAAACATTTTCACCTATTTCTATATATATAAACACACACACTCATATCACTGGTAGTGTCTGAAATAGCAACCCATATGCTCTCCAACTAAACACAGACAGCTCTCAGTTGCAGCCCCTAAAACATGGTGATCATATTAAGACTGTCACATCCAGAGCTCTGTGTTTCAGCTATATTTAGCACAGCAATAATCCTGCAAGCTTTATATACAGGAAAGATATCTGTTTTTCTTTTGCTTATTTTCAACACTGCATGCAACACAGCAGCAAACTAACCCTTCATACAGACATTTTGCTTTATTGAACCAGAGGATGAAACAACCACTTTCAATATAAATGGAGAAGAATTGTGCACAGCTTAGATACAGCCTATAAACAAGCAAATCACAGACTGCTTCTTCACCTCAGCCTTCCATGTGTTCCTTTTCTGCAGATCTGTGAGGCACTGCAAGCTGACAGGTGAAATCATTTGCTTCACAGATCATGAATGGAGCTACAGGAAGATGAATTGAATGCAAAAGAGCAGACAAAAATCAACAATACATGACATGCTGAAACAATGAGAATCCTGCAGTGAATTAGGGAACTCACTAAAAAAAAAAAATAAAAATACAGCAGCTGCACTTCAGACTATAACAGAAGATGTGATAAACTAAGATTAGATGAACATTAAGTACGCTGAAGCTGTGATATATGGGCTATAATAGAGGATGACTGCTAATTCCAGAAGGCTAGTAATTCCTGAATATATTTCTTTGAGAGAATTCTCAGGCTAGCCTGTTGTGCTAATAAACTATTTTTTTACCTGCTGGGCATATATTGAGATACTTTTACTAGCGTCCATCTCCTGTACAGTAATGGAAGAGATGGCGGAAGTATTGTTTTAATCTGAAACATTAACAGACCACCTAAGATTAAAATCCTAAAACTTAATTCAGCCAAACATCTCTATATTCTGTTTGGTCACTTGCAATGCCCATTTTCCATAAACTGGTATGTTTAACTGTAGTTGTAACTTGAGGTTAGATTACTTTAGATTCTGTCAGAATAAAGCATTCAATTTTTAACTATAGCAAAAATTCAGAAGTGGGACAATCCAATTTTTGCTGGACTGAGGTGTTAGAGAGCACATTGGAGCTGTATTTAAGAATGGCTAAAGACAGAGAATGGCATTCTTCAGTTCTGTATTCTCTGGAAAAAATATTGCTACTACTTTTACACGTGGTGTTACTGCAGTGCTGCAGGAGTCCACGCTTCACACAGTATGTGCATCCCTTGTTCATGTTTAACACATCATCTACATGGAGGCTGGAGCAGTATCACCTGCATGTCAAGACTTGTATTGAAAACTTTTATCTGAGAAAACCTAAAGATTAAGTCACTGTAGAAAAAAAAAAAGAGAAGCCAGTATTCTTTTTCTGCATGAATGAAATGTAGCACTGTAAAATGGTACATTTCTGTTTGGAGCTGGTGGAAGTAGAAGTTCTTTTAAAATTGCAATAAATGTTCCCATCTTTCCACACCTTCCTTGCATAAGCAGTCAGGCAATCAGCCAAACTTTGGCTGGTCACAAATCTGAGTGCTGTGAGCAGAAGCATTGGTCTAAATCCTGAACACTCTTACATTTATATAATTTTGTGGGAAGGACTAATGCCTCACAAAATGTGCCCTTTCACCAAGCTGGGCATCACTCCAGCTCGGATAGGACAATAAGGCATCTCACACTGAGGGGGAGGAGAGCAGCCCTGCAGGGGAGCAGGCACAGGCTGGAGAAACTGCCCTGAAGAGGACAGAAGGACACAGGGCACCCTGCACAGGGTGAGGCCCCACAACCACAGGGCAGGGGCCAGGCTGGTGGTGCCACTCTGAAGAGAAGACTCTAGGATGGTGAAGAGAACCAGCAAGGAGCACCCTAAGCCCCTTGAAGCCCTTCACAGTTAAAGCCCCTTTCAGGCCAGAGACCCCTGTGCCAGTCAGAGCTGTAGTTGCCCATGTGTGCTGCCTCCCATCACAGTAATATCCTGATGTCATCACAGGGTGGTCAGCATAAGTGTTATGAAAACAAACAACACTTCACCTAGAGTGAGAGAGACCCCTTTCATCTATCCTTTTGCGAGTACAAAGGGCCTGCAATACCTCAAACTAAAACTTCAATCAAACTAAAACTTCAGTCAAAAAAGTCTAGCCACGTTCTAGCAAAAGTAGTACTGGAGGCATACACTGTTCTATGTGAAAGGATAATAAGCTACTATTATTCTTACATTAACCCAACACAGATATGAAAGGAGAGTGGAAAAGGAGATGCTCAGTTTGACTCCTTCATTAACATAACTTTAAACAAGAGGTTAAGCCTTTGAGTTTTATAGGAGTTATCTCCTTGTACTGCAGCACTTCTACATCTGTTAATCTGGAATGTCTCTGGGAAAGTTAACAGAAATAACACCTTTGTAAGAGTCAATCTGTGCCAGGTCTGAACTGAGAGGTCTTTTTCTTTCAAACCCCCACTGCAATTACTTTCAGTGTTAGCATATCTGTTTTAAGTTGTAATAGTGGAAGAAGGTTAGACCCCAATATATCAGAAATAAATTTTGCACTAGGAGCTTTAAAGTCTGTTTTTAAATGAAGCAAGTTAGGACAAAACCCTTTAATCCTGAAAGTTTAAGGACTGAGATAAAGGGAGCAGAACACTCCAGGTGCTTCGCCTTGAAAGCAGTACAATACCTCATTCGGTTGGCTAAAGTGGATGGCTGGTGTCATTATTTTCTGCCTAAAAGTCCTTATGAAATCATTAGTCATATCATTATATTTAAGTTGGTGAAATACAGTTCTAGAAGTGAAGTAATTCACAGTGGATAGTCTGAAAAACTTAAAAATAATTCTGTGTTAGGGAAATTTTATGACTGAAATAGATCTGAGTCTGAACAAAAAACTTTAGGATATAAATGTATTGCTTTTTTCCAATTTTATTTATTTATATGCAATAAGAATTATAATCACTCTTGTAGTATAATATATGGCATATAATATATAGTGCATGTTTGTATATATTTAAGCACAGTATCTATCATACATATGTTGTATATATGCATACATGCATTCATTTGTAAACATTATGTATACTATACAAAAAAAATCATTATGATTGAAACACTACGATACAGAAAAAAAGACTGTATTTAGTATCTTTATAAATAAGAAACCTGGTACACATCCATCTCTGTCTTGTCAAAACATAACTGCAAAATTCTAAATCTTTCTTTGGTCCCACAGTGCAGAAATTTTCCCACTGGAAGATTTTTTTCCAATACCTGATGAAGCTGTGGAATAGACAGGATGTTGCTGTTTGAAATTATTAAGAAATGGATTTTTGAAGTCTTAAGGTTCTCAACTCCTGTGATCTTGATTTATGTGAGTTAAAAAGAGAAGCCTGAGACTTGAAGGCAGTCTTGGTACTAATCAGGGTGCTCAAATGACAGTGGAGAGTCTGCAGAGATGTGGAACTCCATTCCACTCTGCTGCTTTTACCATGTGAAAATTCCCTTATCTTTGATGAGTTTTGTTTTATAAACGCCTCAAGTCACATCCACTAATTTTTTATTTTTATTTTCATTTTTTTCTTTCTTTAATATTATTTTCTTGAATGATTTTGGTGCTACTTCACTATGTGCAATAAATAGCATTTATAAGCTGGTATATTAACTGCTGTTACTGTAGACCTCTTTCTTGTGAGAATAAAGAGTTGTGACTTGAACAGGTGGCAAAAAAATCTACACTGTCATCACTGTTGGAATGACTGCACTGCTACTAGCAGAAAACTATTTTATGCCTATATGCATGTACACATGTGTACACATATATATACACAAATATATATATAAATGTAGTGACACTGTTTAGGAATAGAGGGAAATGGATAGATCTCCTGTGCCCTCATATTCCACTTTGGTTCTGTGCAGTGTAGCCTTGACTATATAAAGGATAATCAACTTCTGTCAGTCTGTCGTTAATCTTTACAAATGCTCTACAACTGAATAATTATCAAGCAATTAAATGCCAACTTCTGCTTTTAATAACAATAATAGTGTGATACAAACTTACAAAAATAAGAAATTAGAAGATAAGAATTGTGATAGATCCTTTAGTCACATTGCTATGAAAAACCGACAACCATTTAAGTTAAAGAAATAATGACAACTTTAAAGACAACTTTCTCTAGATGAAATTCTTATTTTTCCTCCATTATTAATAATTAGAGGCTTTTGCTATGTAAAATATGCTTTCTTTTTAAAGTCAAAAGCACATATCACTAACTGAAAGAAAATGGAAGACATGACCCTTTTAAAATTTTTGGTTCATTATGATCTCCCTACCACCATTCCTGCTCTCCCTTTATTTCAGATGATGCAGTGATCTCAAAATATAGGGGATACTGAATTCCCCTTATAGAGAAGAGTAAGGTTTTAGAGAGATTAAGTCATATGACGAGTGGCTGAGGAAACTGGGGCTATTTAGCCTGGAGAAAAGGAGGTTCAGGGGAGACCTGATTGCTCTCAACATCTACCTGAAAGGAAGTTGTAACGAGGAAAGGTTTGGCTTCTTCTCCCAGGCAGCCAGTGATAAGGACAGAATAAGAGGACAAAGTCCTAAAGTTGTACCAGGGGAGGTTCAGGCAGAATTTCTTCACTGAAATGGTAGTTGAGACAGTCTGCCTAGGGAGGTGGTGGAGTCACCATCATTGGAAGTGTTCAAGAAACAGCAGGACATGGCACTTTGTGTTGTAGTCTAGTTGGCATGGCAGTGTTCAGTCAAAGGTTGGACTTGATAATGTTGAAGGTCTTTTCCAGACTTATGGATTCTGTTTCTAGTTTGTCATGTTTTTTAAGAGCTATTACTTCACCTATCCATTTCTTTCATGAAAAAATAGCAGTTCTAAGATGAGACAAAGTAAACGGATCCACAATGTTATGGTAATTTGTGAAACCGAAATTACCTCAATGAACTTGACATCAGGCATGCAGAAGTCTTTATCCAGTGTGTTGGAATAATTTCTCACTGTACTCTGTGCCTATCTTTAAAATTATGGCAGGTTTTACTGGAGAGCAAAGACCTTGGGAATTTCTAGTGAATTTGGGGGAGAAGGGTAGTTTTTAAATGTCTAAATGACTTTGAAGCATGCTGTCCATTAGCAGTAATAGAAATAGCAGCGATTTACAAGGTCTTTACAGTTATTTCAGCTGTCTTAGAACCTACAACTGGGTATGGGAGCAGTTTCTGCTAAGCATTATGTAAGCATTTAAGATATCCTTTCTCAAGATGTTTACTGGACAAATAAATAAGTTACAAAATAGATGTCAAAGGAAAATGAAAAGTGAATCATTCATTCTCACACAGGGTTAAAATTTCACTAGTGTTAAAAAATAAATTGACTCCCCTTCCAAGGTGCTCCTAAAACTCAAAATGAAAAATCGTGTTTTCATTTGGCAGTTATACTTCAAATGTGAGTTGAGCAAACTGAATGATCAAATGAACCATAGGGAAAAATTACATAAGAAAGCTTAATGTGCTATTTAGCCTCAAGAATGAAGGAAAAGTGAAGTCACATCAGACCTCAAGTACATAGAAGAGTTCACAAAACCAAAGAAGGCAACAATCTGTTTTCCTGTTCCTTGAAGACATTTCAGTTCTGCAGGTCTGTGATCATTGCAAACATTTTCATGGCACTCAGATCTTCCCAGTGCCAGCCACAATGAGGGTCAGTCTATCAAATCACACCATCTACAATTTATAAGACTCTGTGAAATGACAGAAAAAAAATTCTATTCATCTCATACCATTTGAAGAGTTCAGTTGAGATTATTTGGGAATATAGAAGCAGAGGACACATGTAGTGCCTTTAATAAACAGAATTGCAAGAAAATCCCAAACAATACTACAACATTAAATGATGCCTTAAAAGTAATGTATTTCCTTTATCTGGTTTCCACATAAGAGTCAATATAAACTGATTTTTTTCTCTCAAAATGAAAACAAAAGTTGGACAATAAGTTTTTCAGACGATAAATCAAGAATGGGTATTCATTAAGGTATCATAGAAAATAACACAAATTTATAGCATTCTCTAAGGCCTGAAGAGAAGTCCCCATATCTTTACAATGAAAGACGAAAATATAGGAAAATTCTTGCTTCTATATAACATGATAGGAAAATTAATACACTGTTGAAAGAGATGGTGACAGAAATGGAAGTAAACTTAATTTTACTTTAAAAATTAAAATATAGAAATAGTTAATAACAAGGAAACTACAGAGGCCCTCAAAAATATAATTTTTAGAAATAAAGTTATCTGTGATTATGAGTATTGAGAGAAGCACTTTATGATAATTGGCATTAATATAGGGGAAAAAAATAAAGTAGTTTAGAGTTTTAAAGTGAAATAGTTTAAATGAAAAAACATCTCCTTGCTATTTTAAAACCTTTCAAAATGTTTTCCCTTTCTGCTGGGCAATTTTTTAGAATATTGAAATTGAATTCCTAGTGAAATAGACTTATTTAAAATTTAGGTAAATTCATAAATAAAAAACAAAACGACAAGCTTCACAATCAATGTGAAAGTTGGTTTCTATGCACTTTTTTAGTAATATGTGTTACATTCATCTGTTTCGTTTTAGTCTCATCTATACTACTACCTTAGTCAATACCTACTCTGATATGTAAATGTGTTTAAATATACTGAGGAACATTAAGTTTACACATCTAAACATTTACTTGATTTCTTTCTCCATAAGATGGTGTTAGGTATGAAAATTGTATCTCAGAAAGTCCATGTGAATAAATTCAACTGAAGA
Source organism: Chloebia gouldiae (assembly GCA_003676055.1). Lineage (NCBI taxonomy): Eukaryota > Metazoa > Chordata > Aves > Passeriformes > Passeridae > Chloebia > Chloebia gouldiae. The sequence continues at coordinate 42,259,958 of QUSF01000001.1, read as the reverse complement.
TGACCTTAAAAAGGAATTTTAGTTCTGATACTGTGGCGGAACAGACCTTTAAATGGGACAATACAGAGACTTCAGCTGCACTGATTTAAATAACTTAAAGCAGAGCTTGGAATACAGTCTCTGTTTTCATATCTTCATGACTGATACTTTATAGCATCACTTTATGATACACACCATTTTCTTCCATTCACATTGGTAGGTGATTGGGCAGGTGACTTTTCAGTGACCTGGCTTTATTGTGTATTCATTAGAGAGATCTGAGAAGACTGCAAAGAAGGGAGTTAGGCTACAGATAAAACTGACAACAGAACCTAAAAATCTATCCATTCTTTTCATTACTCATATATAAATTTGCTTCTAAGTGTATGTGAGGTCTATGATACATATTCAGTAATTCTGTGAATTTATATCCAAAAGAGACATTACAAAGGTAGCAGTGTCAAGATTAGAACATTAGTCTGTACAGCAAACTTAAGAAATATTCCCAGTGAATACAGCTCCAATGTCCCTGCTGCACAAAATGCTAGTCCATCCGCAATCAGAGAAATGTGACCAAAAAACCCAACCCCCCCCCAAAAAAAACCCGTATGCATTGAAAACAGATATATCTTTCATTCTAGGCTATAAGAATTGAAATAAATATTTAAATAATACTTTAAGTTAGTTTTGGAGGAAATACATTAATAACTTTTTTTTTATTTTCAATGTTCTAACAGTTAGTTATCAATCAATGCAATTTAGAATGTATTGCCATTCAAAACTAGGGCAAAATGGTAAAAGTGCTTTTTTCCTCATTGAAAGATTTAATATTCATACATAAGTCAACATAGGTTTATAGTCTGCCTAGTCAAGGGAATATTTCTTCTTTGTCTTGCATTGTATATAGAATTCTAGGACCAGGTTATAAATAAAAAGTCATAGGCATAACAGAACTCAGCCATGTGAAGAATTTGTTTTCCCTCAAGAGAGCCTTTAAAGTCAGAATTATTTGATTAATTTTCATGTTTTATGAATTATTTACAAATTAATCATTAACATCAAAATACATACAATTTTGAATCCAGATCGATTTTACAGAATTAATTAACTGGTCCATCAATGCAGTACAAATTCAAAACTGCAAGAAATATAGCAACATATGAAATTATTTCCTTGGGTTTTATCCATTTTTCTTTTTCTGCTGGTGGGGTTGCACCATCAAAATAAAAACAAAACTTGCTATATTGCCTTGTTTTGTTTCAGTTACATAAATATCTTTTTGAATATCATTTTTCAAGTTCTAGAAGACATATATTACTTGAACTGATTCAGAGATACTTTGAAATATTTTTGCTTCTATTTTTGCAGCTCCTTTACCACATTTATTTCATTGTATCCCTTTTTGAGTAGAGCTGCTTTGGGGTTTTTTTGTTTTTTTTTTTTTTTGATAGGGCAAATGTTATTTAGACAGACAATATGGCTGTCTGTGAAAAAGATATACTTAACACCAGCAGCTTTATGAAAAGTATTCCAAGCCTTGATAATAAGCTTAAATATCTTCAGGACAGGGTAGAGATACCCAAGACATTTTGAAGACATAAAGCACTATAAACAGAGCAATATAAAACTAATTTGCCCTACTCCATGTCAGGTATATTAACTCACAATGAAGTCCATATCTCTGTGAGGAGACTATTTGCCAGCTCAGGAGCCAGCTTCTTCCTGAGGAAATTGCATTGCTATCTGCAAAGTTCAATCTTTTTTTTTTTTTCAGATTAATTTAAGTATGTACACTTTAATTCAACTGTCCATCGTGAAGGTTAAACTGGATATTAGGATAGGTTTGACCATCAGAGGAGAACAGTTCTGAAGTGAGCATTCATTAGAAAGAGAAAGGTAAGAAATCTAAAGTATTATAAAGTGGAGTTTAATATATTTAGATGTGCCTCTGTGGTATGGCTGCCTAAGACAGAAAAAGGTTAAGCTTGATAAGCCCAGTTAGTAGCATCTGTATTATGTTGCCAATGATTTATTCAGCCTCACAGGATAGCAGAATTTACCAAACCAATGTTATAGCTACACCCATATTTTAGTTTCACCATAGCTCCTCTGAGTATCCTGAAAAGCATATATATATATATATATATATATATATATATATATATATATATATATATGTGTATATATATATATGTGTGTGTGTCTGTGTGAATGTTGTGTTACACACGTAACAAAACTGCAAAATTTACAGATTTTTCCATATCTACCAAATTCAAAAGTCACTTTTAAAGGTAATATTATTGTATGTACTTGTTTATTAAGTGAAGTTATCATCAGGGCATAATTTTGATGTTTGAATTTGACTTCAAAGCCTCAAGTTTTGACTGTTTGAGTTGTCCTAACTGATACCACACCCTTCTTTATAAATGCAGACAAACAGTAATGCTGCTCATGTTCCTCATAGTGGGATCATATTTTAGTTGAAATTCTCAGAAATATTTTTTCAGCTGTTTAAGGACAGGTTTGCCAATGTTGCATTTTTGTTTGTTTTCTAAATATCCTAACGCAAAGGCTGCCTGCAGCTTGGAAGTCTATGTTGTAAATGATGTCAAAGTTTTGGAATTCAGCATTAGTCTTTATTGGAATGTGAGACGTCTCAAAATATCTAAAAGAAACTGCACCCAAAACCTTAGATTTCAGTATTCTCAGATCCACCTGGAATAAATGAGATTTAAATAACTGTCATAAGCCTTCTCAAGTCTCATCACCCCCCTGGCTGCAATCAAAGCAGAAACTCAGACGTCAATAAACAGCTGAAAACTACATCTACCTATATGGAATATGTATCTGTCAGAATCTAATAATGAATTATGCATATCTCTCCCAAACTTTAATCCTACACCAAAAGAGAACCCTGTCTCTGAAGCCTACCCAGAAACTCCTTAGTCTCTCTTTTCTGTATAGCTCTTACTGTGGTTACCAGAGATTTACAAAATGGAGCAGTCAAAACAATTGTCCACATATTAATCAAGATATATGGGGGTAAAATGAATAGCCACACTTTTCTGTTATTAATAAGATAATTTTCTTTTAATAATTTTAATATTTGTATGTATATTTATATATATTTTTGAACATATCATCATAACAAACACCCCATTTTTATGCAAAATATAAATAATACAGCTTCAAGCAATGTTAGCTGCAAGTCTCTGGAGATTCAGGGGTAAGCATGTTATATAGGGGTATTCTCTATGTTTAGAACTTTAAACTGTTATTTAGATCAAGTTTTTTTCCTCAGCTTTTAAATCAGTTTCTGTGACATTCTTTTGTCAGTGATACTTGGCTAGTAAAGATGATGGATATGGCCCTAAGCTGCCCCAAGCACTTTCACCCACTTGCTGATAGTGTTTGGAAAAAGTCACGCGAAACTTGCTGAAACAGCATAATTTGAAAGACAACCATGGGCCAAAACATGTGATCAAGTATTACAATTGACTTCTTTTGAGTTCTTTCTGGTGTGTTTCCACAAAATATTTGAATTCAGCTCAAAAATAACAATAAAATTTTATAATCTGAGAAACAGTTATCAGATCAATGAGAAACAATATTTTTTTAAACTATAATGTCAGATTTCTCCTCAAATTGAATAAAAAAATACAAAAATTTTTCTACAAAATTTGATGGAAAATCTACTAGTTTTTAATGCAGATGTGTGTGAATTTACACACATGCATTTTAGATGATGAAAGCTAATCTGATAAACCTGTGACTAACAAAATTAAAGAATTTTGATTTAAAATATATTAATCAGCATCTTTGTCCTTGTTTTAATTTACCATACGTAGTTATGGTTCTTCTAACAAGTGACACACAAAACTAATGCTAAACAAACTGATTAAAAGTAAGAGATCTGATTAAATCTATGCTAGCAAAAAGGAACAATGTAATAAATTCTTAATATGTGGTAGCACAAGGTCAGTTTTCAGGTGCATTGCTTCTTCTGGCTCTTTGTGCTCTGTATAGATTCTTACAGTAATAAAAATTACAAGAGAAGAATGGGTCATTTCTTATATATATGCAATATCAGCTGTGAAAATAATAGTAAATACCACAGAGAAGCAGAATGAAAATTGTAGGTCAGATGTCTCTTGAAAGATGAAAGAAAGACTACATGAGCTGGGACACAAGATTGCCATGGCAAATGATACCTATTCAGCAACTGTTTTCTTAATTTCCTCAAGCACAGGAAATGTAAACATGCAGGACACTTGCTTTAGTATCTCTTGGTTTTTGTGTTCTTCATAATCAAGTTTTCCCAACTGTTGCTTCCATAAATGAGAAAGACACACAGTTTATTTTTGTCTTTCAGGCCTCTCATAATTCTAAGGGAAAGATGTTGAATCTGCACTGCGCCCATATAATGTTGACTCTAATTCCCATGCAAAAAAGCTATGTCCAGCAGATGTGTCCTATGGGTGTAAAAAATGTTAGCCAAAAATACACTGAATAATCAAGAAACAAAGGCGTTGCAATCAGCTGCATTCTGAGATTTGAGCAGAGAATTCGAAATGGTATTTTCCTTCAATGGTAGAGTCTAATTGGAGTTTCACCTATTTATGATTTGCAGGATGTGTCAGCTTTCTTACACTGTATTGGTGAGCTCAAATCCAATGTTTTCGCCCCAATTTCTGACTTTTTTTGTCCTATATATGTTGAAGTTTGTAAAGGGACAGTTCATTTTGATGTTTATATTCGAAGGAATTATTCATGTCTCCTTGAGAATTGAGCTTGGCTGCAAAGATGATTTATGAGGGATGATGAAGATCAGAGCAGGACAGGAATAGAGAGCTGGTTTGGCAACATCAAATTAAAAGATATATTTCTGAATATGATTTACAGTGCCATCCTATAATGTTGCCAAGTAGAGTCTTAAGTGAGGTCCTGAAGCTGTCAGTGTTTCTCTAGGATAGCAGAGTCCAGACTGTGGAAGTTCTGACAGTAATGAAGAAAACGCTCACTTGTATGTCAGGAGAATGCACTGTTGCCTTCCTGTTGTCTCTTTGCAGGGCCAATGAAATGTGGGTCATATTTCTTACCCATTTTAGTGTTACCAGCTGATACACGGGTGAGTCTTCTGTGACTGAAAGATCAGAGAAATTTAGACTTACACTTTTGGTAATTCCATTAGTAATGGAAAACTTGTGAGAAGCAGCCTAGCCCATCAGCAAATTTTAAGCACATGTTCCTTCTTACTTTCTTGAGTAAGCTCTTGCTTGAAGGGACAGAGTATTATGCTTAAGGCCTGCAGTAATCATCCTAATCTTGGTTAGGATGCCACATGGAGTACAATTTATCTCAAACCTGGCTGATAGGCTGAACGCAATTAGAATTTTGGCAGTAAGGCTCATCATATTAACAGTAAACCATACAGTACTACATGACATATTGTTTCTCAGTTAAAATATTTAACAAACTAAATAGCTTTGAGGAGCATTGGTAAGAGTTGTTATTTGACTATAATATTTTTAATCTTAACAGTACTATTTCAGAAATTCAATTTTCACAGAGATGAGACGGAATTTTTTTCTGTGCATTCCCTGATAATAAATGGTATAACTGGTTCAAAATCTCACAGCAATTATAAAAAAGAATTTAATGTTTAGTTTATGAAGTATTCTCTCATTTGAAGCTAATCAACCTTGCTAGTTCCTTGAAGGCCCTTAGGAACAAATCCACTAAGGAAAGACAATCTTCAAACAAACCTAATTATACTGGATTTAAGGTTGAATATGGTTTTCTAATAACAACAACAATACAGTTGTATTACTGTCCTTTCTGCTCATCTTCATTTGGACTCCAATGATAGCATTCCAGCAACAGGTCAGCAGGCTCCAAAACCCTGGAACTAATGAGATACATCTCCCGGGGAAACTGTCAACAGTTGTGCAAAACTGGCATTTCTTATCACAACTGCAGACTCGTAGCAATGATTTCAGAGACTTATATTAACAAAAGGAAAGTTCAATCATTGCTTGTATTGTCAGAATAGTTGACAGCTGACAGCTTACAAAACTCCATCCCAGGTGTATTGTGGGTTATTATTTAGATGTTATGACATATATTTGTTTAAGAAAATGTTTAAAACAGCAATTTTAAGAAGATGCAGAATGAGTTCTAAGGAATTTATTTTATTCAGAATAACTTCCTTTCTTCTTTGACATCTCTAAGGATTTCTCAGATATTACCTTTTCTTCTTCCAAGTCCTAGATTACTGATATTTTAAAGAATTTTCTCTACATGCTTTGAGTTCCAGCCAGTAACATATTTCTGAATTAGACTGTAATAATCATTGATGATACCTTGATGTTATTGTAGTTCCATAGTGGCATAAATGCATAAAGGTTTCAAGTCGGAAGAATGAATTTCAGAGTATGAATCCCAAATTATAAGTTTTCCATTTAAAAAAATTTACCAAATTTTAATATAACATATTCAACTGGAATTAATAAGAATATATAACAAAAATACAAACTTACTAAGACATAGCTCGCAATAACTTCATTCTTCAGGAAACATCATCTTATGAAAAGAGATATATAACCTGGAAAACAAAGCAGGGAACAAAACTTGAGCACTGAAATATTGATTATTCAGCTATAACAGGAAAGCTAAGGTAGAAATTTTTATAACAATTTTGTGATATTTCAGCATGTGGTTCTATGGAGGGATCAAAAAAATTAGCATTTTTGTTTACAGACCTGTGACTTGCAATGTGACTCCAATCAAATATATAGAAATCCAGTTGAGCTAACAAAAAATTACAGTCTGAATAATTTATAGTGTTTTGAAAATATCTCAAAAAATATTACACTATTATTTACACAGAACACCATGGACATAAAGTCGAAAAGGAGGGATATTCTGGGTTAATTTATAAAATTTCCTGTATAGTGGTTTTCATTTTAAAACTCTCACCTTGAATAAAATGGTATTCAAACTGGATTTTTTCGGTTTTATATAATCTGAACGGGGGGGTTGAAAAAAATCACTTTATTGCTGCATGCCTTAATTTGAAGCACATGTATATTTGAAATTAAGTCATTATTTAGAAATATAGGATGAACACCACTAATGATTTGAAAGTTTTTCACTGAGAGAGTGGGTAAGAACTGGAACAGGCTTCCCATAGGCACCATGGCCTCAATCCTGTCAGTGTCCAAAAAGTGTTTTGACAATAATCTAAGGTATATGGCTTAACTTTCAGGTTGCTCTGTGTAGAGTCTCAGACAAAGACTGAATGAATTTCATGGGATCCTTCCAGCTCTGGGTTTTGAGACTGAAATGTTATGGCTAATGGCTTAAATACTGGTATGAAGAACTTTTTGCCCATTATGGCCAAATTGTACAAAAGAGTTGTGACCACTGAAGCATGCTGCTCTCTGAATATGTCTCCTGACTGGAACTTTGAACTGTGAGTTAAGCCATCTAAGAGAACTTGGTGGCTTAACATGACCCAATTGTCCAGCTATCTCAGGTGTAGGAATTAAACAAGTCTAAGGGAGAAGAATGTCTCTACAAAAAAAAGCCAAACCCACTAGCTGTCCTGAAAATCAGCTCTGGCTGTGTTTGGGGTGGGAGAGGCTGCAGCTCATAGACTCATCTGCTGAGAGCAGATTTGCACACTCTTCTCCCCAACCAAGGTGGGGAAGTTTTTGGGTGTGTGGCATAACCTCTGGTCAGAGGGAGGGAAGATCCATCCTCTGTTACACAAACTGGCTCAGCTGTAAACCGCCCCACCAGGGGAAGGCCACATCCATGGGACATTCACATGAGAGACAGCTGAGGAGGTGTTAAAAATTATCACAGACACTCAACATGGTGGTGACTTAGGGTGTTAGGGTTAAGGTTATGGTATTTCTGAAACCAAAATACAATAGGAATTTGAGAAAGTCAAAAATAATAAACGTCCTTGATTCACAGTAATTTATACATATCTGATTTCTTCTGACTTTATGAGTATACTTCTGAATCCATTGAAATCAATTCAGTGGTTTGTTCAGTCATTCAGTTTTCATATCCTGATAAACTGACGGATTAAGCCTAGTAAACACAAAATTCCCCAAATATTTTAGTTTTAGAGATGGCCACAAATACAAGCTTAAACTTGCTTCTTTTTGTCTTTTATTACTTTTGTTTTAATCATCACTGGAATCAGCTGGTTAAAAAACTGAGTTATTTCAAAGATGTGTAAGATTTATTTCCAGATCTCAAACCAGTTTTATTGTACTGTTGTGTTTCATTCTTGGTTTGTTAAATGATAGTAACCTTGGAACCCTGGAAACTGGCAACTGGGTCTCATGAGATTCCTAGCTCCCAGGCACCTGGTTCAGGAGCTAGGGAAGCCTTGGCACTGCAGGCAGAAAACGACCCATTTTGGATTACCTTTTCTCTTCCTTTAGCAATATTCCTTCAGCAATTTCAATACCATAAAACTTTTTATCAAATAATAAAATCTTGTTCAGTCCTTTTTATTTTTTGCAAAGTTTTGAAACTCTCTGCCCATAGAAGAACGTAACATTAATAATATGCTGCTTAAGCAGTATTTAATTGTTCATCACACAGTCACACAGTCAAATAGCTTCCATTTTTTTATTATACCAAGTCTCTATTAGCTTCTCCATAATTTGACAGATTCAGCTTCATACATGAGATTCAATCTATTCTACAGAATGAGGAAGAAAGAAAAACAAAAGTACTTATTTATTTAATGACTTTGAATATATGTATTTCTTCCCTGCATTTTAGACATTTCACTTGCAACTCACACTGAGAGTAAGCACAGATCTCCCTTGGGTATACTATTAGCTTTGTCATGCAGAGAGACCTATTTATCAAATATCTTAAAACGTCTATATTATTATAGCAATATTGGGATATATGACCCACATTTAAGAAATCTGATTGGACGGCTTTATATTACCCAAACATTCATCTCATCTTTCCATATTCCTTGGATTAGCAGTAATGTCTACATAGGTCATCTTTGCTTAAATTTGATCTAACTGCTGCCAAGTTTCTGTGGGTATGACATAATTTTAAACATATTTAAGCATTTTTAGTATACATAACAATATAGGAGTCCAAGTCATGAAAACCAAGTATTTCATCATGTATTCATGTTTGCTGTTTGCAATGACCAATATAGACATTCAATGAAAAAAATTTACATATTACTAGCAACTAGTTTAAAACTCCCAGGAACAGACAACTTTATAATATTATTAAAGCAATATGAAATTGTCTTGTCCTTAGGATTGTGGGTTGTTTTTGGTCTGTTGGTTGGTTGGCTTGTTGAGCTTTAAAAAAAAAAAAGTTTGAGTTGCCTCACTGGGCAATGTCTGGTTTGTAAAGTAAGTTTGTTCCTTCTGTCTATCTTCACAGAGCCAGAAAGGAATCAAATTGTGAGACTCCAAGCATTGTGCATCACAAGGACTCCTCTAAACCAATTCCTGCAGTTTTGAGATGGGTGAGTTTTCTTTTCCATCTGAATTTTTGTTTGGACTCAAATTGTTGTTCAGGCACATCCATCAGATTATGATTGGGGAAAATATAAGGAAAAATAATTATCTTAACTAGTCCCAGACGTGATGAAACATTCCAGATTTTAATAGCTTTGAGAATTTAGTGTGAGTCTAGATTTTGGTTAGTTTTTAAGATATCTACTGGGGTTTTTGGAAAGGAATGAATGTATTTTTCATGCTCAGTTTTAGAGGAACAGATATATTAAAATACCTATAAAGGGACATGGTTTTTTGAAGTTCATCTTGATACAAAAGTAATACTATGAAATTAGCTTGCAAGTACTATTAATCTCATTAGAAAAAGAATTAAGTTGAATGTATAATTAGATATCCTAGAGAGAAACAAGCTGCTTAACACAAAGAGATAGCGAGAAGCAAGTCAATTACTATTTTTGTTAGAATATTGCAGAATATAAAACTAATATAAACAGGAAGATACAGATCATATTGATCACTTAAAACAGTTAATAAAAAGGAAAAATATATTCTTCCTCAAAGTGAGACATTAAGAAGAGATCACAGAGGAATGACTTTTATCTCGGTGGGATTCCTAGAAAAATAAGGAGAACAAAGAAAAAATTGGAGTTGTTCTGAACACCTACCATAAGCTCCCTTTTAAGAAGAAATTATTGGAAATACAATAAAAAACATCACCATCTGATATTTCTGTGCCATTGACTTGTCAGATTGACAAGAGCATCTATGTTCAGAAATCTGAATTTAAGAGAAGGAGTGGCCGACAGTATGACAGACTGAGGAAGCAATGTCCAGGATGGAAAACAGATCTGCAGGACAGTTCAACTGGAGAATATCCTTCCAGGAGTGGGGTGGAGAAAGGAAAATGGAAACAGAGGAGGAGAAGGCAAAACAGGGAATCATATGCCATGGAAATACAATATAAAGAGGCTTTGAAATTTCCAGAAAATATGAGGATAAAGTTTAACACTTGGAAGGAGTTCTTACCTTAGAAATACTGATCCAAAACAAATATTTTCTTCATTAAAGGCTTTATTTTCTTTGATTAAAAAAAAATATTTTATGTATCTTTTTAAAATGAACCTATAGGAAGAAAAAATTTCATTGAAGTTATTATTATCTTTTAGTTGTAATACAATGAAAATACATAATCCACACCTAAAGAATTCTTTTTAAAACAAGGTTTTTTTCTGCCAGCTTTTGCGCCACCTAAAATATGGCAATGCTAGAGCAGAAAATTGATACATGGCAGAATGAGGCAATATCCCTTTTAAAGAATAAGTCTTGGACTCATCAAATTTTCTGCATTAATAACTTCTATTTATGCGTAAAGAAGACTTCTAGAAGAGAAAGAAATCTAACTCATTATAGCATTCTCCCTATGGTGATGTGGTCTTGCCCAAACATGCTAATACTGCAAACTAGGCAGAAATTCTTCTAAATACAAAATCATATTGCAGCTCATAGACATCCAAAGAAAATTTCTAATTATTTTTCCTAATCAAATAGAGCTTATAAAACACAGAATAAATGTACACAATTTAGGAGATATCAAAATTTGATCAGAAAAGCAAGGTGACAAAAGTAGATAAAAACCAGTTTCATTTGATGACTCTCCTCCTTTGCTTGAATTTAAAAAAAATGACATTAAGCTTTAAATATCTGAGTTATGTGAAAACTTATTCTTTAAATTTCCATTAAAATCTGATGAAGCTTTTCATTTTCATAGTTAAACTTATACTAGTGAAACTTTGTTAATACTATTATGTAGCTCTAGTTGTTTTACTCAGCCATGCGTGATCTTCTGCTATGTAATTTATTGAAGAACAGCACAAAATTTTGGCTAGTCATTCTTTTCAAAAGTGAATAATACAGACTTTGTTAATTCCAAAGGTAATCCACATATTTAACCTTTTTCCAGCCAGTGAAATAGCAGTAAAACTACACATTCCATGCTTTCCACTACTTTCCATAAGAGAAACATGTCTGTTAACTGTGGGAATGGTTCTTTAAGGTTTTAAATATGCAATACAAAATTGAACACATTCACAATATTACAAAAAATAACCATTTTGAAAATACTGTAAAGAAAAAAATTCTATAGATAACAACAAAACCTTTTAAGCTTAGCATCAGATATTTAATGAACATTATTGAAAATGTAGTAAAAAATTCAACTATTAATAAACATTTATTCATAGAAAAATGTTCAGTAATACAAGATTTAAATGTAGAAACAAACTGCCACTAGCTACGACTATGAAACAATTTTGAACAGAAGCTCTGATTTCCAGCTTCAAATATGGAAACTTGCCTCTAGCAGGATCACTAATATAAATTTACTGTTGTGGAGAACCTGGCTTGTAGTTCTCATTCCAATAACATTTTGTAGAACTGCAGTAAAACTTCAGTAAGACTGTCTCAGACTTTTTTTTTTTTTTAATAACCTTTTTGGTGGCTACCGTCCTCAAAATGTCAAAATATAGCAAAATTTTGAATAAACCCCACAGCACACTCCACACAAATGGCAAAGTTGCTCTCTGTGGTATTAAAACATCATGTATGATCTCTAGGAAGGATTAAAAATATGCCTTGGTAAATTTGTAGTCTCTATGTCATGTAAGAATGAGGTAAGACTGCTGCAGAAAGCTTAGGCACTATACCTTGTAGAATGTGTACAGTGTAAATTTACAACTGTAGCTCAGTTGACTTTCTACCCAATTTGATTTACTACTTCTATTTTGTCTACTGAGTCACTGTTCAACAATTGCTCTGATTAAGTATTTGATGCTGTAGTTTCTAGTAGAGTGTGTTTAAGGGTGAAACATAAATAGGAGTATTCCTGCAACCAGGAATAAGACCTCCAAAGTCCCTCTGTCTCCATCAAAGGTATTCATAATTAAGTTGAGATTCTACATATAGTAAACAGATCGAATAGAAAGGTTCCTTAAGTTACTTGAAAATTCAATCATTTGGTAGCAACCACAACTTCTTCACGTTCTGAAAAAATCTGCAGAAGGACACGATCTCAGTCCATAAGGGTGTCATGATCAAAAGGGATGCAATGAATCTGTTTTATATAAATGAGAAATAACTCCTGTTGCCCCCAAAATTATAAACTATTGCTTACATAGTTTGAAATCAAGTTTGGTTTTTATTTCTGCCTTTTCTGATTTTACACTTCCATACTACATTTATATTTCCAGTTTTATAAACATAAAACAACACATTTTTCTTTTTTTAATTAATAAAACACGTTTCTTTCATATAGGCCTTCTCCATTGCTAAATATCAAATGAAAATTACAGCCATGGGAAAAAAATATTTAATGACATCTGCAGACAAAACTTTTGGGGTATCCACATCTCATAGCAAATGTGGGATGTAATGTTTCATATTAATATATAGAGCCAGGTCAGTCAAATATCAAGAAATACGACTTACCAGACAGCATTATTCAGAGCTTCTGATAAGAAGTACACAAGAGAATACCTATATTCTGAAAAAATCCCTATTTCCCCACGCACAACCTCATTTCTGGGGTCTATATGAGGTATAACAATTATAGTGCTGAACTGCAGGTTATGAAATGTAACCTACTCTAATTTAATAAATGCTTTTTGACAGAATCCCCCTCAAAACCAGAAGGTAATATTTCACATTACAGCACTCTCAGATCTGCTTTATAACCAAGTTAAAACAGTAGAAAATTACTCCACACAACCATGTTTAGTCTAGTTTCTCTTGTCATAAATAAACATTGCATTTGGCAATACAGATGCCTACAAACTTTCAGGGAGAAAAAAATAAAGCAACAGCTTTTCCATGGTTCACAATGACTCTTCCCAGCAGAGAATGAAGTAATTCATTCATGTTGCCTAGATGGAGATGTACAGACATGCAGCATCTGGATCACCAAATGTCATTAATAAGGTTGGTTCAGTTTGTGAATAATTCGGTATCACTGTATGAAACAAAAACAAAATGTGGGAGAGGTTTGTTGGACTTTTCTCTTTTAGCCACAGTTCCACTTTTGTTTTTTTTAGTCTGACCACTTTCTTCTCTAGTTAACCGTCAAGTTTTGTTTAAAACCTTATCAAATATGATCTAATTTTTATAGAGTAAAATCAGATTGTTTCACAAAGCTGAATTTAGGTTTAAATTACCTAATTAATGGACAATTTGTTCCATTAACTAAAATCAGATGTAACAAACTCAAGGACAGAAAATGTAAATTCAGAAAAAAATCTGAGAAGCCCTCAAACCTTGCATTTGTTGAGTTAGTGAAAAACCTGGGGTCTGTGACTGCAATGGTGGGTTACAATGGAATAAATACAAACTCAGAAACAAACAGGGAAAAGAGGGTAGAATGAAACTATTATGGAGGCTGTGCTCTATCTGAATTGTGCATAGGAGCAGAAAACAAAAAAATCTTCTTCTATGTGTGTGTATTTTTCTCTTTGTTGCAAAGACAACTCTTCATCTTCATGATATATAGAATAACCAGCTGCAGTATTTAAAGTTATCCTCTATACCACTGATCAAGTGAGGAAAGGTGTTTTGGTGCATTTGCTTTTAGCATTGGTTTGAAATGCACATTAGATTAAGTTTTCCCACAGTCATACTCCCATTTTAACACAAACGAGCCAAACTTCTGAATTGCATTACTGCTGGGGTATCCTTGTCTCTTCAATGGGTCTGATGCCCACTGTGCTTAAACAAATTGCTTCAATATCCAAGCACAAAGATATGGCTACTACTCCATAATCAGATATGGCTACTAATCCATAGTACCCATACTAACAGGGCAGGATAAAGCTGACATACCATTACCTGAGACAGTTTCAGGATAAACACAAATTTAGGATTTTACTATAAATCCCATGATTATTGGTACTTGCTTTCTCAGATACCGCTTGGCAGTGATATCTGAGAAAAAGAAAGATATTTCTGTAAGTCCAGTAAATTCAGCCTATTTTATTGAATCTTCTGTGTTGGCAGTAATGATTTCTTATTCCCAATTGCTGCTAGATGAAGATGCTTCACAGAAATAATTTCTGACAAGATAAATACAGGAAACTGAGAAAAGGCATTTTTTCTTCCTCATCTTTATCATCCAAAAAAGTACAGCATTTATTTATCTTTGTAAATGTCACAGAGGGATTGGTGCTCCATTGGAAACTTCCATGGTGATTTTTCATCTCTGCACAATTGCCTTGAGCTGGCTTATAAACACTGGGAAATGGTAAGTATTACTGATCATTTTAAACATTATATTAGCACAAACATCATGCTAGGAAAATATTATTTCATACATACTATTTGAGTTTCCTGCAACAGCGACCTAGGAAAACTTTTACCTATTGCTTCACTTGCCAAAAGATTAGGGAAGACATCATTAAGTGGTGGACTTCAGCTTCTTTAGGTATATAGAAGGTATCATCAGCTCAGCAATACTTGTGCTGATTCAGCTAAACACACAGAGCTAAAAGCATTAATTTACTTTTAAAATGTTTGCTTGGAAACAATTCTTTTTGTAGAAATAGGAACAAGGTCAGCTGAAAAACTGCAATGAAATTTTATTTTAGAAGAAAATAAGTCCATTTCTTGTAAACTGATGTTATTTATGGAGAAGAACTAAGAGTGTAGTTACCACACTTCTTCCATGCTAAAACTAATTTAGTGTATTCTTTGGCACTAACACCTTCAAGAAAAAAACATTTAACAGTTAACTTTTTTTTAACTTGAGTCTTTGGTCTAAATTGCCTGTCTTAAAAGATTAGACAGAAATACTTCACATTTTCTGCTTATGCTGTATTTTTTCCCCCCTAAAAATAAAATGAAGGGAAAAGGTGAAGTTTAGGAAAAAAAAATCAGCATTTTCCAAATGAAGTTTCACCTACTGAAAAAAAAAAAATCACTATTTTTCAAGCCAATATTTTCAATCTTTTACCAAGTTGAAAGTGCTTCTCTTCTATACAGTGCTTTCTATCAATAGTGTTGTTGAAAGTCATTCCTCCTCATTTCACAAAAGTTGTGAGTGGTTTGGAAAACTCTGTACATAGAGAATTCTATATGGACACCATTCCACTGCACAGGGCTTCTTTCAGATTCACTGAAATGAAAGATAAGCACAGATGGGGCAGGGAAGAATTCAAGGATAAGAACATCAGCATCAATTATGAAGCATTTCTCAAGCATCCTCATATAGTAAATTTGACTGCCTTGTCCAGTCACATCTGTGAAATTCCATACTGCAGTTGCATAGAGTGATTATTTTTTTATAAGAGGCATGAATGCCAATTTTTTTCAGAAAACACAAGGGAATCATGTCTGAGACTTTATTTCCCAACTCATTAACAAATAGTGTCAGTAGATGAAGGAAGCTACCTATGCTTTGTGAACACATTTTATTGCCCTTGCAACTCAAGCACTATGTGAATATATGCCATAGATTTAAATATAGGTGATTATTTTTAAGTTATCAATACTTACCATAAAATCATAATCTACTAAAATACTGGGGTGCCTCATCCTTCTATAAACAAATAGACAGCTTTTGAGAATTTTAGAGGACACATAAAGTATGCTTTTCTGATCCTCAAGGAACTGAGTTATTTAAAAATAAAAGAACAGGAGTAAAGCATGAAATCTCAGTTTTGGCTGCACACCCTCAAGAACTCACTGCAAACAGAAAATGCTTTACATTTTTCAAGACCTGCAATCATTGTTTGCATCTCACAGAAAGATCATGAAAGTGGTTCTAGTATTTTTCATTATCAGTGAAGTCCTTCATTCTCTGGAAGCTCTCCTTTTTATGAAATGAGTGATGCCTAAGATTAGATATATTAAAGTCCTACAATCCAGATATTCATCTGTGCCATTACATATAGAAAGCCATTAGCTAATTTTATATGCAATCTATACCCTAGAAACATAAACAGATCTTTGTAAAAGTAGCAACCTTCTAATGTCAGGATACTTTATTTACCAGTAATTTCAGGTTTTTGTCCTAGAGAAAAGGATCAGGTCACCTAGTTCATTATTTTGTTTGTTCTACTCAAAAGGAAAAATTTACTTCCAGAAGATGAAGAGGAAATAGGAAAGGAACTTGTGGACACACCATACAGACACCACACCATCTACCATCATTTGAAATTAAACATTAGGTCTACCTGTGGACAAATATTTGTGAAAAAATTAAGTGTGATTTTATACAACATCATGAACAATTCTCACTGGGAAGTGGAAAAAAACTAAAGAGAAAAAATGTTATAGGATAGACAAAAATGGGATAAAAAACACAAACAAGTAAACAAAAATATTTTAGTAATGTATTTAAAATATTTTGCATACTCGAAACCACAAACAGTCTTCTTTTTCAAATGGAGAAATTAAGTTATTTATCAAAGGCCACATAGTTTGAGGCTGGAGTCATGATAAGAGCTTGAGAGAGAATAACCTTTTATTTTCTCTCAAACAAGCAAAACAGCTTTCTTTTGAATAATGTCACAGATTTTAAAGAACATGGTGAATACAGAACATTTTTCATGTTGCATTTTGTCATATATACCACCAAGCTGACCTTCTTAAACATCTATAGTTTGGACCATTTTCCCAAGTGACAGCAGAGGCTAAGACTGCTTCAAACATTCATAGAAATTTTCTTTGCTTCAGAATGTCCTCTGCAAGAAGCGCTTTCCTTTCTTCAGGGAAAAAAGAAAAATATATGATGCTTAACATTATTTCAGCAGAGCAAGCATTTAAGCATTTAAAAATTAATAGCAATGTTTTCTACTAGGCTGCTATTTTTCCGTCCTTTAGTAAAAGAATCTCTGAAAGATCCAATCTTTACTTCAGGGATGTGGGATTAATAAAGTGCCTATGATCAGCAACCCATCTGAAAATTGCAAGATATATGCATTGGTAGATAGTTAGGAAGAAAAATAAAGGAAAAAAACCCTTCTAAATAAAGTTATTTTAAGGATAGTATCCTTTAATATAGAGATAAATATTTCTCCCAAGAAAAACAAAATATCTATATTTTGGTTTTAAGCCTTTGTTTAAAAATTTATCTGGCTACAAATGCATATATGTGGTTTGTATCCTCGTGGAAAAAATATTTGCTGATCTGACACAGGCTTTATTTCCTCCTTCAAGATGCTGAGTGAGGTGATACAATGGTCATGTTCTATAGAGAGAAAAATGTTTGGAGTTTACAAAATATGTTTACTTTCCACTCCAATATCTGTTGAAGCAGAGGGATGGCAGATGTCTAACTACTGAGTTTATCTAGTCCAACTCTCTGCATGGCTGCTTCACAGCTGGGTGATCCAGTCCTGCAGTCAACATGGGATACATACATGGATTTTAGCAAACAGATAGGTTATATAAAGACCAAACTTGTCTTTCATTATTATTTAATACATATTGCTATTGCATTTTAATGGCTGAAATTCACACAATTTACACACAACTTTATCTAGGATGGATATTAATAGTCATTATAAATGATGTAACATCAAATATAAGAACAAAGCTTGACACATTCTAAATATCCTAAGTGCTTATAAGTCAAGTCTGTTCTGGTCCACATAGATTTGTTTATTTATTTGGGCTCTTACATTACAAAACTTTGTGTATGAACTTCTCCAAAATAAATTCTGCAATGTAATCTTGCCTTTTGTCATTTTCATGTGACTATTTTGACTTAATTTAGTATAAGAAATAAGGAAAAGAAAGGAAAGGTCTGATGAGGTGAAAAACATTTGAAATAAAGCAGTACTTGATCATCAGGGATTCTGAAAAGAAGACTCTTCTGATAAGGGAAGAATTGGTAAGCTACATGGATACTCTGGCTTATACAGTATGATGAAGTAAGACCTGAGGATTATGCTTTCTTATGATATTAAGACTTAAGCAATAGAGATGAGCATTTTTAGACTATCACTTTAAATGCACTCTTTCAACTGTAACTTTAGAGTTTTTATGAGTCTAAGATTAGATAACAACACTTTTTCTTAAGGAGAACAGTCTCAATGTAAGATATGAGCCATCCACACACTTCATTCAGGAAAAAGATTTACCCTCAGTTCAGGAGAACCAAAATAAGGAGCACTTAAACAAACTGGCCATATAACAAATCATAGAATAATTTAACTTAGAAAAGATCTTTAAGATCATGAAATCTAACTGTTGACCCTGTGCTGCCAAGTCCATTTTATGCCTAAGTGCCACATCTTTTCAGTACCTCCGGGAGTGATGACTCCACCACTTCCCAGCGATGTATGTTCCAATGTTTGGCAACCCTGCCAGCAAAGGCATTTTTCCTTATATCTAATCTAAACTTCCTCTGGTGCAACTTGAGGCTATTTCCCCTTATTTGGGAAAAGAGACAAATATCCACCTCACTACAACCTCCACAGGAGTTGTGGGGATGGGTTCTGATAAGATGCACTCTTGAGGGAGCAGTCTGATCTCATTACAAGGCCATATTGATCATCTTTGAAACCTGCTCTGCTTAAGGAATCGAAAAGTTATTGCAACTGGAGAAGGTTCGTGAAAAATGAAGGAAGGAAAATATCCCTATCTTGTAGCAGGGCAAGCAGGTAGACACAGGGAACTACACTGCATTTAGCCTCATCTCTATCCCTGGGAATGTAACTCATCCTGGAAAATATTTATAAATATATTCATAGCAAGAACTGATTGAGAGTAGTCAGCATTGATTTATGAATGGCAAATCATACCTGTCTGCCCTGACATATTTCTGCAGTGAAATGACAAGGTCAGTGGATGAAAGCCTAAGAGTGAGATCTTTATCTCTTCTTTTGTGAGGCTTTTCACACTGTCTCTGACAATATCTTCATAGAGAAACTGACTTTATATGAACTAGATGAATGGACAGTACAGTGGACTGAAAATTGGCTGAACTGCTGGGCTCAGAGAGTTTTGATCAGTGACACTGAGTCCAGCTGGAGGCCAGTCGCCAGTGGAGTACCCTGGGGTCAATACTGAGATCAATGCTACTTAGCATCTTCATTAATGCCAGGGCACATAAAGGTGGTGGCACAGAGTCTACTCTCAGTGAGTTTGTAGATGACACTAAAGTGGCAGGAGCAGCTGATAGCCAAGATGACTGTGCTGCCACTTAGACCTCAGCAGCCTGGAGAAATGGAATGACAGGAATCTCATTAAGTTAAACAGAGAGAAATCTCAAGTTCTGCACCTAGACAGGAATAAACCCATGCTCTAGTAAGGGCTGAGTGGTCAGCCATCTTTAAATAAGGTTTGCAGAAAAGTACCTGGGGATCTTAGTGGACACAAAATTAAACATTGGTCCCTTTAATTAACAATTAACATTATTGCCTTTAATTAATGATTAACCATGTTCCCTTGAAGTGGAGGTGGACAGTGTATTCCTCCACTCAGATTCTGTGAGGACACACCTGGAGTACTGGGTCCACTTCTGGGCGGTACAAAAGTCATATGGAAAACTTTTTTCCTTCAAAGTGATGATCAAGTTTTTTTTTAATTGATGTATATGAAAACTTTCCTTTTGTTTTTCAATTATTATAAACTATGGATGAAAAGGTTAGGCAAAGAAAACAAAATAAAATAGAGCAAAAAACCTTTTTTCCAAACAGTTCTTTGTAGTTTCAGTATTTTCTTCAGATAATTCTTACCCTAGAATGATGTAAAAAAGAGTATATTTTTTGTCAAAATATATTGGCTTTGCCTAAAAGAAAAAATCTATATAGGTCTTTTTCTTATTCTGCAAATGTCCTACATATTTTTGAACAGAAAGAATCTCCTCACAAAGTACATTGTTTAAGCTTTTTGAGAATAACCTTCTGTTACTACTGAAGTAAACTATCAAAACTACTGGTGAGGCATTTTAAACTCTTTACTAAGCTATTGCTTTAAACTTCACTGTATAGACTAAAGCATGTTTTATTCCTTTAAAATACTCTAATGCCATGATACCACTGTATTGTTTCTTTTCCTAGTGAAGAAAACCTACATGACAGCAGAAAGTGAGGAAAGAGTCTGGTTCTGTTTTTAATGAGTCTGAAAGAAGGGAACTTGGAAGAGTTTTGTCTTTAACTATCCTATTCCTCTTCCCTCGCACTCCCTGATGTAACAAACAGCGCAGTGGTCTCTGCTGGGAGGGTGCAATCAGGAATCACTTGCCTGTACTCTTTCTGCAAGGACCTAGCAATTTTCTAATAGTGAAACACATAAATTATTAATGAATGCAGGGCAAATCCCAAGCCATCTATTTTGTTCACCTCTAAGCCTACACAGGTGAGTGAGGTGAATTTCAATTAGCTGGCTGCAAACTGCAGCAGCTTTGCCTGTGATCCCTTGCACCTCCTCCAGGGAAAGGGGACCCTGCCATGCTTTGGTGAACGTACAGGGAAGCTGGTGAGTGGGCAGCTTGACAGCACATATTGCCTCTTGCAGTATCACACAATACCTCTTGCACATCCAGGAACATATCCAAATCTCTCAGGGGCATGTATTTCTGAAAATGTACACCAGTGCTTTGTAGATGACCCTTTTTGATCCCCATAGAAAAAGTAGTGTAGGAGTGGAGGTAATCATTACCACTAAGAAAACCACTTGGCTACAAATTTTGGGGTTTGTCCTTTCAGTTTTTGTCCTAAATAATTAACAGACCCTAATTTCATGTAAATTGAATTTACATTTCAATGCAACATCAATTTACACCTAATAAAATCTGGTTCCTCAGATACATCTATAGTTTAAAAACCAGCTAAAATTAGTGACTGCTTAGTTACTGTTGAAAGTAGTAAAAAATTGAGAACATATTAATAAAGACATGAATAAAGGACCATGGAAAATTGAAACAAAAGTTAAATTACTTCTGAGATGAAGCTGATAATCTAAAAAGGACAGTCGTCTAGGGGCAAGACAGCTACTTACATTCTAAAAATTCCCTGTATCAGCAAGTCTTGAACTGCTGAAATATTATTTGCTAAATCAAAGATGATTGTTAGGTCTAAGTTCATATTTAGAAGAAGGAAATTTGTGATTGGTTCATTGTAGCTGAAAACAAGAATATATATTTCCAGACACTTTCCATGCTCAAAAAAAATTGTTATAGCTGACATCCACTTACTTTTCCACCCTTCTTGTGCATGACACTTATGATACTGGGAAAAACAATGCACTTAAGGATAATAGAATGAAACTCTGTTTAATACAGATGAGGTCTCTAGATATGAAGGGAAAATGAAAACCTTAATATTGGTAGAATGTTTGTTACAGAAATACTCCTTATTTCCAAAGTGGAAAATTGTCCTCACAAACTAAAAATAACACAACATAATTATTAATTTTGCATTCACTTGTTTTTACATAGAAAAAATATGTCTTCAATATATCAATATGATTTCTTGGTTTGTTTTTTTTTTAAATCTAATTTATTGATTTCATATGGTGGTATTTTTTTTCTGTGTCTCTAATAGCAGCAGTTTAATAATGTTGAAAAATAGACTTCAACATTTCTGCCTAGATTTTTCAAACTTTTTTATGGGTACTTAATACCCATTTTGGAATATCTATGTATCTGGTTACTACTAGACATATTCTCAGTTCCAATTTTGCTACTTTTCAAGAAAACTACCATCTTCATGGGTCTTAGGAAATGTCTATAACTGTAATATCATCAGTCCAATGCCCGAGGAAGAAATTGTTATATGCAGCTAATATTTTTTTTCAGTGAACTCACAAACATTTATCTCTGGATCAATCTCCCATTCTGATGGACTAAGCTTTAACAATCCTCCATGCATCAGATGGAACATACCAAGAAAACAGTTAATCCAAACAAGTGAGAGAGAGAGAAAGAGAGAACTGAAGGAAGGGGGTATTAGTCAGAGGTGTAAACATACATACAAGAAGATTATAGAATCATAGAGTGTCTGAGGTAAGAAGGGACCTTGAAGACCATCTAGTTCCCACCTTCCTGCTGTGGGTAGGGATGCCTTTCACTAGGCCAAAGCTCCACCCAAACTGACCTTAAACACTTTCAGGAATGGAGCATCCACAGCTTCTTTGGGCAACATGTTCCAATGCCTCAGCCAATTCTTTACCGTCACAGTAAAGAATTTCTTCCTGATATCTAATTTAAACCTAGTCTATTTCACCTTGAAGCCATTCCCCATTGCCTTGTCACTACATATGAATAGTCCCTCTCCATCTTTCTTGTAGGCTCGCTTTAGGTACTGGAACCCTGAAGTCTTCTCTTTTTCAGGCTGAACAATCCCATTTCTCTCTGTCTTTCCTCAAAGAAAAGATGCTCCATCCCTCTAATTTACTTCATGGACTTCCTCTGGACTCTCTCCAACAGGCTAATGTTCTTCCTTTGATGGGGAGCCCAGAGCTGGATGCAGTGCTCCAGATTGGGTCTCATGAGAGTGGGGTACAGGAACAGACTTGCCTCCCTCAGTGCATCCCAGAACAGATATTATCTATCCCTTTTCCTTGGTTACAAGGAAAAATTCTATTTATTGATATCCTTTTTCCCCTAATCTGCAAACAGCCTTGTGAGCAGCATGAAAAATCTTTAATGGAAAGACTGCTAGAGATGCAAAATACAGCAGAGTGTGAAATATATTTAGCGTTCTCTATAGAGGAACAGTTTGTCCATAGGGAGTCAGACTCTATGAGTCCTTTCATTCCCCTTACATTAGCATTTCCCAGTGCAATGTGATTATCTATCAAAGCTCAGACAGTGAGCATCATACTCAGAGAGCCAGCTCTGGCTCAGACACCACTCCAGCCAGGCCTCTGACTCATACATTTCCAAAATTGTGTTCTGGCTTTACTCTGTCTCACCATCACTCCATGTCATATATGTAATTGTCTGGATGTGCAACCGACCAATAATTTCTCTTCTCATGAGCATATCATGTAATGGATAAAACCTGACTTATAAGACTTTATACTTGGCTCAACTCTTAAGCTGGAGTCTAATTTTGCTATATAATTCTCCTGTTCTCTCCATACATGGCCCTTAAGTAATAATATAAATGGATTTTAATACATTCAGCAATTAGAAGTGAAAAAATATTGTGCAAAAGAGGCAATGGTCTACACAATTCCCATGGCTAAACATCAATTTCAACCTAACATTTTCCAATGTTGCTCCAAATAAGAATTCTTTTAAGGTATTTCTTTTTCATTTTATATTAACAGGTAGAAAAATTATAGGTGAGTCTATAAACATATTATATTTGCTTACTATTGCTCTGTACATACACAGAAAAGGAATAGTCTGGAAAAGGATTAGTGTGTCTGAGCCAGTTCATACTGTAAACCATGAAAACCATACATATTTTCACATATTTTCATCTGGAAATCAAATCTTGTAAATAACCTGTTGTAGGCTTACTCAACAAAAAAAAAACTGCAAAATGTCAATATCTTTCTCTGTTCAATATAGGAAAAACTTTCTGGACATGAATAACCTATGTTTTCACATATTATCATTAGAGAAAAAAACACACCATGGCATATGAAAATGGTATATATTATCACTTCTTAGAGAGGAGACACTTTCCAGCATCAGACTCGAACTTTTTTTCTTTCAAGAGACATTGTCTCTAATTTTCCACATATGACCCTTAGATAACAGAAAACAATGTAATAAATTTCCCTGTTTTGTTGCAGGCTATAAAACATTTCTGGAAGACTATAAAAGATGTTTCCCTTCTGGCTTTCAGCAGTGTACAGGAGGGCTGTTCACAGAACTGATGCACTGAGATTTAAGAACTGGAAGAAGCCAACACATTCTCAGTAATAATTTAAGGCCATTCAAAAACCAATAACAGGAAAAAAAAAAAAAGAACTTTAGTACAAAATTTGTTAAAATGAATTTGGCCTTTGTGATTTATACTTTGCTATTTTAAACTGTGACCATACCTAGTGTCTGGCCTTTTGAATTTCTTTCCGTAAATTTTACATTTCTCATCATTGTTTTTTTGAGTTACTGATTTATTTGAAAGCTAAATACCCCACTAGGCTTTCCTACACATTTTATTGGGGGGAAGAAAAACACATTGATCTCTGCTAATCCTGTTTATTTGCAATAGCATAGAGGCTGTCCAGTGTAATTTAAAGTGTTGATCTTGCCTTATTTTTTTTAACTTGTTCTGATGAGAATTGGAGAGTTAACACTAAATGTTATCATTTGTGTGCATAACATCTACTACATGTGGAGATAAACTGAGCATTTATGCCTTTTTTGGAGCCATTATTATTGAAAGGATTATTGTAAAAATGTAAGCCATGAATTTATGAAACATAACAATAGATATAGTTTGAAAATCAAGCAAAGAAATCCCCTGCAGCTTTCTGAAAAATTAGATGGCTGGATAAAAAAGTTGTGTTAGTTTGCGTAATACAGGTAATTTATAAACCATGTGGGATGCCATATGAAGATAGCTAAATATATTTAAATCTTTAAATTTGTAGTACATCTTTGCAACCACATCTTTGCACTTTGCTGAGTGATCTGATCTCAGAAAGTCCTATGTGTACGCTCTGCATATCTTCACATTCATGAATGTCATTTGCATAAAAATCTGTATGAAAGTGTTCAAATAATGGAACATGTTGCTCAGAGAAGTTTCACAATCTTCAAGTTTTAGATGGATTTGAGTTGAACTTGAGCAGCCTGATCTGATTTTGGAGAAATAGCTCCTGTCTCTGAGGTACTTGCCAACCAAAACAGTTTTGTGACTGTAGTCAGTAGTAAAGTTCAGTAGTCATACAGTCAGTAGAAAACAATGGTTTTTAAAAGTGGCTAGCTAGCACAGTTATTGCTATGAGGAGGAATAGCTGACACAACAAGGAGTTTTTGAAAGCTGCTGGATATACTTACCTATTATGCAAATCTTTTTCCTCTTAATGTAGTGGAATCACACAACAGAATATTTTTTCCTCACAACACTTTATGTTCAGGTTTTTAATCCCCAGAAGAATTTATCCCAAGAAGTATTATCTTTTGATTTTCTTCTAGGGATGAAATATCATAGTTTCCCTGGCAACTTTAGATTTACTGCAGCTTTTTTTCTGTTTCTCTGTATTCTTTCTGCTACTATTTTTACATACACATTGAGCTAAAAAATAATCAGCTCTTGAATTTATTATTCATCCTCCCTGAAATGCTTCCACTGCCAAGGTTAGATTGTTTAGTGAGTCCTCCATGTTCCTGCTTCTATTTCTTTTAATTCATAAATAGGATGGATATATGGATTTCTATGATTTTTTTTGTTGTTTTGCTTGTTTCCTAAATGCAGAGCATTCTTCCACGCCTTGTTTAAGTGTTATGTAATGCAAAGAAAAAAACAACCCAGAACCAAAGCAACCCAACCAAACTCCAACTCAGGAGTAAACAGACTAAGGCATAATGAAAAAACAACCTGCACCAGAAGATGAGGTTTACAGAAGACTTATGAAGACACAAATTGTACCCATTAACTCTCTGGTTTCAGAACACTTAATCTGAGGGAACTTACCTTGTCAAAGTAAATAAAGCTAAATCATTCATTTGTAATATCTAAGTTTTTGGCTGCTAATTTTTGCTTCCTGTGTACAAGTAAATTCTAAATCATGTTCCTGCAAGCATTACTTGTCCTCTGCATTGGTTTAATAACAATTTCTCTATTAGGACAAAAGCTAGGACAAAACCTTCCTCTGGATATGCTATTTGTGTGAGCAATACTCAAAGGCCATGTGCAAGTTTCAGATAAAATTTTTCTTGGAGAAAAATAATATACTGAATAGAGGAAAAAAAAGAAGTTATCAGAATAGTCTAAAATAATTATTTATATAAAAAGATTTTTAAAATTTCATCAATTCTCTTTAAAAACATTAATATTAACAGGTTTTTTGCTCCTACTCTATAGTGATGAAGAAAACAAAAGCTTGATAAAGAAAAACCCAAAACCTCTACAACATTTTTCTTCATTAAAAAAAAAAAAAAGGTAAAAGCTTGAATTTGTTCTTCCACAGATTTAGCCTAGAAGAAATATCTAGTGAGATAGACATGTTTATTGATCACTACAATGACTTACTGAATTTCCATTGACCATTTCTAAAAAGAAATGGTTGGGTTTTTTGAAAATATAGACCAGAAAATATAGTTCCAAAAGAAGATAGACAAAAAAAATTATATTAGATGAAATAATATAGCTACTGGCAAACACTGGCAACACAATGTTTGCACACTTTTGAGCAAAAAACTCCTCAGTGCCTGGTTTGATTAATCAGAAAGATGGATATAGAATGTGCAACTTCTTAATAACATGTCTTAATAATATATCTTAAAAATATGAAAACTCCAGAGTTTCATATAACTGTTCAATTCTGACAGGTTTTAACCTTCATGAAGGAGGTGAAGAAGAAGGTAAATAGAAGAAATATATTTTAAAATAATTTTACATCTCATAAATATGTTTTTTTCTTTTAAAAATTAAAACAATTATTTTCAGAACCAATGATGACTTCAAAACACAATTCAATAAACAGTCTTATAGGATGGGGAATTCTTTTGGCACATTTTAATGCAATGATTTAAGATTTTAAACATGTTTTAACAATGTTTTAAAACTATGAACATTCACATAGATGTCTGAAAGGAAAACTAGAAATAAAACCTATCATTAATTTGAGTGAGTTGATAATTGCAAATTCATTGTTCTCACAGCTTAGAATTTGCTATGAAATCCACAAATTTATGTTATTTATTATGCAGCTTCATTTTTATAGGCAAGGTTTAACCCCTATTTGCTTGAGGCAGAGTGGGTGAGATTGAATTTGCAGACCCAGTGAATTAAATGAGAGCACAAATAGGAGAAATGTACCAGCTGTGTCAATTTCCCATGTTAGAGTATGGGTTTATTATGTACTGTAATCAACCTCTTTAGTGTGTAATTATAAAATATTTTGTTCGTATATTTGAACTTACAGAGCATTCCAGAATTTCCTGGCAAACAGGCATTAAAAGATGTAAAAACATGCTTTAAGATAAGCAGTATACCTTCAGCCTAGTGAGGCCAGGAGTAGAAAATAACTCATGCAAGTAATGACAAACAAGAAAATAATGAAAGATACTTCAGTAAGGATTTAGGAAGTAAAAATCTTTCACTCTGTAAGTTACCTTTTTTAGTGTCCAACAGTATTTTTACAGTATTAGTGGTCTATGCTTTCTAGTATGAAACCCAAAATATTTTGCTGGCACTAGTAATAGTTTTGCCCCTTTATTACTTCTGTTTGCCTTGGAAAGCAATTCAAAGATGGTCAGCACTGACTTCATTTATACTTGCAGTCCTTGAAGAGATTTTCATTCATCTCAAGCTGCCTTTTCCATCTTCAGTGCAGAAAGAAATAGTCTTAATTATGGATCTGGAATTCAGGACCTAGATGTTATTTTGCATACAGTAATTGTGATCGATCAGTTGAATGAGAGTCCTTACAATGGGATCATCAATATCTGGATACCTGATTTTCATTCTTTTTTGCTCAGAATTTGAGTCTTGCCATATTTATTTGGAAATTCCATTTGTCTGCATTTGGCCTATTTTTAAGGAAAAAAAAACTGTAGGACTTTTAGGTTAACAGAAAAGTTTGCATAGATAAAAACTGAGAGTTCTTCTACCAGAAAAAAGACTTCAGGCATGTGTCCTCATTAAACTTCTGCAATAAAGCATATGGAAAGTCCAGGTTGTTGAAACCCAGACAGTCACAGGTGTTGAGATGTTGAGCCCTTGCTTCTTTAGTAACCAAATGAGACAGAGAAAATGGAATGATTATATATTTTCATTTTATGACTAAGACATTTCAGAGAGGATACTCATGAACAAATAAGAAACCCAAGGGCTACCCAACTAGCAAAATAACATTGACTGTAAATTCAATGTCTCTTTTTATAATAATAACAAAGCAGTATGACTATTAAAAACATTAGAAAATGTAATACCACATATAATCCTAATTCATATATTCATGTGTTAAATATACTTGTTTTTACAGAAAAGTATCTTTAAAAAATTTTAAAGGATATTTTATGTAGTTTTGTAGACTTCACCGTGTGATGCCAGTCTGAAAGGGTATTAAAATCCATGCTTCTCTCTAGTTAGACTGAATTAGGAGCCAGTCAAGAAAAAATAGGAATAAAATCACAAAAATCTGTACAAAACATTGATTTATTTACCTTTGTAGTTATCCTACTTGTATTAGTTTGCAAGTAGTATATTGTCCAATAAACACTGCAAATTATTAGTGGATATTTTAGTCACAACTCCTGATTGTTTGTCACAGTTGCAAGATCTGTCAAAGATTTTTACAAAATGAAATATTATGTAAATCTGAAAATATGTAATTTATTAAGAAATACTTCTGAACTAAGAAAGGATGTTTGTAGAGGTAAATTCACTAGACACTTAGTAATCAAAGCATCTTCCTTTCATATTCATGACATTTGTCCTGCACAGATTTGGTTTTTGTTTTCACTCCTTTCTGTCTTGCAGAAACACTACATCATCTACCTTGAACTATATGTATTATCAGAACCCTCTGGTACTGAAAACTATTCTTCCTGAAGCAAAATTAACCTTAAATACCATATGAAGCAATTTCCCAGTCTTAGAAGAAAGCATATGTTTTATTTCACATTTAGATATTTTTCTATGGGTAAAATACTTAAAACACATAAGCTGATTCCAATAATTTCTCATCCTAATTATCCTGAGAACTTAATATTCTCTTTGACAGAGAAAATTATTTTGCTGTGATAGTTTTGTAAATAATGTTGCAAGGTCACCTTAAAAAAAAAAAACAACTACAATATTATTCTTCATTATGATAATGAAATGAAACAAATAGCACTTAGAATAAAAATTCATTAATATTTATTTGCAAAAGTTTCATTTTATTGAGGAGGAAAAATGCTCTACATAACTTTTTATTCATTGTCATGCAAAAAAGACATCATCAATCAAAGTAAGACAGCATCGCTTCACGATGCTGAAAGGACATGTAGTGTGAAAATCAAGCATTCACAAGGTATGAAACACTAAAATTTAAACATTTTTACAAAAAATATAATTATTTCATTCTTTTGTGTTGAATTTCGGATATGTTTTGTATATATCAGTATACAAAGTATAAAAATATACTGTATAAAAAGTATATATACTGTATAAAAAGTATATATGCCTTTTTCACATGATAAAATCAATTTCAACTTCTGATTATTTATAATCAGTAGAGAGCAAAATCCATGTATTGCTAATTTATAAAACAAGAAGCAAACACTCATAATTATTTTATCCATAGCTATACATTTCACTGCATTAGTGTCTTTCTTTGCTTTATGTTTATTTTTGTTATATAAGCCATCACGTAATTTTAGAATTTTAGAATCATAGAGTGGCTTGGGTTGGAAGGGACCTTAAAGATCCTCCCATTTCCAACTCCTGGAACTCATGGGCAGGAAGACCTTTCACTAAACCATGTTGCTCAGAGGCCCATTCAACCTGGCCTTGAACACTTCCAGGGATGTGTCATCCACGGCTTAACTGGGCAGGATCTTTCAGTGCTTCACCCCTCCCAGTAAAGACTGTCTTCCCAATAATGGACCTTAACCTATGCTCTTTCAGTTTGTAGTCATTGCCCCTTATCTTCTCACCACATGCTTTGTAAATATTCTCCATCTTTCTTGTAGATTCCTTCAGGTTATGGATGGCCACAATTAAGCCTTCTCATTTCCAGGCTGAGCGATCCCAATTGTTTTAGTCTTTCTACACAGGAGAGGTGCTCCATTCTTCTATTTTAAGGTGGCTGTATTTCACATAAGCATTTAAGTGTTTAGGTGAATAGAGGCTGAATGAAGATCTGAGATCAAAATGTCCTATTTTTGGCCACCTTTTGTTACTAGATAAAGCAAGCCATCAGTGATATGATAAGTACACTGAGTAATCTTACTTCATTATGAACTCAGATTGATGCTTCACCCTCTCTGACAAGACATGATGATATTTGAATATAGTTAATGAGTCATAGTTTTCACTGTAGTCAACTGATACAGAGTATCAGTTTCTGAGGATGACACCTTTGTTTTTCTAAGCTATATGCCTATGTGCCTGGCCGGATGATTTTTACAAGTCAAATGTGACAGAGTATGAATCAAAAAAAAAAAAATTTGCCATATCCTAGCAACTGTGTAAGTCCTATTAGTGTCTACTGCTCAACTATTTCACATGATCTGGATGCAAGTGCTTCAGGCAGGGCTCACAATCATGACAATGAAGTTGTCATCCAGGAACGGTTCAAATATCTGACTCTCAGGATCAGACTTCACACAGGCCTAAGGAAAAGACTGTTATTATTCCTCAAGCCCTCATGTAGCCAATACAAGCTGGAAAAGGAACATGTTACTAATGAATTGAGATAGTTCAGCATTATACCCAATCTGCTCATCAGAGCTAGTGAGATGGAAATAAATGCTTTTCTAGATGTAGGAGTCATGCTGTATCACTTCTAAAGGAATAATAAAACAACTAGGAATCAAATACAAGTATTATTGAGCCGATTATTATTGTTTCATGACTCCAGTATGTTACTAAGCTTACTGGAATATTAAGAAGCAGATTATTTTGTTTTCAATAATCCAGTAGCACAAGCATCTTGGTAATATGTAGGAATTTTGGTAGACATGTTTACAGAAAAACAGTGGGATTTATCAATCAGGAATCAAGACTAATCTGCTTCATGCTGGGATTTCTTCTCATGATCAGCAGTCAGAAAATGATCCCTACTAGCTATCAATACGAATATTGTTCTTTCTAATATTTTTTTCTGTCATAAAATTTTCTGTCATGAAATTCAATTCATAGATCTATCCACTAAATGTTTTAGGAACAGCTATCCAAAAGGTGCCAATGTGACATCAAATTCCTGATAATTACACAACATAATTTGGTTTAAATATTTATTTATATATAGTTAATGCCACTTACATACTGTGATATAAGGAATGTACTCTCATTATTTTTGTTGCCATCAAAATCAAATTATTTGGAAAACTAACACTAACCTGACAAACAGTACTTCAAAAATAAAAATTGAACAGAGGTTTTTAGAAAGTACTAAAAAAAAAAGAAAATACAAAAGACTCTTGATTAATATCAGCCATTAGCTGAGAGTGAAATCAGTTAGTATGCTAGAAAATTAATGTCTTGCTGGAACAATGCATTAAAAGGAAACAAACCAGGCTTTCTTATTCTGCAATTCTAAATGGAATTATCTTCCACTAGCAACAGAAATTCTCCTCCCTGCTCTCCCACCATGGTGCAAGGTCATTTATGGAACTTTTTCTT
The DNA here is from genome assembly GCA_003676055.1 of Chloebia gouldiae. Lineage (NCBI taxonomy): Eukaryota > Metazoa > Chordata > Aves > Passeriformes > Passeridae > Chloebia > Chloebia gouldiae. The sequence continues at coordinate 42,228,007 of QUSF01000001.1, read as the reverse complement.
TCTCCTTTCACAAAATTCTTCCCAAGTAACTTTAGAAATATGATAGACTTCACTTGCATTCAACAGATGGTATATCTCTAATGTCTACAACTGGGATTAAATAATAGGTTAGAGAGATTAAGTTGTTTGTAAGTACTAAACATAGCATCAGCCAACTATTCATTTTCTGGCAGGTAGTATGTGAATGTATTTGGATTATAATATTTAAAACGTTATGGCCACTAAGCTATCAAGTAATGGTGGAATGGAATGTGGTGTCAGAATTGGATTTGCTTATTGCAACGTATTTTTGTCTATTGCAAGAAAATCTGACACTGGTGAGTGGCTGTTCTGTTAAAGTAACACCTACTTCTTTGTTGAATTAAACATATCTGAGTAAACTTAAATATCCATGGGGTAAATAGAATTTTAAAATCTGCTTTATTTTTTTCTTGATGATGCATTTAAGACTGGGCGACTTTAAAACATGATGTTAATGAGATTTTAATCTTCCTGTTATAAAATTCTTGACCCATATATTTGGCAGAGCAAAATATTAGCAGCTGAAGCATAAAACTGTTAACTCAAGTCTTCAGTCAAAAAGGTGCTTATTTCTCAAATGACAACTGAACTTTTAAAAAGCCACATTTTTAGTTCAGAGAGTCTTCAAAAAATGTGAACAAACTTCTGTGGTGATTAGTTACTTTAAACTTCATAAGGCAGAGGAAAGCAAATATACTGTGGGGTAATATTTCTCATCAATGAAGCATCAGTGCCTTGAAAAATGTGTGAGAGAGAAAATAAAATTCATAGTCAAAAGATTCCTGATATAATTCAAGGTCATGCTGAAGATTATCTCTGTCCAATCTTTTTTTCCATAGAGTTTAAAACCTCAGAATATAGTTCAATTCAAAGACGTCATGTCATTACTGATTTCTTTAGTAACAATCACAGAAGATTTTTAAGGTAAAAAATAAATTGTGCAGAATGAAAATATTTTTTCATTAGTATGGAAAGATAACTGGGGGTAAAATTAGAGGAAAACGAGAAGTTATACAGAAATTATAGGGTAACATAGAATTGCTGCTCCCTGGATAAAATTCTCAATAACACCCATTAAGGGGGATGGGATGGAATGTAGAATGGAGCAGAGGGGGAACACACAGCCAAGTTAAAACTCTTGCAGGGAGGAGAACTTGATGGCACTTTACAGTTGAGAACTGCATAGCACCTATCAGCCACGGGAGATAGGAGAATGTGGCAGCAGCTCTCTGGCCACAGAGGGAGAGAAACAGAAAATTTTCCCAGAATGATACCTGGGAAAGGCTGTGAGAAGATCAGAGAAAAGAATGAAAAACAATTCTTATTTTAGCTTGCTGCACCTGTTATTGTGAACATGTGGAATGTGTTATGGGGATTTGTTTACCAAAGGGTGGTTTCTTAATTAGCCAGTGGTGATGGTGTTTGGATTGGAGGACCAGTTAGGTCCATGTGTATTGTAACTGTCTATAAAAGCAGTGGGTTTCTTAATAATGATATGAATAATAAAGATATTGATCAGCCTTCTGTGAATCATGGAGTCAAAGCTAATTATTACCTGAATGGGGGCCCATGGGTGTGAGAGAAGATGTCTTACTGTTGAGCCAACAATGTAATATCATGCTTTCATTCTCTCTAAGTCACCTAAATCATGTACCAAGGAATCTGAGATTCATTCAGAGTATTACCAGTTGGGCCAAATAGAGGTTGACTTTAACACTGGCAAGAATGTATTTACTGGAAAAGTATGGTTTGTTTGTAAAATAAATTTATATTTCTCTCATATTTTTCTGTGTTTTTTCTTTCCCTCTCCAGAAATAAAATACATTACCATTTTTTTAAGACATAAAAACATTCCTGAAACTCAGTTTCAATATGCATTATTCAAAGGTGACCTTGATTTGAACCATAATATATGATGATCATTCTGCTCAACAGTAAGGTTCGAATTAAGCATTGGTCTGTGGAGAAGAATGTGTTTCCTAATAAGACTTAAACAGATACAGCTTTTAGACTGCAGATGAATATTCACTGTACAGATAAGTGCTGCAGAAATAAACACATAGACAGTAATAGGCAGGACTGGAAACAGTGGTCTCTGTTCATAATTTGTTCTCAGGCAACAGAGAAAGAGCTGATAGTAGAAGTTATTTACTGAATCATTTCAATAAATGGACACAGAAAAGAAAACATATCTTGAAGGACAAATGATGCCACAAAGAGAAACTCTTACAAAACAAAACAATAACAAAACCCATTTATCATCAGGCGTCATTTTCCATTGGAAAATGGGAACATACTATCTCAAATAAACAAATACCACATTTTAAATTATGCCTGTTTTATTTCCTATAGTTTAAGTTACAATTAACAATAAGATAGGATTTTATAAGTAGTTCCACAATAATTTTAATATTTTAGAACATGTGAGGAATTTAGAAATGAAAAATCAGTGAAAGTCATCGTCTTCTCTGTGTTGAATAACCAATATAGCAACCTTATTCGAGCAAGTTTGACCCAGAACAGATACACTCCCAAGAAATTTTTAATCTTTTAACTTCCTTTCTCCTAAAGATTCTGGTTTTTAAACAATTTTATCAGAAACATTTTGCTATACCTATACTAAAGACTTTGCATCTATCTATAGTTTAAGTGCATTTACCCCATTTCCATGAAAACTGTTTATTTTATTTTCAATAATGAACCTGTATTTCTTTTCTCCACCTTTTTGTCATTTCTGGGCTAAACACCTTCTTCTGGTCTTTCCTCATACGCCACGTATTCTAAATGCTGATTGTTCATTTTTTAAATTATTTTTTACTTTCTTCAGTCATTTATGCCTTTTTTTTTTTTTTTTGAGACAGGATGATAAGAACTGGGCACAAAACTTCAGCTGAAATCTTATTATGAGTATTTCATATTTCTCATATGCAACCATTATGTTCATTCATCCCAGTAAGAGTTTTTTTTTGGCTGTTTTGACAGTCCTAGGGGCTAGAGGACAGATGTTACTGATTGGTCACTCAGGACCATTATACCTTCTTGATCTAAAGATTATTTATGTCAACTGGGTCACTACATTAAGAACTCTCAAAATTACTCCTTTTGGCTTTTTGCCCACATATACACAGTGATAACATGAGCAATGATTGTGGAAGTTGTACCATAAATACTTATAAATACCAAAAATATTTATGCCACCAAAAAACAAATAATAGAATTGACTATCTGGCAGTAAAATATAAAAAGTATCTCTTTCTTATCAGAAAGAGGAAGAAGGAGAGAATCAGTACTATGATGAACTGCTGTTGGAATCTACTGGTAACAACACTATGTTCATGAATCAGGATATGTTCTGAAAAGAAGAAAAATGGAAAGTAGTTTACAATTTCTTTTTTAATTTAGAAAGAATTACTGATTATGCACTTTAAAATATATAATATACCAATTTATATGATCAGAGATAGCATTTATTTTATTGTAAGCTGTCTATTTTGTTAACAGCAGTGAACAGCTAGAGAATTTTCACATGAGAAGTCTAGCTGATGCATTGAAAACTAAATCAAAACTATTTAAAATTATATTAAAAAAAAAACCCAGAAAATGCCCATAACCACATCTCTTTAGATAAGACCATAAAGACACCTAAATGAGATTCTTCAAATGTTTATTCCTGATTTAAAAATTATAATGTCATTATTTCAGAAGTTCTGAAACTTGAAGAGTGAGAAAAACTATATGAAAAAGCTCACAAGGCAAACACAGCAACTGCATAATTTATGTTTGTACAAGCAAAACATTCTAAATATAGATGAAGTTTTTGTCTACTTTTTCTTTATATATATTTTTAGACCTGAAGATAAATCCAAAAGAATTAGTATTACTATAGCAACCAAGTTCCATTGCTGCATATGTACTCCACAGAGAATAGTATTTTTTTTATCTTACTGAGTAAAAATCAACCATATCTAGTCTGGATTTAAGGTGGAATACAGGACATGAGAAATGAATTTTTCTCTGAAGTGCAGATACTTGAATTAATTAGGAAAACACTCTGTAATTGTGAGGCACAAGTAGCCATTTCTAGAGTCTGATTCAGCATGTAAAACAAGTACAAAACTCCCTCAAATAGGTCAGCTGGGCTGTGGCTGTGTTCTAAAAATATTTTTTTTCTCTGCACTTTCTGTCAAGAGAAGTGATGGTGGCTTGATGTGGAGAGATCTACATTGTCAGCATCTCACCCCTGGTAAAATAATCCCTCTGAAGGGAAATGAAAAGTGTATTGTAAATAATTAATATAAAAGTATAGGTTGAATTTTGAAGTTGAGACAATAGGACTACATAAGGTAGTTTTTTTTCCAGAAAAAGTGTTACATAATTTTTTTCATTTTGAAATTAATAATGCTTGAGGAAGCTTTTGCAATAAATAAACAAATAATTTCACAAATCTAAAATTATAAGAGCTCCTTTAGGTCTTCCAGCAATGTTATTCAGGGCAGCTTCCAACGAATTATCATATGCTTTTTCATTGCTATCATTTTACAATATTTAAACATAATTTCTATGATATAAAGCAGTTAAAAAAGCAAAACAGATAAAAAATAAAAATCCATGTAGACAAAACCTTACCTGCACTGTGAAAGAACCAACTTTTCACAAGTGAGGAATGATCCAGAACTAGATAGACTTTTATTTATAAAAATCTCTGCTTAGAAGGAGTTAAATGGAGTCACACTGATCATATTAGAGCACCACTCCCATCAGTAGATTGATCAAAAAATAATGAGACTCTTGACAATGGACTTGATTTGAAGTTCAGAAGCCAAGAAAAATAATTTTAGCTGTCCACTGGAAAATCTTATGGGAGATATTATATCTTACTTTTGCTAGAATTTAAAATACTGCACCACAAGCTATAAAATTTAAGAGACAAATGTTTCTTCTTCTTTAGGTAAAGACATAGTTCTTGTTCTCAATGCAATTAGAATACTTTTCATAATCATATTATCATTCACTGTACAGAAATATGCTTTCTCATTTCTCAAAATAATATAGGAGATATATTACATATTATAATAATATCATTAGGAAAGTATTTATGGCATAAAAAGACACATTTGAATATTTTTTGGCTATAGACATCTTCTAACAGCTATTTAAAATAATACACCATCAATTATAAAAAAGAGACAAGCATTTTAGAAATCAGAAATATGCAGAAATATGTAAAAATACCCAAAAAGACCTCTTAGCTTACCATACTAGGTAAATTTCTGAAATATGTACACAGATGTTTGATGATCTATCATCAGTATGAGGAATCTGATTTAGTCAAAGAATTATTCAAAGAATTACTTGAATTATTTTATTTAGAAACTTAAAAATCTTATAATTTTCTCATTCTTTAAAATTACTTGAAAGTATTTCTTGTGGGAAAGGAGGGGTTGAGAGCTCTGATTCATACAGGAAAAACCAAGGGATTTTTTAAAAATTTGATTGATAATTGAAAATAAGCACCAGTAGTGGGAGCAGTGTTTGAGCTGAATTTATGAAAGCAAAAATGGCTGTCATTCATTCATTATCTGATGTTCATTCATCATGTAATGTTGCCCATGCTGTGATATTAATTTATTCTCATCAATAAGGAAATAAACAAACAAAATAAAACAAACAGAAAAAAAGCTGTTTCATGATGTCATTGAGCTATATAGTCCCTGAAATACAAGGACCTTAAGTAAAGACAAAAAATTCCTTTGTATGATTGACAAAATGAAAAAACAACACAAATTTCACATATGAAGGCCCTTGGAATGTAGAATATTTTCCCACTTCATAAAGTTCAAATGGGGGGGCCAGGGGGGAAGCACCAAAGTCCCAAAATTTGTTTAAAAGCAAATTTAACAAATTATTAATATCTCAACATAGTTATTCTTCTCAAAATACCCTTTTTCCCCTCTCTTCTCCAGAATTATTTTGGGTTTACTTTTATTTTTATTCTTATTTTTTTAATATTATTAAAGTCATCGCTCACCTTTTTTCTTAAAACTTTAAAAATTATGAAATACTGAAAAGATCTCTTCACCATCAGAATTGGTGAAACAGCAGGTCTTAGTGCCTATACATACTCTGGAATGTTTGGAAGTACATAGAAACCCATCAGAAGGTAAATGTATATTTGACACAAAACATTCCAGAAGTTATTTGCCACATTCAGGGTCATAGCTAATTCCTTAAAATGCTACTTTAGAATGACTTACAGACATCCTTACAATTACACTCTTTTGTAAGTTAGAGCAGGATTATTGTCTTCCCTAGCAAAGAGTCTGTCTCCTGGTAACATATTAAATAAGACTTTAAAATTATTAATTATGTAAATAAGACTTTTTATTCATTATGTCATAGTGATAAAATCATGAATGTGAGGAAAAAAATTTTTTTTTCATACTACTGCGATCCCTAAAATGAGAAAATGTGTACAGGATCAGACTGAACTGTACATTACAGTAGACTGACTGCATTCTAGTGAAGAGGTTTCACTGAAAAAAAGAATGTGATATAAAAAAAACTAAGCATCAGAAGTTTTTCCAGAAGATAATTCCATTTCACAAAGAATATTTATCACTTCTTGCAGCTAACATTATTATATTACCTGCATTTTTCTTTAAAATATGGGCTACCTGGCATACCTTTTTAAAATGTAAATGTCTTACCATGCTAAATGTCATGGCCTTTGCTATAGCCACTGCATCTCAAGGTTATACCTCATGATTTTCCTCTCCCCTCCTTTAAACTTTATTTCATGTTTTAGCTCATCCTAAAGACAGTGAAGAATAATTTGGTATGACTTAGTATCACAGCTAAATTTTGTTGCCTAATGATTAACCTTTGCTACCTATCTTCCTGCTCTCATTCAGTGTCAAGTACAAGAAAGCCTTTTATATTTATCTTTAAATTCTTCTGCCTCTCCTGTGCATCATTTCCCTTATATTGTGAAGTTTCTGAGGCTACCTTGAGGCAAAAATTGTGTGGTCCTAAAATTAATTTGCTATTATTATTGTAATAAACATACTCAGTTTTGATAAAAAGTCAACTATTGTATTTAATAAGAACATATGTATGTGGTAGCTTCATTTGCAAATATCAGAATTTCCATTTGATCTTTTAAAGGAAGAAGGTTAACAGTGTACAAGAATTAAACTTTCCTTTTACAGATTTATAAGTGTAGAAATGGATAGTAGGTGTAAACCTTTAAGCAGTTAAGCAGCATTTTCTATGAATAAAGATGAAATTAAAGAACAAGAAAACTGTTTGATCCAATTTTATATACCCTATCATTAATCATTGTTAGGAAGAGACTAGCGCTTGTTAAATGAGTCTTATATATTAAGTACAATGCTTTGAAGTACTAAATTAGTCTATTAGGTCTGGAGAAATTAATTCTTCATTGCAATAGATCTACAAAAGCTAGAATAGTAGCAAATATTTCTATTTTTTATTGTAATACTGATTCTATGCAATATTGAAGATTGTCACATATGAAAATATTATTATTATTATTAGAAGACTTCTACATCTGTATTGACATGAAAATTTTTAAAAGCATCTCTATCAGAGAATATCAAACAATTTGGATGCAAGTACAAAAAAAATCTCATTAATTTGAACATAAAAGGAATGACAGCAAGGTAATAGTGTATTATATAAAAACTATGAGCATTTCAAAGGAAGAATGTAAAAGAGTGTATTAAAAAGCACAGTACGTGCATACTAAATCTTCTAAAATCTATTTTATATTCCAGGCAGGAAAAAGATGTAAGAAGGTGTTGAGGCAATACAGGACACAAAATGTATACAATGTGGTTCAATTTCGGCAGGAGGAGGGAAGTCAAGGGAGGAGTTTTCATTGTTTAAAATCTACAAGAACTGTTCATGACCATGAATATTAGCAAAAGTCAGGGTGAGTTTGCTCCAATCTCATGGCTCGTTTGCATCACAAAATTACAGTTTCATGGTGCATTTGGTGCTGCACTTTAATGACAGCCTTCCTTCACCAGGACAGATAACAGTAGGAGTAAGCAATAAGGGCAGTCGTGTCTGATAGAAATATTCACATATATATTCATTCCTTCTCTAGAGGGAGCACATTGCAGTAGGTATTTTCAATATGTGGCTTCAGGCTCTACTACAAAATAAGACTACAAAAATATTCAATATTTTAATAATATATAATTATGCAGTGGACAGGCATACAGAGTGCCTTGGACCCTAGCTTGATTATGGTCTTAAAATTCAGATTCTTGAAATTCATTTGTGTCAGCCTAGCTTGCTTACTAAGGAACAATTTGAGTCCATTATTATATTGACTTTCTGTTACAGAAAAATATAATATGAAAAATACAAATGAAAGTACTCACCTCAAAAAATTCCTTGTTTTCAAAGATAATGCTGTGTCAATGATTTTGTTTATTTTCCTATTTAGAGCAATTAAATAATAGTTTTGATTAAGTATGCCATGATTTGATATGCAGAAAGGAAATTAAAAGGTTGAAAAATAAAAAAGTTAATGTATATTTATAACTTCCATTTAAAAAATTAATTAAATTAAGAACTGAAGACATATGAAGATGTTATGTTCTGCAGACAGATATATCTTCATGTGTATATCTGTCATAAGTTTTTATAACATTATGATACGACTCATCTGATTAAGTACACTAATCTTCTCATAATATTAATATCATATATCATTCACAAAATATGTCTTAGTTTGTGTTATCATGTATTATAGAACTAGTTGTCATTTGATTTTCTTATGAATTTAGCTCTAGAGAATCTCCTTGGCCTTTTAACAACAATCACATATGTTCCTTTGAAAAATCCACACAGGTCTTCCACCAGAGCAAATTGCTGCAGTTCTGTAATTAAATGGTTATGGCAACAAATGGAGGCAGATGTCATGACTTCATTACCTGAAGTCAATTTTAGTTGCATTATGTAGAACAGCGTGGAATAGCTGATAATAAATAGAGCCTATGCAAATCTTTCCATGTGGAAACGAGGATGTGGATAAGTACAAATGCAAAAATATCAAAGCTGTCCTAGATCTGGAATTAAACTACAACATACTTTTAATTCTGTGAGGTAATTCACTTGGGAATTTGTAAATATTATAGACCCTCCAGAAATGTATCAGTGACAAAATTGATTGTATAAAGAGTTTTACATGTGATCCTCCTCCTCCAGGGCTGACCTGCTGGTGTGTTGTACGTGCAAGGTACTGCCACCCAGTATGAGCTGGCTGCTGATATTTAGATATAAATATTTATGACTGTTTTCTCATCCCCTGTTGTTTTCCCACATTATCTAGGACTTAAGGACATTTCAATAAGTATTTGTTCAAGCAAGCCACAATGGAAACATTTACTGAAGGCACTGCTAAACCCTTTTAGTAGATGAAAATTTCCTATCCCTGCAAAACGATGCAAAAGTATCCTCTGGTCTCAAGCAGTGGCAGAAATTAAGTGGACGCCACAATCTTTCTTTTCCAACTCTACATGTACCCTTAATATGTGTGGAAAGAACATTACACTGACAACTAAGCTTCAGGGGAAATCAGATATGCTGTCTTCTACTTGACTGTATCAGCCCTGTAATCTTCAGTTATTTTCCCTTTTAACATCACACTCTGAAGCACAGTTGTTTAGATTGTTTTAGAATAGGGAAACATATGGAAAAATGGAATTGTTACTTGTTAAAGAAAATAAAAACCAGTAAATTAGGTCAAGTGTACATGCTGTTAGAGCACTGCTTGAACTGCATTACTTGATTTTTTTAAATTAAATGCTTTGTGATTTTAATTATAATATTTATTATGTGACAGGATGATTAAGGAAAATCTACACTCACATACTGTGTTTTATTTATTCAGTATATATATGATTGTGCATGTATGAAATACACTGAACATATGAAAAGATACTGGTTTATTTCCTACCGAAAGAAAAAAAAAACTAATTTTTTGTGTAATTTTCAGTAGGGACTGGCAGCCACCTTCTGTCTTCATAGTGTGATATTTTTCTTGATATCCTAATTCACTTAATTTTTTGTCCATCATAATTGTTCTGCTAATAGAAGTAAAGCTATAGACATAATTTTATTTTTTGTTAATAATTCTCAAGTAATTATACCTAGTTGTAAATGTTGTAAGCCATATTCTGATTTTTTTAAGCTTCAATTATCATTCAATTAGAAGATATAAGACTGTCTGTTGTTAACTTCTTAAAGACTTGCACCTAACACACCAGATCAGATTTTTCTACCACTAAATGTCCAGTACTTCAGAATTTAAATTAGTGGAAGAAATATTATCCTGAGGCCATTTGTCTCCTTTAGCTACAAAGGTTCAACTAATGAAATGACTTATCGCACACATCCAGAAAAAAAATAATGAGACAGATGGAGGCATCAATTTCCAAATTATTTCCTTTTAAAAAATGAGACTGCATAAAAAGATTTTCCTTAGGACAAATTGTTGAAAGATATATTTGATTAGTGAGAAACCAGGTAAAAACTTTCTATGTGTTAGCTGTTAGGTCTATAATTCTTTCAGTACTAATTTCCAGCCAGGACAACATGTAAATATCACAGCTCTCGGGTGTTGACTTTTTTAAAAGTCATCAGTCTCAGTAGCTTGAAGCCATCCAGGAAACGATAGTTTTCCTTAACATATGGTTCAGCAGTTTATTTTCAGCAATATTACCTTTTTCTAAAAGAGGTAGCAGAAGATAACTGCAGTATTACCATGAAAACCTACCACTAGTATTGCGAAGAAGTGCTAAAAATCTATTTGCATTATGTTAAAGCTGTCTGACATATCTCTTTTAAGCATCTGACATACTTCTGATAATAAAACTCCTTCCAGATAAGTTACATTGCAATGTAATTCAATATTTCTACTAATTATGATTTTTAGTTGGGTGCAGAGAAAATAATAATTAAAAAAATAAAGCACAATGAAAATTTTAATTGCCCAGGAATTTTGCAATGCAATGTGAAAAACATTAATAGCAAATAGTTTTCCTTTATTCAGCTCCATAGTTTTAGTGCTTCTTTTGGTGATAAAATGACACAAAACTTTGAAAGGTCTCAGCTCTCCCTCAGAAAGTGGGACTTTGAAATCTCACTACATTTTGCAAAGCAGAAAACCTCTCATTTATCTGAGCTCTAGCAAACTGTCTAAGTACTTTAAAATTTGCAGAAGTTGAACTGATGAAAAAAAGTGGCTTAACTATTCTGCATTCCTGAATTTCGGTTGTCCAACATAGCTGATGGTTTTATTTCTACACAGTGCACTTCTAATAAACCATAAAGATCAGAACTCCATACACAGTGATTACCCAGCCTCAACTGGTCAAACATTCTTTGTAGCTTCCCACCACTTGGCTAAAATTGGTTGATAGGTCAAAATTGTATTGAACTTAGAAGGAAGGAAACAATCTGGGTAGAAGGAATGCAGCAGGAAGGAACACAAGTGCAATGACTTGAAAGACTCACACAATGGTTGCTTTGAAGATGCTGATCCTCACACCTGCAGAAGTTGCAAAGGGTAAAGGATAAAGAATAACAGACATGGAAGTGCAGTTCTCAAACTTCCATTGTTTTCTCTTGTGAATGCCAGATTACTTGCCAAGTCCTTTCTATGGTTAAAGCTCTACCTTGGCTTCAACTGACAGCTGACACTGCTTTAGGAGAGGCCAGTAGCACATGAAGGTAGTGATCAGAATGCATCCTGGCAAAAGCCCATTAAAATAAAGTGAAAATATTTTTCTTCATTGCTGTCACTGTTTTTGAAAACTAAGAAAAATATAGCTCCTTTCTGTCATATTTTGTTACACAAAAGTCCCTCATCAGTTTATCTTTAGTGAACAAAATTATGAACAGCAACAAATTACAAACTTCCATATGTAAGTGAAAGGAAGAGACAGGGAGATATTTTTTGTAGTGTTGTAAGTTCATAGCTTAATTTAACCAATCAGGTCTTCACAAACATACTTTTTGAAGAGCAGGAGAATATTGTGAATAACATGTGAATATTGTCTGCTAGGGAAATAAAAGTCTGTCCTTAGAAAGAGAGGGAGAGATCTTGAGCTTATGCGACTAAAACTGTGTCTTTTCATAGTCCACTGTGAGTGAAATTATACATTTAAAACTTTAAATTAAATTTTGCTATAAATTAATCTGTGATCTTAAATCTATATGATATTTAGCCCCTCAAAATTTGAACCAAACTTGAAATGTTTTGGGTTTTTTTTAAGTTGTTAATCAGTATCTTCAGCTAGACAGGTATGATTAAGCAACTGCATTGTGAATGTTGTATGCTTGACTAATCTTTTGTTTTAAGGAAAAGGGAGCAAAATTCCAAGAAAAATGGGCTGCCTGGACAAGAGCCACCAGGAGTGAAGTCAGCAGAATTGAGAAGAAACTGGGGGAAAAGTAATTCCAGCACTGGGAGATCATGACCACTGACTCATTTACCAGTGAAAGATGTAGCTAGCAAACAGAATTCTGAGTACTAATTAATGAAACTGTTATGTAACCTGCAATAAATGACTGCTGATATCTTTATTTGTTATCATGTATAAATAATGTAAAATTCTGATTATCTGGGGGCCAGATTTTTGTGGGTGACCACCTAACTCCCTAATTTGGGCAAACAAATAAAAAGTAGAAATGCCTCACCTCAGTGTGTGAATTGTCTCTTGTCACTGTGTAACAAGACAACATGCAGGACAACACATATAAGGAAGCAAATTATGTATGATCCACCACCACTTTTTAATTTAGTTCTACAATAAACCAATGCTCCTTCAGAATAATTAAATAAAGCTGGCCTGCAGAAGCATCCAAATTTATGATTACTTGATTCCTTTATAGTGATGATAAATGTTAAATAATTATTTATAATGTATACTATTACAAACATAGTTCTGAGTCCATAAGGACCTAATTAAGACATAGGTGTTAATCTCTATATTTCTGCAGTCTGTAATAACTTTGAGGAGGTTTCTGTGTATAGACGAAGTGTAACTTTCCAAGGCTGGTTAAAACTGTTTTTTGTGTAGTGTGGTAGTAAATTTCTCATAGGGTATTATCTTTACTGTTGACATTTTTAGCGAAGTTCTGTTTCCAGGTTAGAGTGTAGAAGATCAAAGAGGAAGACAAATCATGAAAGCAAGAAAGTCTTTGTGCAAAATATTTTATCCAGATAGAGAGTGACTGCATTTGAAAGCTAGAAGCTTTCCAGCCACACATTAGGTTAGATACTATATTTCCTGACTTGAATGTGTTTATCACTTTATTTTGTGGACAGATCACTTAGTGGATGAACTGAGCAACAGCAGCAAAGTTAAATGTCCTTATGGATGCTAATTCTGGCACACTTGATTACTTCAAAGTATCTTCCATAGATACAAATAGAAAAGGATTTTGTTCAGCAGAATTTCTGTGTTAGCAGGAAAGATGGCAAAAAACAATGACCAGGCTTGGAGATAAATAAAAATTCCTAATGTTGAGCAGCTGAGCTACTCAAGATTTTTAAGGCAATCAACTTTTTCATATAACTCAGTAAGCTAATATATACAGATAGAAACATATCCAAAATCCTTGGAAATCAATGGATATCACTACAGAGCTTTGAATGAGCTCTGTCATATATCTTCATCTGTAATCATTTGTGACTTCATCTGATCACATACTACTCATATATAAGAGGAAAAAAGACTATGTAGGTTGATTTTTTTCTGTGAATTTGTTTAAGAGAAATTGCTGCTCCAAAGTAATAATGCAGTAAAAGAATCATATATAAAGAAGCATAAGCTGTTAAAATGTAGCCAAAATATAGAGAAAGTTTAGGTTTATCTTAGATGTTATCTAAGTAGTAGGACTGAATAGGCATATTACATTAATTTACTTGATGATATCTCTTGCCTAATAAACATACTGAAATTTTGATCAGTGTACGTCCAACATTACATGTTGTTGCTTTCTTTCTCTGTTCTCAGGAGGTGGCATGAGTCTTACAGGTCAGAGAGAGGCAAAGCAGTAAACAAGAACTGCATAGCACTAGTAGCAGCTACAAATATAAGCATCTTTATTAGAGTGTAAACTAACTGAAACCATATGGTCATAAATGTGCTTGCATGGGAACGACAGAACTGCTATTGACACATGGAACTGAGGGAAAAAAGCTTTCATGAAAGCTTCCATGCAATATATGCCTCTTTCAAAAGATTTTTTTCCTAATAAAAAAAAAAAACAAAACAGGTCCTTACATTAATTTAAAGTAGCAAATTAGAGTGGATGAATGCAGTAGATGGAATGAGTTTGCCTGTATCAGACCACTTTGCTGAGCAAAGAAAGTCAAATATTTATCCTATAAGACAGCTCACCTCAAATACTAGAAAGACACCTAAATTTAAGCAGATCTGCAAGATGTAGTTGTTTGGGCTCCCTGAGAGCAGTCAATGCACCTATAGGTCTTACTACAAAGACCTTCAGTGTCCTTTTATGCAAGGGAAGGCTCCACTGATTCTCTAACACCAGATAAGTATAACATCTAACACCAATGGTTTAATCTGTTTGCTTAAACACATAATTTTATTTCAAATGCACTGATTGTCCAGGACATGCAGACAGAGTTTGCAATATATGACACAAAAACGTGCAAAAGTCTTTCAAATATGGAAAGGTAGCTTAAAAGCTAGAGGGGAATTTAGCTGGGTCTAGGTGGCTTGTATCCATCATTTAAATACTATAGATTTCTTCACTTCAGAGCTCAGTTTCAGCTCCTTGCTCTGTAGCATGCCCAGGAAGGTTAAAGTACCAAATGGTAAAAATGCAAGAAGCAACCAGATTTTGAGAGAAGGTTTTAATTGCAGAGCAGGAGTGCCTTTCCTGGTAACAGGCCATAGCTGGGTACTGAGTTTTCAAGGCCTGGGATTAACTAGATTTGTTAGAACTTTTCATTTCCTGCCTGCAGCTTTCTTTTGCCCATTTTATCTGTAAGTTGCTGGAGAGGGGAAACCTCAGTCCATTTCACTTCTACCAGTTTGATGTCAGAAAGTGATGCCCAGAAAATGAAGAGGAATTGCAGGTCAGTAGGAGAACATCTAAAGAGCAGCCCAAAGGAACTCCAACCACTCCAGCCAGGAAGCTGGTCTCATGGGAGTACCAACTAAAATGTCTCTATAATAACCTGTGTATAATGGGGAATAAGCAAGAGGAGTTGGAGAAGTGCATTTGCAGGCCTATGGTCTTATGGCCCTCACAGGGACATGGTGACTGGTGTGCTGGAATGAAAGCTGTTCTTCCCTGCAAGGATTAAAACTGGGACTGGTGAGATGGGCACTGGGACTGAGTGCACCCTCTGTAAGTTTGCCAGCAACACCAAGCTGTGTGGTGCAGCTGACACGCTGGCAGGAAAGGATGCCATTCACAGGGACCTTGTCAGGCTCAGGAGGCTGGTTCCTGCAACTTCCAGGAGATTCAACAAGGCTGAGTGAGTGCAGTGTCCTTCACATGGGTCAGGACAAACTAAAGCAAAAATACAGGCTGTGCAGAGAATTGATTTAGAGCCACCTTGAGAAGAAGAGCTTGGGGTCACTTCCCATATCTGATTCTGTGATTGTCTAACAGTAAGGCTTATGTTTGACTGTGAGAGAAAGTTTATTTTATTTTTCTAGTGCTCTATTTTTGCCTTGCACCAGTATAGCTCAATATGGATATCTGTAATGAGCAGTTTCTCAAGGCAGAAAGACAGATTTATGTCGCTAGTGCAATACAGTACAGTGCAATACCAGGGAAAGAACAAGGGTCTTATGAAATGATGACACAGAACACAACAGAGAACAGTGCATGCATGGGATGATAAGAGGTAGGGCAGAATTCTGACACTAGAGGCCCCATGGCAATGCACATCTCACCAACTGTCAATTAAAAGAAATACAAGCTAGGACAAAGAAAATTGATTTTAGGGGTACAAAGGAGAGCAAAGAAGTATAAAACATAAGCAAAAAGCACCATATAAAGTAAATATAATATAGAGCTACAGAACAATGAAGAAAACAGCCTTCTGAACTTTATATTTTCCCAAAAGAATTCCAGAGGCTTATAACTTGTTGCAGTACCCAATCACCTTAAACTAAAAATGAGCCTTAAAATCCAACTTAGTCAGAAATTACCCACCTCAAAAGGAGTTGTGGAAGAGTGAGAATAAGACCAAGAAAAAAGTTAAAAACCAGGAAGAGTGCATATTATTATTAATTAATTAAAATATTAATTTTAATTTTACTAGTAGTTTTATGTAGAGGTTTTTCTCTATTGAAGTTATTTTTTAATACTTGGATAAAGAAATGTCTTTTCCTCACTTGAAAGCCAGGATTTCAGTTATATTCACAATAAATTCTTGACTTTATGTGGAAGATACACAAAACTTTTAGTTTAGTAGACACAGACAAACACTGATAACAACTTGCCTCCCACATTATTTTGATAGAAGGTAACTGTTCTTCCTATGCTGTTCACATGCAGAATCCAGACAAAGCAATGGCTGAAAGCCACTCAGGGGGTTATGTTGTCATATCTATACTGAAAAGGAAAATATATCTCCTTCTTTGAAGTATATATTCTGATTTCAATATAAACAAGACTGAGGTTTTTAAGAATGCCAAAATAACTGCTTTTTGGATGAATCCATTCTTTATGGTAGAAATAGGATCTGAATACCCAAGCAGTTCAACAAACACAATTACATAGGACACTCATTTTACACTGGTAATAAAGAGGACATGTGCTTGTGTTTCTACTGTCTTCTGTGTACACTGAACCATTTTAGATTTCTGTTCTGAGGGTCTTCAATTTATTTATGAGAGTGTTTTGTGAAATTATTCCTAAGCATCCTTCTATATCTATATTACATGACTGCCTACAGGGGAAAGGATTCAAAGATTGGAGAGGTTTCTCTGAGGCTTGTGTAAGCCATTACACACTGGCAGAATAAAACCCCCATGTTCTCAGTGGTATGGAAACACTATTCCTAAAAAGAATTCTTTCTAAATCTCCATCAGGTGTTCTAACCTACATGTCTCTCTGCACACTGCACTACTTGAAGAACTCAAACCTACAAGTGTGTAAGGAAATTTCTTTTCACATTTCTCAAACACTTCCCGATTCAACCTATACTAAATAGCTCTAGGATTTGCAGCCTTTGGAGAAGTAACCCTCTGAGACTGACCATAGTTTTTGTTCTTAAAATCATATAGTGAGCAAAAGGAAACACACCATATAGATGGAGCTAAAAGTTTCTTACTCCAGTTAGTATCTTAGCAGTAGAATAGTCTAAATTACTCAATTAAGATCTAGATAACTCATTAATAAAATAGTTTAAAATGTTACAAAAAGGCTCCCAAGTTTCTAAGGCTTGGATGTACCGTTACATCCTCCCTATTCCCAGAGTCCTATAGCTGGTAGTTTCAGTTTTCAGTTGGCAGAATGGGAGGGAGGGGGCCAGTTCCCAGGTTTCACCAGCACACTGAGGTATTCACTGGCAGATAATCATGCTCCAGGTGGGAATTTCTCTTTCCCCATTCTTGATATCTTGTTGCTGCTACTTTTATATATTCTTCTGCCACAGCCTACATTCTTTTCATTTATAAAGTTTGAAAGTTATGGACTAGCATTCCTCAGATTCACAGCACCTAAAGGGCAGTTTATTAATGCATTGTGTTTGTGAAGCAGGGCTGAGGTCATGGGGGAAGGCTACAGGTGTTGCTTCTGTAAAAAGTGTCCAGAAACTTCCCCTATGTGCAATAGAAATGATGCCAGCCAGCTCCTGGATGGACCCACCACTGGCCAGGGCTGAACTCTCAGTGACAGTGGTAGCACCTCTGGGATAACATCTTTAAGTAGGAGAAAAATTTTCTGCACAAGAGCAACCACAGGCAGGAGAGAGGATGAGAGTACACAACGGAAAAAATCTGCAGATACCAAGGTCAGTGCACGAAGAGGTGCAGGAAGTGCTCCTGGCACTGGAGCTGTATTTCTCTGTGGCCTGTGGAGCACACCATGGTGGAGGAACTGTGCCCCTTTAGCCTATAGAGTTCCACAGCGGAGCAGAGCTCTACCCACAGACCATGGAGAACCTCAAGCCAGAGCAGGTAGATAACCAAAGGAGGCTGCGACCCCATGGGAAATTCATCCTGGAACAGGTTCCTGATAGGAACTCTTGGGTCCATGGAAAGAGCCTACACTGGATCCAGTCTGCTGACAGAACTTGGGACCCCACAGGGGACCCATGCTGAAAGAGTGCACAAAGAGCTGCAGCCTGTGGAAAGGATTCACACTGAAGAAGTTCATGGAGGACTGTCTCCTGTGGGAGAGATGTTACACTGGAGCATGGCTGAAGTGAGAGGAGTCCATCCCCTGAGGAAGAAGGAACAGTAGAGACTATAACCAGCATTCCCTGACGCCCTGCACCACTGGAGGGAAAGAAATTGCCGATGTCTTAACACTCAGGAAGTGTGTACAGAGCTGGTCAGTGCTGTTTGCCATTAATTGATTTCCTTATATCCTAAATCCTAATTTTACCAAAATACTTTGAAATAAGAATCTAAATATACTCATGTTGGTTTTAGAGGCCAATCTTGTGACTAGTCCTGATGCATGCACCTACAAAACTATAACAAGGGTGATATAAAATTTAGTGCTTATAAATTCATCATTCTTGACAACAGTTACAAGACTGATCATTTCATTCACTTCTTAGCAGAGGATGAAACAGCACCATGATTGCACACAGTGAATCCTCTGCATAAAAGTGATGGTGTAAATCAGGAGAGAATTTGATCATGGTATGATTGATGTAATGTTTCTAGCCAACTGCTCTTAATTCTTGATGTGTCTAAATGTATTTACATATAAATGTAAATATGTTTACATCAGCTCAGTGCTAACTGGGGACAAGATATTTGGGTCTTTAAAAAGTCATCTCCATCAAGGGACATGAAGGCATGCCAGCTTCCATCACCAGCAATTTTTGGACTCATAATTACTTTTTGTGTATTACACATCAGAAGACAAATTTGGGGGTCTATTAAAATATTCCCCCAAAGACTAAATGGTTTCTAGTATTGAATTAACACTGTCTTTATTCTGGTGCATGACAAATGATACAAATCTTGAGCAAATATCTGATTAAGAGAAGATAAAATTAACATTAAAGAAGATAAAATTAACATTAAAGAATGTTACAGCCACAATTAGTATTATAGCAGTAGACCTCTTTTCTTTGTAGCTTCAGTGTCCTGCTGACCTTTAATTTAATCAAATTAAATAAAATCTGGATTTTTTTTGTCTGTCGTTGGGTGTTTTCAGCTTTCATAGTCCTTAAATAGGTCTGCCTAGGTGAAATGGCTAGCTTTTCAAACAACATTAATAATAACAGAGCATCATAACATATTGTTAAAGCTATTTGAGCCAAGTTCCAAAAGGAGAAAGTTAAAAATTTACATGTATAGCCACTAAGCTAATTTTATAAAAGTAGTATGAATATTTCTACTGGTCTAAGTCCACTATATATAGAAAAACCAGGGAGGATGTGGATAAATGAGTCACCTAATTCTAAGTTACTTTATAAAAAGCCATCATCAAGGGACTAATGTTTCAAATATAGAACACAAATGATAGACTTATTATTGTGCCATAGATCACTATGTGATCAGGCTACATACTGATAGTATTTCCTGATGTAATTTTTTCACTAAACTTGTGACAACTTCAGACAGCAGTGAGAAGTGAATATACCAATTGTGCTACCTACATTCTAGAAAAGCAGTGTGTCTTACAATGCCACTGTCATTGTTTAATAATTAATTCTCTCCCTATATCTTAGCAAACTAGGTAAGATATGCTTGGCTGTTAACTTAGACACATGGCCAAGATCTAAAAAACATGACCAGGCTGAAGTAGATACAGTAGATAAACTATCATTAATGTAACACTAGAATTCATCTACAAACTACCAAAAAGCATTCATGGATCATTACAATTCCTACCTGGTGCATGCAACTCTCAGTGGAATCTTGTAGGAGGTTTATGCATATTCAAGATGGCACAAGTATTGCTGTCTTCAGTAGCTTTAGAGAGTGTGTCTTCCTCTGAAACTAGTTTTGATTCCTAAACTTGTCTGTGCCTTAAGTCTCTTTAATTAGGATGTAGGAAATCTGTGTGGTGTTCCCAAACCATACAAATATTGATATATTAACAACTCTGTTAAAACCAAAACAAAACCAAAAACAAAACCCAAAAAAACCCAAAACAACACAAAAAAAAACCCAAAACAAACAAAAAAAACCCACAAATAAACAAACCACCCCCCAAAAAGAGAAAGAAACAAAAAAGCAAACAAAAGAAACAAACAAAACCTGAACAAAAGAAACAACAAAAAAAAATTACAAAAGGAACAACAACAAAAAAAAGAACAAAAGAAACATCCCAAAAATCCTGAAAAACCAAAACCCTGAAAGTAAAATTATGAAAATCAAAACAAAAGTAGAAACCCAAACCAAATAATTTTCAGAGCTTTTCCTGCTTTCATGCTGTCACATGCTCTCATGAAGAGATGTTTGACAAGTCTCAATCAGCAACTTCATTAATTGATAGCTAATTTGTTAATCCTTGAGTCTGTAATAGAGTATATGTCACTCCATGTGCTGACTTTGTTTTGCTCCTATCCCCACTCCATGTGTTCCTCAAGCCGTCCCTACCAAATGTCCATTCTCCGTTGGTGGCATGTAAAAAAATGTTCAGAAAAAAACCCAAAAAACAGGAAAGTAAATCTTCTCCATTTCTACAGTCCTGTTGTCTCCCTTTCCTACCTCTTCTAGGCAATGAAAAGAATGGGAAAATACATTTACTAGAATAACAGAATCACAGAATAATGAGGTTTTTTTCTACATGCCTTAGCAGCTCCCTTAAATACTTCCTGAGAAATCAGTCCCTCCTTAAAAAGATGATACATCTTTTTTTTTATTTCTAAGTTCCTTCAAAACCTCATTGCTCATCCAGACTGGATGTTTGCCTCGTCGACTCATCTTTCAGCACACAGGGACAGTCTGTTCTTGCACCCTCAAGATCTCAGCTTTGAAGCACACCATCTCTCCTGGACTCCTTTGTTTTCAAGGGCGGTTTCCCAAGGAATTCTCTGAATAAGTCTCTTAAATAGGCCAAAGTCTGCCCTCCAGAAATCCAGCGTAGAGATCTTATTGATGCTCCTCCTGATTTCACCAATTATTGAGAAGTCTATAATTTCATGATCACTGTTTTAAGCAATTTTAAATCCAAATCAGGTGACTTGGTAACATGTTAAATACAAAAAGTGCTTCCTATTGCCTAAATAGTCAGAATTAAATACATAACCCATGTAGATTTGACCCCAACTCTAATACCTCTTTCCTAAGCACACTACTTCCTAGAACTATCATGAGTAGCTACCAAGTTTCTTGCAATCATTAATAAACTGTGTTTAAATCAGTAGGTTTTAAAAGCTTCTGTACAAATTGATTCTTGCTTTTAATGTCAAGTGAATTTAAGAAAGTATGTGAAAGCTATAATCACCTTCTACTCTGCAAACTCCAAATCAGTGTTTGCTAGTTTGTAAAGCTATCAAGAATCCTGTTTCAGAGAACAGGCATCATTCTCCTACTTCCTCAGAGCTTCCTTCCCAGTATCACTTATGTTGAAAATAAATGGAGCATCCAGTTAGGGTCTGAGCTAGTTATTTTTGATACTGTATGGCAGTTTTATGGAACAACTTCAGGGACATTTCTTTTCAGATTGATGTCAGAAGTAAGTTAACCCAAATAGAAACAAGATCAATATAATTTTATAGCATATGAATTACCATACACAGATCTAATATTTATGTTCATTTGAGCAGAAGCAGATTGCAATTTGGATTTATAAAGCATCTTTCATACTGAAGATATCTTAGAGCAATTTACAGTCTAAGTTATACTCTAGCAAGGAACTGACTATGAAAGTAAATAAGTGCTCAGCAATAGCTCACATATATTTGTAGAGATTTTTATTGAGGAAAAGCTGTTGGACCTCCATTCATTTTCAAATATGTCACAATGGAACAACACAAGTTATCAATCACTAGAGTTATAAAAAAATGCATTAATTAATTGAACTGCATGTATATGCCAGATCTTTAACGTGCAGACATTTCACAAACTAAGACCTTACAGAAATACTTGGTTCTGTGAGCAGCCACTGAACTGCAGAGGCTTAACTGTGTTAACACATTTTTGTACAGATGGTCCTTTAGGGGCTGACCTTTCTCCTAACAGTAATCTTATTTAGTTCCTGGAATGATCCATATCCTAGTGAGACTTCAGTAAGCTTTGAAAGTTGATCCTTTGTTTGGAATTCATACATCACATTTTCTAAGAAGCATCTGCTTCTTAGAAAAAAATTCTGACAAGTTTTTCACCGCTCTAAAGAATTTTGTTTGTCTCTGCATTGGTTTTTTTTTTTGGCTGTTATTTGTAAACTAATTTTTATTTCTTGCATGCATTGATATTTTGTCATTGTTTTCAGACTGCACATCTCTTCTGTATTATTTCCCAGGCAACAGTTAATATTATTGTTAGGCTATGGGTAAGAAATCTTAGTAAAATATTCATAAAAATTCCTGCCCTAAGCAAATATCAGCATGATTCTGAGAATGCTTCTGAAATTCAGATATTAAAAATCTGCCTTGAAGACATTTTTCTGTGTCATTTGCAAAGTTTACAAGTGTTAGTAAATTTGCAAATATTAACCAATAAAATTTGAATATTCCTTGAGTCCTCTTTGGTTATGTCACCTTTTTCCTCATGCTTCAGCATGAAACTCCAGCAGTTTTTTCTCATGAGAAAATCCAGGAGGTGATAAAGAGAAGCTGAAGTCCTGGTCTCTGCTTTCTCATAGTTTTGCTTGTAGAGCTGAGGAGAGCCCATCTTTTTTGAGCTGATCTTTTACTATTTATAGGCCAGATTTTGAGTCCATGCATGTCTTGAATTCAGTCAATATTCAACAATGAGCAGAACAAAGTGGCCTTTTCTTTCATTTTGGTTTATCTCTATTGCCTTCTGACAAGCTGTTCTTTGTGAATAATCTCTCAGCTATCCAATGGCACCAGTTCTCACTAGACTTATGTCCGTCCAGGTGTGTCCCTGGTGTTAAACTGGCAATTTTTTCTTTACAGTGAACATTTTCAAGACAGCAACAGCAAGTATACATAGTCTCAGTGCCAGATGGCTTTTTCATACTGCCTAATTTCAATTCCATAAGGCTCAAATTGTAATTATGCATTTCACATTCATTACTGCGTCCCTCTACATATAATGTATTTAAGTGGCTTCTGTCATAGGAGTATATTTATGATGTATGGTAAACCCTTTCATATAACTGACATCTCCATTTTCTGGTCCAGAAATAATAATATCACCTCCATGAAATATCTTCAGTATTTGCTTAGAAATTCTGCTTAGTCAGGTATTTTTGGGATTTGGTGTGCAATTAAGTTTCATATTAGAAATCTTATTGTGATGTATTTGAAAAAAATTCTCCTAAAAACATAAAGAAAATATCACAAAGACATAATTGGATGACAGAGAATCATTTCCTCAGAAAACTTTTCTTGAAAACTCACCATAGTATGTATGTACTTCTTTAAAAAAACACCTTGTAAACTACTGACTTAGTAACTGAGGTTTAATATTCACAACAAAGAATAATCTTTCCAAATAGCATGATATCAGATTGTACTTTTTTGCATTTGTTTGAAACATACTTATTTTGGTCACAAAACCCAGTAATTTTGGGCATGGACAGATTGGTGCCAAAGAAAGATTATTGTAAGTGAGCATGTACGTCAGTCTTCTTTAGAATGTGTTCAGGATTTGTAGATAAATCACTCGTCAGATTGTGTCACTTCCTGTATTAAAATCAACTCCGCTGTCGGGAAGTATTTTGTTGCATATACTAACTTATGACTTTAATGAGGTGTGAAAGAATAATAAACATATCTCTGTGCCCAATATCTGATAAGTATATAGCTTGGACATTAGTTAAAGTTTCAACAGTTTGGTTAAGAATATATCTCTTCTGTTGATTAGGCAGACCTGGCAAAGGGGTATCAGAGGTGTTAATAACCCTCTTAGCACTATGGACATATTTCCAAGAGATTTCATAGACACACATTTGTCATATGTTCTATCTAGACAATGGTATTAACCATAATATCAATGTAATAGCAGTAATGCAGATGTTATGTTTAGAGATGTTTACAATTTACAAATGATAATGAAGAACATAGTATTATTTATTATTTTTATTGCAATCAAAAATTAAACAGTACCATCATCAATCCACTGCTCTGGATATCATGTTCATTGAAAATAACTGTAAAGAATACTTCATATCTCTCTCTAAACACATCCTCCTGACATACCTTAAAATATTTATCAGTTCCAATGTGGAGAAAATGATTCAAAACAAAAATTTGAGGATCTCTCACAAAACTCTCTTGGTAGCAGTTCAACTGATAACTCTGCTCACATATGTCAGCTATTTGAGCTACTGTATAACTAGATCATTCAAGCAGGTTTTAGAATAGTTAAAATGTCTACATTTAAACAAATAAGTTCAAATCCAGTGTTACAAATTAGTAGTTTTCTGAAACATGTTTGTAATTAAATGTTGATGTTTATTTTTAGTTAAGATTTATACATTTTTACAATACATATATCTACATTCTTGCTTTTATATCTGTTTATAACTATACAGAGATGATATTAAATTTCAGAGAAACAAAATTAAAAATAAGACCATCATTTTCAAAATAAGAACTCTGCATGTAAGAGGAAATGGCTATAAAGAATGCTGAATTGCTGTGGACTGAAATATCAAAATAAAATAGCTCAGTGTTTCTTGGAAGAAGAGCTGCATTAAGGAAAAAAATTGTTTCTCTCAGTTCCCTAAATGAGGAAAATTGTTAATTACTGAATAATACATTCAATTTGCCTGAAAAAAAATCTGACCAGTTTAGTCTTTTGTGACACTGAACAATTGCTATGGAAACTTGGGATTTCTTTTCAGTGTTTTGTAGTATTCACACAAAACTGACATGATTTCAATAATCAGGAGATTGGAAGAAGTGTTTTTTCTAGTACAAAGCCAGGTAATTTAAAGGATAAGTTTACCACTATATTAAACAATGATTTTCTGTGGGTTTAAAGAATGTGAAATCTTTACTAGATTTACTCTAGCTGAATGTTAAAGATTATAAGAGCAACTATCACATATATTTCCTTTTTTTCAATAAAAAAAAGAATTGTGAATAATATAAATATATTTCAAATGTCTGTTACATGAAATTTAGTATTCTTTTAAAAATGATATATATTTCATTAGGCCTTGACACTGTGTAAGATCAGTGGTTGTGAAGATGCCCCTGTATTAGGAACACTTTTTTCAGCACAAAATCAAAACACAGCCCCATAATAGATCTTGTGAATAAAACTATCTCTATGTCACCCAAAACTAGCACAAGTATACAATAAATGACTTAGCACTAAGGGTCCTTTTGCAATGCTTGCTGGGCTATTTATTATTCATTTAATTTACAATATGAAAAGGAAATTGGTAAAAACATTGTAGTCATGTCTTTCTAAGATTCCAGCAAAAAAAGTCTTAGAGAAGCTGTAATAGGGGTGGAAGTTGCACAGGGTTCTGGCTGGGAAGGAGATTACTTTCCCCATAGTATCTCTCATAAGTGCTGCGCTTTGTATTGGTAGCTGGAATGGCGTTGGTAACACCAACGGTGTTTTGGCCACAGCATCAGCACTATCTCCCCAAGATTCCCATAACTCCAAAAGCCAGTCTGGGAGTGTGCAAAAGGCTGGGAGGGGACAGAGCCAGGACAGCTGACTCAAGAGATTATCATATACCATGGAGACTTTCAGGTGATTAAGAGTATTGAACTATGTCCTTATTTTGACAGTATTTATGGGGAATCATTTCCATTGGCCCAAGTTAGGAATCTAAACTTAGGTCTGTCGGAAACTGACACATGCTATCCTTTTTTTTTTTTTTTTTTTTTTGTTTTGCAAGAGAGTTTTCTGCTGGGTAAATATCATTCAGGGATTAATTTCTCTGTGGCATAAGGGAGGAATCCATATCATCAAAAGGAAAAGGATTGTTGGCATGTATAAATGGGATGAAGGCAATGCTGAACTAAACAAGCGTAAACTGGCACTGAACAGCACTAACAGAGACCTGATTTCACAACATATTTTTAAATTTCTAAATTTACAAATTGCTCTGGTGTTTGCCTCTCTGGGCCCTTACTATATATAAAATATGCATGCAAAAGTTATATCAGAAGGTAGAGGAGATTGACATACCAAAGGCAAGTTGGTGAGCTACTTTGAAAGATATTGTTTCACTAGAACTAAGACTCTTGTCAAAGTCCATTTTCCCCACTGAGTAAAATAAAGAACAAAGATACAATGCATTTTAAACTTCATATGTAGAAACTAAAATTGAACATTAAGTCAGAGAACACAATATTTCTGGTAGAAATCCTTTCCTTTAATGGAGATGTAATACCTTTTTTGAATATATTTTCCCAAGAAAATAACATTGAAGAAATTACATCATGAATAAAATATGTTAAAAGTCATTCTTATTAGCTGTCAGATTTATTTATCTAAATGAAGTACAGTGGAAGGTGGTTGTCATAGCTACAGCAGAGCTCTGGAATAATTTTGCTTCTTCGTAATTGTTGCATATTTGTTTATAAACAGGCTAAGAATATCTTACAGTTTTAGTCTGAGACCTTAAAGCAACAAGAAAAGCTTTGAATTTGAACCTCCTGATGGCAGAAGAGTAGTCTATAAAAGGAAACATGATAAATGAAAACTTGTCACTATTGAAAGTTGTCTATAGCTGTCTGCATGAAACCATTCTTCTCTGTCATATATTGATTAAATACCTTGCAGTGTATTTACTTATGAAATATTTATAATCATATCAGACTTTGGAAAGTTGAGGTGCCTATATATTTTTTCCTAGGAAAATCACATAAAATCTTATATTCTCTGAATTTCAGAGGATTAAATGGGTAGAAAGAGCAATACTTCTTCAAAGTTTACTGTGACATATGGCATCTGACTTTTATCTAGTTAATGTCATCATTGTCCATTTATTTAGTAGAATAGCACTACTAGAAATGGATTTTCAACTTGTTCAGTTTTAGATTTATACTTAAAATTGAATGCAGATTTTTAAATAGGTTTATCATGAAAATTACAAAGACAGTATTTAATTTTAATCAATTACTTTATATCATATTTTGCAATATTATTATTCTTGCACACATCAAATAGCTAAGGAGATTGGCACAGTTATGCTCATTAACAGAATAGTGAACCCACATATATTAGAATTAAGGTCAGTACTCATTTCTGAAGATTAATAGTTAATGACCTAACTTCATAGCCTGTCATGGCATTGAATATTAAAATTTAATCTCATCTCCATCCTTGGAGTTCAGGGAGTGCATTGTTCTAACTACTTACAGTGCCTGCTATAACTTCCATAGATTCTCTCATGGTACCACAATCTACCATGACATTCTCCCACTTTATGATTTTGGTGAATATTTTTCTGGAGTGGCAATGTCAGGATTTGGTCCATATTGATCTATGTAAGCTAAAAAACTGCTGGTGATGCACAATCACATTTAAATATTGCTACTTCCTAAGCAATCTAGCAAAACTGAAATCTGGCTCTGGCTTTATGCACTCTAACAAACACAACCTTAAATGAGACCCTGTTTTCTAGAGTTTAAAATACTCAATTATAATCAATTTGGAAATTGGCAGACTTCCAAAAGTTGTTTGCGGTTGTATAAAACAGAACAAAATATTTTCTTCTTTGTATTCAGGAAGAGACTTATTTAATACTGATGACAAACTCCTGATTCTTGTTTATTTCTGTCATAGAACATCTGAACATTACCAAAAGTAACATATGACTTGAAATGATTTTATGAGCTATTTTTGTATAAATTTTGACATGTACTACATTGAAATACAGGTTTTATTGTAATAAAAATTTTATACATATATACTACCAAGGTATAAAATTTGTATTTAAGGAAATAAGAGTCTTTATATCATACCTAGTGATTTTGATCTTACTGAAGAAAATTCCCTCATTATTTTATTTGCTCATGGATTTAATCATTCATGTATTGGCAGTGCAGTTTAAACAAATTGAAATGAGATATTTAAATACATCTGTCTCAGTTGATAATTTATAGTATTTCAGAATCTGGATGATTTGCTCTTTAATAGATCTTTTCTCTTCATGAATTCTATATTTATGACACAAATATGATTTCGTAGCACTCAGGAATAATGAGTAAGAAATAATTTTTAAAGGTAGATGACTTTTTACATTTTAATAATATTTTTGAGTTAACCTTACTGTTTCATATAGTTATCAAAGTAACAGCTAAAATTATGTCAAAGAACACAAAACTATGTAAACTCAGAGCTCAGACAATAGTCCTATGTAGACCCATTTTAGGATACATATCACTCTTGTAATAGAGTTCATTGTTCAGCACATTACAAAACCAAATTTACAACAAATAATGTTTTTCTTTCTTAGGATGTGAACTTGAATTTATGAATACTGTGTTCTTGTATTCCCAGTTGAGGCACCTCTGTGTTATATATTTTCTACTCCCTTTCTAACCTTATTTTGTCATTTTGATTGTGTCCTTTTCTGCCTTGCAGTGCAACAATGACAGAAGTTTCAGTCAAAATTCATTATTTGACTTATTTAGAAAGTGAAGCAAAACAGCTCTCTTCCAAAGTAATGTTTCACCACTTTTACTCATAATTATTTGTCTTTTGTTCTCTGTGGTCATAGTTTCCTCATTCATGGCTGTACCGCTTTTGTGATTAATTATATTTTTCCTTACCTTCAAGGGATTAGATTGCAGGTCCATTCTGAATTCTCATTAATAATCTCAAATATATAAACCTTGAACTTTGCACTTTTACAATCTACTTCATCCCTATTACTGCAGCTTCCAGGATAGGTTATCTCATCTTCCTATGTATAGATGATTCAAAATTCATATCATAAATACTCTTCATTGTACTTTCATAGTTTGATCATCACTGACATTTTCAAGGTGTTTCCAGAACTGATTCTTTATGACACCACCTTCAAACATCTGCCACGGTTTAACCCCACCTGTTAGCTAAGTTCCATGCAGCTGCTCACTCCCTTCTCCTACCAATGAGTTGGTGAGGAGAATCAAGAAAGCAAAAAAAATAGAACTAGTGGATTAATATAAGAGCAGTTTAACAATTGAAACAAAATTATTATTATTAGTAGTAGTAAAAAAAAAAATTAAAAATATGTGAGGCAAATAAATCCCAAGAGAAATAAGTGATACACATTACAGCTGGTACCTGCTGACTTGTAACCCCCCACTTCCCAGTAACTCCCCTCAGTTTATACACCAAGGATGACATTCTATGGAATATCCCTATGGCCAGTTCATCTCAGCTGTCCTGGCTGTGCTCATTCTCATCTTCTTGCGCACCTGTTCACTAGAAAAGCATGAAAACCTGGAAAATCATGGACTTAGGGTAAGCACCGCTTAGCGACAGCCAAAACATCTGTGTATTATCAACCTTATTCTCAGCCTGAAAACAAAATACAGCACTATACCAACTACAGAGAAGAAAATAAACTCTGTCAAAATCAGGAGAACATCCAGTCCATGTGTTTTTCTTTCCAAGATCTCAAATAAAACCCAAGCAGTAGGTACTTTAATTATCTTACCGTTCTTGAATTAGGTTACATTTTCAATACATTCATACACATACAGACAAGTAATGGGACCTAATTATTGTATAAATATTCTGATAGCTGCTTTCTGAAACACTTAGGGAATATAAGTAGAAAAAAAGAGTAATGTTCTGGTCTGATAGACATCACAGAATATTCTGAATTGGAAGGGCCCTACAGGGAACGTCCAAGGCCAACTCCTGGCCCTGCACAGGACAGTCCTAAGAATTACACCATGTGTTTGAGAGAGTTGTCCAGCACTTTAATTCTGACACGTTTGGTGTCATAACTTATATCCTGGGAAGACAGTTCCAGCACTCTGAAAAAGACCAGGTCACATATCTTTGTGTCTTATATAAATTCTTAATATATTTTATTAATATCAGTAGCATGTTTTGATTATTGAATATGTCTTTTGCCTAAAATCAATATTTCATTTTTTTACCCTTTGCTGCTATTAAGGTTCAGATTCCATGTGAAATATCATGAGGGCATTAATATTACCATGAATCAGCTAGTCTATTAAAGCTGGATACCTGCTGGATACCTTCATACAAGGTAACTTCATTTTAGTTAAGAAAATGTAGATAAGCAATGTCAGTTCTACTTGAATTTTTCATGGTATTAGAGACATTTCATCAGATGCAACTGGAAAATTTCACTGAATTTTTTTGTACCAAGGTCTTCCTCTAGACTGAATTAATTGTGTAGAAACCATTCCTGGAGTATTTCGGTAGCACTTTCCCATACACCAAAATGTATGAATTCCAAGTAATTTGGTTTATGTGACTTCTTGGAGCTTTACACACCCAGATGCAATATTTCTGGTGATGACATGCTAGTACTGTAATGAAACTTTGACCCTTTAGTCCTTTCTGATAGTTTTCTTTTCAAACCAGCTACTAACAGGAATTCTAGGATTCCTCTGTACCTCGCTGCACTGCTTCCTTATAGGCTACTCATCATGGACCATGTGATGGGTTAATTCACACCCTCTTGTATTTGAAACAATCTTCTCAAGACATTCTAATTTTCTGACAGAAAGCATTGCTTTCCATGTCTATGTTGTGTTCTTTCTTCCAGAGAAACTTTACTGTAATGATTTCTTGAATGAATCAAGCAACTTAATTTGAGCAATATTTTAGGGAAACATAAATGTATTTAATAAAAAGAGCAATATAATTCAGAAGTAAATGCATGATTTACACATCATTTAGTTTCCACGTTTACCTTTATAAAGTTGTCACAGATTTGCCCTTTCAAAACAGAGAGAACATTTAAATATGAAGCAGTATATTCACAAAATATCATTAAAAATTTTACTACTTGAGCTACTAAACAGATTCATAAAAAAATCCATCATGGCATTGGTAAGAAAAAAAAAACGTAATGTATTTAACTGTATTTATTTGTGATCTAAGAAGTAAATTATTATACATTTATAAAAGTGTTGAAGATTCATATTTAATTTCCAAAATTAAAAGGAAAAAAAAAGAAGAAAAAAAGAAAATTAGATTCCTGTGTAATGACTTGAACTGAATATAATTCAAATTTTCTTAAGTGAAAAACAGATGCAGGAATATCATCTACAATTACTATCATAAAATATATAGAATAAATATTCAAGATGGACCATCAAACACAAAATATAGGAGCTGTGTGCTGTACAAAGTGTCACAGAATAATATTAATCAGGAAATGGACCTGAAAAAAACAACAATAAAAACCCAGAAAAACCCCAAAAAACAAAGATTTACTTTCCTTTTCTGTACAAAAATATCCATGGTTATACTACAACAGAAAAGTAGTTTGCAAAACAATTCTATCTTAATTTAACTATTTTGTAAAAAGATTGCCTTTGTTAATGTGGCAATGTGTTACGTTAATCTCATTGACACCTTAGGCAATATTAGCAGAACCGTATTCTTCAGCAAATTAATAATTTTTCTAATTGACCTCACTATCACAAGTTTTTTATTAATATGTAAATTATTATTTCCTATCTAAGTTTTAGATTACTCTTGCTTTTATCACCTTTAGTAATTTTAAATAATTCCACCCCATCTTGTTTGTTCCCACCTATCCAATTTTTATATGCACTTATGGCCTACTAACTAATCAATTTCTCCTCTTCAGTTTTTCTTCTCATCCCTCACTCTTCTCCCCCACCTCTCTGCAATTCATACTAATATTTTTGTCATATTAATATTATTTGCCAGTTTTCAAAGGGAAATACAATAGCCAAGAGCAACACTCCAAAGACATTACAATCACCCCACACAGGTTAATCATAGACAGGAACTATTACTTTCAGAGAAGTTTCCAAAGAATGTCAATACTGGTTAAAACCAAACCTTGCTAATTCTTGAAGTCCCCCAGGAAAGGTACAGCAGTTTAGCATCAGGGAGCAGATCTTCCCTGTAAGTCAGAGACAGGGAGCTGAGGGTGACACCAGCACAGGTTCTTTATTTCATTATTATTTTTTTTTTTAGTATTTAAGCGTAAAAATAAAAAAAATCTGGTTATAGTAAAACTCTTTTATATTGGATTATATTGTTTCATGCCTTATAAACAGTCAGACAGAAAAAATTTGCTGCTGAAAGAATTACTTCAAATTTGATTGTATGACCTCAAAAACTAAGCCAGTAAATTAAGGATTTTTTTTTTTTCAATTTGTAATAAAAAACTAACATTGAAGATTAATTCCATTATTTCTGATCTTGGTATTAGCAAGAATTTTCATGGAGATTGATACATTTTCCTCATGTTGCCAGAGCATGTGGCTATCTTGATGGAAGTTAATTTGTTCTCCATAGTGCCTCTGGTACCTGTCTGAGGGTCTACAGGTACCTAAGCTTCAACTTGCCAAGAGAGAAGGCTAATGACATGATGACCTACTGTAGAAGAAAACAGCTCTCTGTGCTTTTCAAAGTACAACTCAGGGATGGGAGAGGTTTTTTAGATTTGAATATGTAGCTAAGCTTTATGAAATTTTCGTTTGAAGTAGGATGTTCTTAAATTATTATGTGTGAATACCAGCCTGTTGGAAAACACAATTTACAGCTTTTCTAGACACTGGGAAAAATGGTATTTATTCTATGTGTTTCTTTATTTAATGCCTCTTGTCTACTCCAATCAACTAAATGTTTGTCTATTTGTACACTTTTTAAAGCACTCTCAGCAAATTTTCTTCATAAAAAATTTTCATGCATGTTCCCTTAGATGGAAGAGCTTTAATTGTGATCCATCTCTAATGTTACAGTTATTTTTTGTTTTGCCATTTTATTTCATAAATAAGGCTTCACTTTTCTAACATTATCAATTACAAATCATTCTAACATTACCAATAACAAAATGACAATACCAAAAGTCAATTGTTCATTGACTTTTAATCTATAGCTGAAACTTAAATAATAATAGTAGACAATAACCACTACAGCTGATATTCCACTGAGATTAATGGACACAATTCCCATAACTACTACTATTGCTTCATTTTTAACAGAAACTCAAAATATGCAGAAATTTTAAATTTCCATTCTTAATTTAGAAGCTAGCTGTTCAGAGAAAAACGGAGTTATCATATCAAAGTAATTTTTTTCCATCTCTATTGGTATTCATAAAAATTATGAAAATTCACATTAAAGTATAAAATTTACAATTATAATATCAAAAGATTTTACACCTATTGAATGTACACAAACAAATTTCTCATTGATTTTGCATGAGTTTGATTACTTAGGACACATTATGTGAATTTGATCAATTGTTTATACTGCAATAATTTGTACTTATTATTTTTGATAGTGTATAACCTTTTTGATAATATCACATACTATCTTCAATATTATGAATTATTATTCATAATAATTTTGTGTTTAGTCATAGTTTGGTTTTTTTCTCATTTTTCATTACACTATTTTTATTTTCATGACATATATAAAATAACCCTCCTTTCTGACTTCTCTCGTGTCATGTGTTAAACAAGTTCAAAGTTCAAAAGGTATTTGAGGTTACCTGACAGAGATGAACTAATGAACTGCTTACTAGGAAAGAAATTTTTCAAAATAGTGATTTTCAGGTCAGTTATATCTATTAGTATCTCCATCAAAATCCTGGTAATATTGCAATACTTTTTTGATACTATACTGTTCTATTGCAATACTAGTTTGTTAATTTATTATAGTATGATGCCAATATATAATCTAAGGGAGTTTATTACTTCTGCACTTTGTTCTGGTTTTGGTGCAAGATTTTTCAATCTGGAATTTTAGAAAACAGCACTGCAATGTGAGAATGCAAATCTCATTCATACAAAGGTTGCAAGATTTCCTCCTGTGAGAAATGTTCTTCCTGATTTTGTGTTAATTACTTGTATGAAGACAAAAGAAACAGATGTTTATTTGTGTTTATACTATGCAATAATAACTCCTTGATTCCAACAGAGACCAATGCCTGATGCAAAAAACATTTTTCCTTTGCTTAGTGAGTAGATCTATGCTGAAAAACTAATACATTAAAAAGCCCAGTATTGAAAGCAATGAATATGTAATTTGTGGGTATTGTAATCTCTAAACATTTTAGCATAGTCTGTCCTAATACATATGAAATGATCAAATTTTGGAATGTGGAAGTTTTTGTTAAAATATATTCTGTAAAGTCCTTATATCTTTCTTGTTCATTGTCTGTAATTCTTGAAGTAATGAATCATTTCTTGACCAATATGTACAATAAGAAAGAAAGGAGTTGGAAAATGAAGGGGTAATTCACTAGTTACGAGGGCTCGTAGATTTGAAGAAGGTTGAGGACAGGGTCAAGCTAGGCAGAGATAAGGTGTGGGAAGGGGAGACCTATATAGGGCCCTCCCTATAGGGGGTCCTATAACAAAAGAAAGCTTACAGGACTATGGGACATTTCTGCATTGCTACTGGGATATCGATGCAATCAAATACTGCCGTGAAGCTGTACAACAGCACAGGCAGTATGGGAAACAATCAGGAGGAACTGTTTGCACAGATACATCCACAAGAGCAGAAGACCTAGTGAACACCATAGCTCTGCAAGTCATGATCATCTTTGAAAGGCTGGTAGAAAGCAATCACCCTCGTCTTCAAATATGGCAAGAAGGGGGAACAAGGGAACTACTGGCCGGTCAGCATCACCTCTACCCCTGGAAAGGTGATGCAACACCTCTCTCTGGAGGCCTTCTCTATCAACATGGATGACAAGAAGGTGATCAGGACTAGTCAGCATGGATTCACTAAAGATACATCATGCTTGACCAACCTCATTGATTTAATTCTGCGATGAATCAAAAACCTGGATGGATAAGGGGAGAGCAGTGGATATTGTCTGCCTCAATTTCAGCAAGGCTTTTGACACTGTCTCTCACAATATCCTTACAGTCAAATTCAGGAGTTATGGACTGAATGAGTGGCCAGAGAGGTGGTTTGATAACTGGCTGAATGGCAGATCCCAGAGGTTTGTAGCACACAGTTTAGTTGGGGGCCTTCACTAATACGTTGGATGAAGGGCCAGGTGTCTCCTTGGCAAGTTTGCTGAGGCTGATAGCCCAAAATGCTGTGCCACTGTTCAGAAGGACCTCAAAAGGTTATAAAGATAGACAGAGAGGAATATTCTGAAGTTAAACAAAGGCAAATGCAGGATCCCGCACCTGGGGAGGTATAACCTCGTCACCGGTACAGTACAGTACAGTACAGGCCAACCTACTGAAAAGCTGATCATCAAAGTACCTGGGAGTCCTGGTGGACAGCTGTCCATGAGTCAGTAATGTGTCCATGTGGGAAAGAAGGCCAGTGGTGTCCTGGGGAGCATGAGGAAGAGCAGATGATTGAGACAGGTGATCCTGTCCCTCTACTCAGCCCTAGTGAGGCTAAATCTGGAGTGCTGCGTGCAGTTCTGGGCTTCCCAGCACAAGAGAGATATGGAGCTCCTGGAGAAGGTCTAAGCAGAGGGCTATGAAGACAATGAGGAGATGGGAGCACCTCACTTATGAGGCAAGGCTGAGAGAGCTGGGCCTGTTGAACCTTAAGAAGAGAAGGCTTAGAGGCCATCAATGTCTATCATGTATCTGAAGGGAGGGTTTCCAGAGGTTGGAGCCAAAAAAAAGGATGAGAATCAATGGGCAGAAACTAATGCACAGGAAGTTGTACCTGAATATGTGGAAGGACTTCTTTACTGTGTGGGTGACCATGCACTGGAACACGCTGCCCAGAGAGGCTGTGGGGTCTACCTCATTCGAGACATTCAAGAGCCATCTGGACAAAATCCTGTGCTGTGTGCTCTAAGATGACCCTGCTTGAGCAGGGAGTTTAAACAAGACGACCCACCATGGTCCCTTTAAACCTTACCCTTCTATGATAACGAGAGGCTAAACTCCATTCCTGACTGCAAAAATCATGGATTCAAGGATTCAATAAAAATGCTGTATACATATAAAATAAATTTAAAACTATTTAGTATATCTCTTACAAATCACTTGTTATATTAACTTTATATAAATATTCCTTTATTGTGAATTCTGGTGTTTTAAAATGAATTTACCAAGAAAATTGTCTTCAGATAGAAAAGAGTACAGAAAGGGTTTAGATTAAAATGACTGTGACTAAGCCATTGCTGGTTTTACTTCATCAGTGTAAATAATGTCTTATTTCTATAGCCTTTACCTCGTCACTATGTCCTCTGTGTTGTTTTTGCCTAAAGCATATGTTTCCTCCTTATTTGAGCTGACAGCATGATTTTATTTTCTGAATATTCAACACCATCAAAGCTCCATGCATCGTTTGTGATGCAAAATGTTAGTCATGTAATTTGTCTTCCACAATCATTATATAATCATATGAAGAATACACCTTTTTTTTTTTTGGGGGGGGGGGTAAATGAATTAGCAAGTGAAATGTGAATCATAAAATATATCATAAGAACCTAATTTTGTTCTTGATTGCCTCTCCTATTTGACAATCTTTTTTAGGAATCTACAGTCTCCAGTTCCCTTCAGTTCTTTCGTCCTTTGCAGTGATGGCAGTGGTGAGACTCCAAAAGATGTGTTGAAAGCCTGAAAGGTCATAGCTGAAGCATCCCCATGGTCTCTCTAAAAGCAAAGCATTATGGTACAGAGGTAGCCTTTATGGAAAAGTGAGAATGAGAGGCAATTCAGGAAGTATGGACTGGATGAGTGTACATTATTGCAATACAATACATTATTGCAATACAAGACATTATTTCTTTGTTTCTCTTAACTTGCCAATTTTGTCCTTCCTATGGTCTGTGCAAAAGTACAAAGAAGCTGCAGTGGTCAAGCACTGCTGGAGTTCACAGACCTGAGGGGTATTGGTCAAGTGAAAAGTAAACTCAGCAACCAGACCTTTCAGGAAGCAAAATTACAGGTCTTCAAGGAATTAGTCAATAGGACACACTGGGAAACTGCCCTCAGAAATAAGGGAGAAGAATAGAACTGACAGATCTTTAAGGATACTTTCCACAGAGTAGAAGAGCTCTCGATTCCTAGGAGT
The DNA here is from genome assembly GCA_003676055.1 of Chloebia gouldiae. NCBI lineage: Eukaryota > Metazoa > Chordata > Aves > Passeriformes > Passeridae > Chloebia > Chloebia gouldiae. The sequence continues at coordinate 42,190,478 of QUSF01000001.1, read as the reverse complement.
AAAAAATAAGGAAAGAATAGCAAGAGATCAGCTGAGTGAAAAGAAAAGAATATTAAGGGGAAGAATATATAAGTGTATATATGAATAAATAGATTGTATATAATTCAAAAACTGTACCTTGCACTCAAATTACACTGTGTGTAATTAAAAACTGTGTCTTGCACTCATATTTCCATGACCAACGCATGCCTACTATTTAATGATTTAAATTTATCTCAGAAATTTTTCTGATATGCTTTGAAAACCTCTAATCATCAATGCCATTGCCAATTACCCATATGCTTGGAATTAACCCTTTCATCTGTCAGATGGATATTTAGTTGAGAAAAAAAATATAGAAAAACACTTTTCCATAAGACATTCTTATAAGATTAGAGAAGTCAAGAAAAATATATGTCAAGCAGTGCTGAGAATCACTAAGGGATGTTGCTTCTAGTCATTTTATATTTATATCAAAGTCATCATTTAAGCTGAAAACTAAAATTCTCTCTCTAGTAAGCTGCTTCAACACAGCTTAATAGAAAAAAAATCAAACAGTCTTTTCTGACAAATTATTTGCTAGAAATCAAAACGGTTTTTCTTTTTATTGTCTTCAACATCTCCTTTCCTGTCTGATCCCTAAAGGCATCTAACCAACAACAAATGTTATCTAGTAAAAGGCTGTATGCAAACTTTAAGGCCAGAGAAAACCCATCTTTTCTGACCTAGAAGACAAAAATACCCCTAAATATGCAATAGTTAAAAAAAAACTACATTCAGAATGAAGTTATTGAGCAAATGCTTTTTAATATATTAAAAAAAAAACTCTGTAAAAAAGTTTATTTTTTTAGCCCAAAATTTCAATCTCTTTGAGTGTCTTTTACTCCTGTGCATGTTATTGTTTCCTTCTTTCCTCTTTCCAAATAATTAAATAATCAAATCAGTGTATATTTGGGGTTTATTCTGGTTAACAGAACTATATTTAAGACTTCTTCATTTTTTAGGTGTTCTATTTATAAACTACTTAAATTAACAGAAATTACAGGATTGTTTCCAAATTTTGATGTGAGACAGCAAATTCCCAATATTGGTATACCTTAACCATTGAATGAAAGAAAGTCTACTGAGAGTTTATTTTCTTTGTTTATTTAATGATTACACTCTTCCTGAACACAATTTACAGATCTCTAGATTTCCCAGAAAAAAAGAATTTAAAATTAATTCTCTAAAATACTCACCTCTACTTATTGAAAGCCTGGGATTCTGGTTTTGACAATAGAGTAAATACTAATAGTATTGCAGTACAAGACAAAGGAAATAAAAGCATATCTAAGACAATTGCCAAAGAGAATGTTTTTATACTGAGAATTCAAGAAGATCCTGCAATAGTAGTAGACAGTAGCTCTTCCTGTCACTCAACTGTAGTTCTGTGCCATACAGTAAACAAAACAACTGTAGAAGTAATATTACCAAAATATTCCAGATTTATAGTAGGAAAAAATGACTGATAAATTTGGAAATTTTTTTATTGGTTTTTATTTTTACATTTCTTTTATGACAAGAAAAACCTAGATTCTAAAAGGAATTAATAATATCTTCAAATTTTACTTTGTCAAAATATGTCTTGAAAATCCTACAGAGGCAAGATGCTGAAATCAGTTTTGCTTTGATCCACCTCACCATATGTGCTACTAGTCACTTCTTACAGGCTGGGTGCTTAGCACTCAGCCTGTGGGCTCAGCATTTTATAAAATGCAGCAATGTTCAGATTAAGGTAGGTCCTCATATATGAACATTGCCAAATATATTTGAAAATGTAGGTGCTCTGCAATCATGTTAGATATTAAGGGAGAATGAATATTTCCACTGGGATGAAAAATACCTCCTCAAAAAATTTGCATTGTGCCTCAACTAAAACCATTTGAAAGAAAACTTTGTAAGTTACATGAGAAAATGAATGAAACCAGCATTATGCTTATGCAAAATAGTCAACTCTGAAGCAAGGCAATTTTTCCTGGATCCCTCTGACTGTATCCTTGAAAGTATACTGTCTTAAATCAGGTTCATTTAAATAGAAGTTATTAGTCTTTTGGGGGGTGTTCAGCACCTTGAAGGATAAGGCTTTTGAGAGAAGTTTTAGACATAAATTATTCTCTTCAGCCTATACTTTCCCAGCCCACACCTCTTTACATCCCATCACTAAGTGACCTGACATGGTAATGACTGCTGAACTGCATAGACACCTGCAATTTTAGAAAGTAATCACAGCAACTGCTTTAGTGACTCCCTTCTGCTTTAAATGATTTATGAACAATAGCTGACGATGGCTAAATAATTAGTGGAGCTGAAAAAAAAAGAAATCTCTGAATAGATTTAATATTGTTAGGAAAAGAAAAATGTCAAAAGATGTAAAGAAGAAGGAAGGAAACCTTTTTTATTCTATTTAAATACCACAGTTTCACACTTCTTTGTGAGACACGTCAGAAAGACTTTGGAAAATCATGATGGCTTACCTTCTTTCAACAGATAAGGCAAGTTTTTTTTCTGCTTCTTGGTCCTCAAGTCAAAATTTCATCTTTGGCTATCTTGAGCTGCATGTTAGTCTGAATTAATTCCTGGTAGTTCCTGATTTTCACTTCATGGCTTTCTGTTAATTCCTTCTCTTGGTGTTTCTTGAGAACACAACTGGTTTTAAGAGTTTTTGTCTCCGAGTATTTATCTTCTGTAATTCATATAAATTACTGTCAGATTAAAAAAATACAGCATAGACATATATTTTGTAATCCTGTAATTCAAATTTATTTAAACTAAAATAATTTTAAATGACCCATTGAAAGAAACATGAGTGATCTTTTTCCTTTCACACATGGAGTAGCTGAAGAAGACATTTTATTATTTGGACTTCTCTGATGTGAATGACACACATATGCACAAAAAAAATGCGCTAGTCAGAACAACTGAGAACAGTTCTGTACATACAAGAGACTTGGGCATGGAATACACTTTAAAGATATTTGAAATTACTCTTATGCCACTGGACAATATATCCTGATTTTCATTAACACCATGACCACTTCATATAATAAAATTAGAGTATAAGTTAAAATCATTCCCATCTGAAAGACTTTTTCTTCTGCAAAAAAGCAGTATCACAATACCTATTTTCCTTTCATAAATATAATTTACCTTATCAGTCTGAGAGATGGAGTATTGGGCTGGATGGCCAGCAGTCTGTCTTAGAAGGACATTTCTTATGTACTGCAACTAGGATTGATCCATATTCCTCAGCATATTGTCCAAAGGTGCTGCAGCCTAACTCCAGCCAGCAGCCAAGGCCCCAGGCAGACTCTTACTCATGGCCCCGACAGCATGATCAGGGGCAGAGTTGGAATGGTAAAAGTTAGAAAATTCATGGATTGAGAGAAAGACAGTTTAATAGAAAAAGCAAAAGCCATGCACACACAAAGCAAGGAGTTAATTCACTGCTTCCCATGGGCAGGCAGCAGTTCGGCCATCTCCAGGAGAGCAGGGCCCCAGCCCATGCAGCAGTCACTTTGGAAGACAAACACCATCACTGCTGACATTTCCCCCTTCCTCCTTCTTCCCTCCACTTAATACTAGGAGCATGATGCTACATGGTCTGGAATATCCCTTTGGTCACTTTGGGTCACCTGTCCTGGCTGCGTCTCCTCCCGACCTCCCAAGCCCCCCCAGTCCCCTCCCCAGCATGGCAGCGTGAGCAGCAGAAAAGGACCTGGCTCTGTGCAAGCCCTGCTCAGCAATAACAAAAACATCTCCGTACTATCAGCCCTGTGCTCAGCACAAATCCAAACACAGCCCTAGCACCAGTGACTGTGAAGGAAAGTAATTCCTTCCCAGCCACAACCAACACAAAACAACATTATGAGGAGTCTTTTCTGGATAAGAGAAAAGAAATACAGTGTTTCAATTAACACTGTTAGCAAAATATTACAAATAAATCAGTATTGAAATTGATAAAAATTGACTATGAAATATTTTCATGAATCATAAAAGTAACCAGATCACATACATGAGAATTTGTTAATACTGGTTCCTCTGATAAAATGTACAAACTGAGATATGCTATATTATAATAAACTGGAAGTGAGAAACGTGTAAATATATATGTTTTTTGCAATGATCAAATATATGAAGAATAAAGAGGCTACCGGGGAAGTTATTAATCCATATTTTAAATATAATTAGAATGACTCATTAAGTGTTTTCAAAAATATATGAATGAGAATTAATGACCTGAAAAATATCTCCATTTAAATTAGGCTCAAAACTTTCCTGAGGCCCTATTCTTTTAGCAGATTTCATTCCCCTGTAAAAGATATAATTTCTAGAAGAAAAATGAAGGAAAGTTATGTACTGTTCTCCAGTGCCTCCAAGGTTTGCACTTTTTCCTCTCACTATAAATATCATACTCTCTTCTTCCTACGCGTCAAAGTTTAATCCTACTTTCAAGTAATAAAAGCTACCCTGATACTTGCTACTATTTCTCTTCTCCAGTTAAGATCTTTTTCTTGCTTCTCTAAGCTTACCTAGCTTTGCCTATTACATAAAAACAAACACGTGGGATGAGAATAAGGAGAACAGAAAAGTAATTTCCTAGAATTGTAAGTTTAAAAACTGTGCTATCCTCTACTGCTGAAAATAGAGCATGGTTACCTCCCATATTAAATCCTTAGTAGATTTCCTAGAACAGATTCTGTAAATTTCAAAAGAATTCTTTTTCTTCTAGTAACTGTAATTTTTCAAAGACTGAGAGCTGCATTTCCTTTTCATCTACTTTAGTCATAGCAGCAAAAAATACTTTGTTATACAGAATGCTGTCTGAAAAGGATTGTATGGTTTCAGCATATTCACCAAAGAAGTTGTTTTTGGAAATCAACTTTATTCTAGAAATGTAACAACACATACAATATTCCCCCCCCCACCTTTTTTTTTTTTTTTATTGTTTACACTAGGGAGAACTGTCTTTTCTATCTTTTCTTTGGCACCTGGAAGTAATGCTCAAATTTCCCAGGATTCAAACTTCTCATGTTTACAGGAGATACCAACTATCCACAATGAAGTTTTCTATTTATTATCTAAATCTACTTTGTTTAAGAGAGGAGCAAATCTGTGATTTCCATCTATTATTAACTCCTTCTCCTAGTTATAAAAGTCAATGTCCACTCACTACTGAAATACTTATTTGTTGGGTGCATGTTTGCAGTGACATTCTGACCAGAAGCTTACTTATGAAGAAATACATCCAAAATTTGTATCCATTGAAAATAGGTACAAATAATCACCAAAACATCTAAATTCAGGAAAAGTTATTTTTAAAGCTAAATTAGCCCAAAGGCCTGCATTTGTATTCTAAAAGTCTAAAGTCACCAGGGATACTCTAGAGTGCCTATTCTACTTTGAGAAATAAATTCCATCACTTCTCACCAGCTACACAGCAGATGCAGTTCCTATTTATACTTGCTTCTTTTTTACTACATTTGTCATCAGTGGTAGCTGGCCTCAGACACATACATAGTGCTCTCTTCACCTGCGTAAATTCAATGTCAGTTTGAGGTCAAGTAGATGCAAACAAGTATGTGTCAGAAGTGCTACTGCACTCTGCATCTACATGGAAAATTTCTCTTGAGTTCTGGGACAGAGCCTGACAAATCATATTTAAAAGAAGAAAGCTCCAAGCTCAGAAGTTTGTTCATCAATTTAGTTTCAGTTTTCAAGGTAGACAGGATACTATTCCTGAAAAACCTGTGAGGAAACTAGGCCCAGATAGCTGTTTTGAATTAATGTAATTCAGTGATTGACTCTTCAAAATGTCACTTAGAGTATCTGCCCATTTAACTGAAGTCTGTTAAAAACAAAAATTTAAAAAAAGGACTTAGACAAATATTTCTAATCTCAGCTTAAAATCTGCATTTAGATACTTAGCCGTGTTGGACAAATTTTAAGAAAAACTGATATTCAGTTTCTCAGGGAAATGAATGTGACTTGCAGATAACCATCTGTCTAAAATACTTCAGCCAATTTTTTACTGTCTTCAGTACTCCACATTTATCAGTTTTGTAATTTCAATTGCTAGTAAAGAGAAGATTTTATAAAAGGCATGAAAATTCTCTTTTATTCAGTGTATTTTTTCCCCACATTATCTCTTTGTAAAATAGTACTCATAAAATTGTTGTCATCATCATTAGGAGTTTCTTTTGTATTTATATTTTGCTCTTTTCATTGTCCATGAACATGTATAAAGAGATTAAAGAAAATATATAAAAAACTATATCATATCTTGTCTCTTCTTATCAAGCAACCATCTTCTAGAGAGCCAGTATTTCATCACAGCAGCCTAGCACTTTATTTGGAAAATACAAACTCCTGCCAAATGTAATTTCATCTGGGAATAAAGTATCTCATTTCACTTGGCAGACTTCTAAGAAAATATTTCAAAAGAGTGTTTGCTAATCTTGCAGCATAACTACTTTATTTATATTTATGACTTTTAACAGATTACAAAGTCTTATCTCTCATCAATGATTATTTTATCTGTTTTCCCTATCATGCCTTTATTTGCCCATTTGCTAGGGTTTTTAAAGTTGTTTAATTTTCTTCACCCATAAGGAAACCGAGTTACATTAACGGTTTTAAATGCTATGATCACCCGAAAAATAGATATTTCTGAAAGTCAAGCAGAAAGTCACTTTCATTACGAGAAAAATAGTTTATTTCTTACTCAAGTTCACTATCTTACAGTGAAAGCATTCTCTTAGAAACAAAAAACCCCAAGCTAACATTTTTCCTATGAATGTACAGGCTGAAGTGCTAAATTGAAGACCTGTATTTGATCTGTCTTTTTATATGCCAATGTCAAAATTGCCCTTTTATTTTTTGTTGTGGTTTTTTTTGGGTTTTTTTTTTCTGTTATTTGGTGAAACCTACTCAGTTTTTCTGAACTTTCAACATACTCCATCGCAAGATTCAATAACATTTCATTCACATAACAAAAGACTAAAATGAACACTAGCACTGTGACTATATACACCAGAAGATTTTCAATTGCTTTAGATATTCATTTTCTGTTGATTAGTGCATGGTACTTTCATTATATAATATTCAAGACTTGTTTTATTAACATTACTTTAACTCGAGATTAATATTAGGCTCTACAGATACATGAGGAAATGGAGGATTGACACAAATTCTACATTTTAAACATTAAAATTGAAATGATCCCTCTCAAGAATCTGATCATCTTCTTGACTATAAGCATCATTACATGCAGCTGCTAGAACAATATAAGCTGTTAGGGGTTTTTTGTCTTCATATTTCCTGTAGTCTAAACTTCATACTAAAACTTTTAATGGCAGTTAAAAAATACTTTAAATTAATTGTTCTTAGAGTGAGAAAGTACATGAACAAGTAGCAAGATTTTAACAAAACACAATATTAAACCAATATGCAAGATTTTAACCAAAGAACTAGTGCCATTACTTAGGAGTAAGCTGAAAAAATTCTTTAACTATTTCCAAAATAATTTACAGATCTAGGGGTAAGACACATGTACCAACGTGTAGATACAATTACCCAAAACCAATTTAATTTAACACACTAGAAATTTTTCAGAATTGTTTTGGCATCTAAGACAAACGACTCTGCAGTCAATGAATTAGTAAACAGGCTTCAGAAACAAGGATTGAAATTCTGACTAATCAGATACTTTCTCAAAGTTAAGTGAAATATATACAACCCAAAGAATCTGAAGAAATGTATTGTGATTCCTTTTAGATTTCTCGGCAAAAACAGTACTTGATCATAAGAAGAGCATTAGCTATATATAGGTGCACCAGAAAAATCAGGAACAGGGCTTCTCACAGTAAAACTAACATCAAAGAGTGACACACAAATTTGTTCCTTCTATAGAAAAAATTAAAATACTACCCCAGTCAGAGATTTCTTTCCCGAATGCAACGTCTTACCAGCTCCAGGTTACACATTATTGAGCATATACAGAGAGATCTCAGGATCAAAAATATTAACTTAGGCTTATCATTATGTTTATTAGTTCAGTGAATTAAATTTGGAAATGTTAAATATAGTATCTCGTAGCCCACTTGCCTAATAGGGGAATTTTCTAATTACATAACTAACCAAAAAACTTTGCTTGGGAGGAACATATTTCTGTGTCATCTTTAAGAGTTAAATATATTATAGTAAATTAAAGAACGAAGGAACAGAATGTTTTGTGTTTCTATTCCATCAGTGTTTCAGTGAGGCAACGATTCCATAATATGAAATTACATGTTTAGTCTGTAAACTTTAATTTCTATAGAAAAATTTCAAATAAGGAAGTTGATAAATTTTAGTGAACCACTACCACAGATTCATTACCTTGTCTTAGAAGATTTTCTCTATTAAGAAACACTAGCATTAGAAATTAGAAACTTAACAAATTAGAAACTTAACTCCATTGAGATTAAAGATTTATTAAAAATATTGTCTCATGAAGAAATAGCTGTTAACAACTGATAACTCTTAAGTGTTAATAACTGATAGCTTTAAGTAATAGAAACTTTAGATTACTACTTTTATTCATCGGAAGTAGTATACCAGGCTGCTGCTGCTGATGAAAACAAATGGCCTTTTCCTGCCATGCAGTAAAAACAAATAATCAAACCAAGAGTAATTTTTTTTTTCAAGTATTTGCAGGATGCTTGGGTGTATGCCTTATTTTTTTGATTATTTATTGAATTTTACATATAGACTAAGTTAAATAATGTCAGGACAAATTTATATGAAAATATGATCTAGAAAATGCAAGGGATGTAGAGGCTCTTACAAACTGGGTATTATACAAAAGCAAAGAATGAAAAGAAGAAGCAGAACATGGGAGCAGATGAACAGCAAAAAATTCTGAGGAGGACTTTTGGTTTTCATTTTTTTTTTAAACCAGTTTTCCTGAGGACATCTAATCCACAGGCTGCCAGAAAATGGACTCTTATTGTTTTAAGCCCAGATGAAAACTAACCACAACTCTGCAACTTGCTCAGTGCCTCCATCTTCCTCCATACCATGGTGGAATGTGGAGAAGGATCTAAGTAAAACTTTTGTGTTGAGATAACACCAGTTTAATAGTGGAAACCAAAGCAAAATAAAATACAGTAATAATGGTAAATGATAATAAGAATGATCATAAAAAAGTGATGCACACTGCAATTGCTCACTACCTCCTGCCCAACGCCAGACGCCCTTTCCCAAACTCGGATTGGCCAACCCTCCAGGTAACTCTCCCCAGTTTAGTGAGTATGATGTTCCGTGGTGTAGAATATCCCTTTGGTCAGCTTGGGTCACTTGTTCCGTCTGTGCTCCCTCTCAGTTTCTTTTGAATACCTCTTCACTGTCAGAGCATGAGACAAGAAAAAAAAAAGCCCTTCTTGATAAACACAAATTCACAAAGAAAGCTTTCTCAAACCCTTTAACCTGACAAACCTTCCCAGAAATTTATAGAATACTTTATAATGTGTCATTAACTAGACAACCATTAATTATACAAAAAACCTTGGGCTTGAATCCATATAATTATCTATATAATTATTTTAAAGGCGTGGAAGTTGAAACTATTTAGTACAATTATAAGTACTATTATATTAAATTAAATTATAATTATAGAATATAAGTACTTACAGTCATAATTACAATACCATTTGTCAAATCTCAAAAAAAGTCGCTCCCCATCTTTCCTGTAGGCCACCTTCAAGTACTGGAAGACCACTATGAGGTCTCCTGGAAGCCTTCCCTTCTCTAAGCTAAACACCCCTAACTGCCCTCAAAGATGGGACGCTCCAGACCCTGATCACCTTCATGGCCTCCTCTGGTCCCACTCAAATGACTCCATATCTTCTTCCCTCTGGGGGCCCCAGAACTAAAGAGAGTACTCCATAGTTCATGACATGACAATTAAAGACTATCTTTATCATTCCGGGCACAGACAGTCACAGTTTGTCATTTGCTGATAAATCTACACTTAAAGCCTTTTAATATACTTCTTTCCAAATTATGTATTCTCTTAATTTAAGCAGGGCTTCCCTTTTCTCTTTGAAACATTGGATTTAGCCATTTTAGAGCAAGGTTGCTTCTGAGGAGATCCAGGTCATAGTGTTAAATAAATCTGATTTTATTTATCCCTAAAAAGCCCCACAACATCTAATGGTAATTGCATTATATTTTTACTCAATGTGTTTTTTGCGGGCAAAGTCTATCACTTGTGTCTAAATCATAGAATTATAGAATATCTTGAGTTGGAAGGGACCCACAAATATAATTAGTCCAACTCCTGGCCCTGTACAGGAGACCCTCAAGAACTACCCTGTGTGCCATGTGTGAGTAAGTTCATGGCCTAGAACTGTAGATATGCAGCTGTAAATTTAAAAACTCATATCCACTCAAGTGAAAGACAAGGTATAAAATAAGACAAAACTTATGCCTTTATTTTCCTTAAACACACAGATGTCATGTTTTTCCAGGTTCTTTGTAAATTTTTGTACTTGACAGGAAATAAAAATGAAACATGTTTTAGTGTTATTATCAGCTTGTATAAATAAGCAATATTACGTAAACTTTAATGGAAAGCCTCTGTCACATGCCAGTTAAAGATGTTCTGTTTATAGTAATTTCAAGCATTTTTCAGGATGTCAAAAAGCAGTGGTGATTACAGCCCTGATGTCTTGTCTTCTTGCATCATGTCACTGAACCACAGAAGTGAAAAGCACATGTTATTCAGCTTGCTCCAGCACTGCTGATTCTCTTGGGCTTCCCTGCATCTCACAGTTCAAAAGTCAGGAGAAAACTGCTGCTATGAAAGCTTTATGTTTAGAAATAGGAGTCAAAAAAATGCCCTCCTCTCTCATCAATCCAGAGGTGAAAATAGCAACACTAGCAGCAGAGAATCGGTGTGACTATGGTTTTTACGCGCCAAATTTGCTGAGAATAGAAGCTGATGTAAAAAACTGAATATGAGTTAATATTTTCAAAGGCCTGAACATGAAGCTAAACCCCATCCTCTGTCACACACACGCTTCCCATGCATTTGTGAACAATATTTTTCCTACTGCCATACTGCATGCATGGGGGAAAAAAAATAAGAATTGGAGAAATGAAGAATTGGGCCCAGAGTGTGAATTTCAGAGAGATATCCAAAACTCTGTTTTCAGTGTTCCAGTTTCTTTGTGTAGAAGGGGGGAAAGACACTTGAGGAATTCAGAAAACTATGAAAAAAAAAATCTATAAATGAATGTGACAGTTTCAGGCAGGACGGAAAAGATGCAGTTCCTGCTCCCAGAATTCAGTGCTATTCTCCTTAGATGTGCAGCCTATTAAAAAAAAATAATGATAATAATAATAATAAACTTATGAGCTAAAATCTGTCTGCCTCTTAAGGTCTGACAGTCCAAGCGGACATATTGCAAAATCACCATGTTGCTACCTTCTTTTTCTGTACGCCAAGCTTAATCCAGTCCCTTACTTTTATGATATTATTCTATCACCCATTTGAGCAGAACAGTGTCATGTCCCTTCTACCTCATGAGTCTTGCAAGTTAAGAAGGAAACTAACAACAAAAAACATTGACATATAACATTATTACATTGCTTTTCCTTGAAAAGTTTTTTTTCAGCCACTTTAATTTTATTTATTTGGTCATATATTTTGCATTTCATAGTGAATCAGAGGCAAGACCAAAAGTACAGAGAGAACTTCAAGTTGAAAAGCAGTAGTCAATTTATATTTCTAAATCATACATGTGACTGCTAGGCAGTTTTATCAGCTTGAAATTTTGGACTGAAGCAGTGAAAAACAGTGCTGTGAACATCTGCATATGTAGCTGGCCAACAGGCAAGGTACAACCACATTTCTGGAGCATAGAGTTCAACAAATGAATGACTTAAGGTCTTACTTGCTGTAACACCTCATGGCTTCAGGGCAAGTTCATGGATTAACTTTGCTGGCAAGAAAGTTCACACCGCTTGTCAGTCCTGGGTTCACTGTGCATGCAAGGAAAGCTAATTTCCTGGAGAAGTTTGCATACACTGTGCATACAAATGTCTATCCATGCATTTAGAGAATGATATAATTTTCCTTTTTCACTCTAAATATTGACTGAGAGCAGTGAAATTAGATATAGATTCGGTACCTTGGCAGGCACATAAGGAGAAGTAAGCCTTTGAAATATCTGAAGAACTGCTATTGCATTGCTGATTTTGAGGACTGTAAAGCTGGTGAAAGCCAAAATTAGTAACTGTGTAGAAGATAAAAGACATCAAAAGCCTAGAATATATCCTTTGCTTCATCTTATCAACATCCCAGCTAAAGGGTAGAGGTACTGTCTTTCCTGATTTTAACTACTAGAGAATCAGGAACTGTCTTTCCTGATTTTAACTACTAGAGAATGGATCCCTATATTAAACTTTTTAAATCTTGGTTCCATTTAAAATCTATTTTGCATTTTCCTTCTTGGGTAGTTTCATCATAAACAATGACAATTTATTTATCTCTCTGCAAGAGAGGACAAATTTAATATGGTTCTTTTTCTTTTGAGACTCTCTTTCCATCAAATAGGCATACAATGTTTACTTTTATAAAGCATTTGAGTATCCAGGAAATCTGTGTTTGAATTCTATTCAAGGCAAACAACACAGTCTAAGATACTATCAAAGTTAAAAGAAATGAAAAAGAAATATTTCTAACTCAGATAAAGACTATTATAGCTTGAATGACCTTTTAGTGGACTTTAGTTTCTTTATTAAGCTTCAAAATATTATGCTGCATAGTTTGATATCCTGAATTTATTTTTAATTTTTTTTTGCAACCACATCAGAAACAACAAAAGGCATGGCTATATTCAGAGTCCGAGAGTATGGGGAGAACAAAAGCAGATTACCAAAAAAATAGAAAAAAAAATCAGAAGTCCCTATTCTTTATAGACAAAGATTAAGGTTCAGCCAGCCTAATAAGTGTATATAGGATTTAGAAAACCTAGTAACCTTGTCTGAAAGAAAATAACCTGAATCTGTAGCACATTGGATAAAAATATTCATAAAATAAAATGCTCTGATTATTAGTTCTTTGTTGAATCAGTTATACTGGCATGTGGTTAATCATAGAATCATAGAATATGTTAAGTTGGAAGAGACTCATCAGGATCCTCAAGTCCAACTCCCAGTCCTGCACAGGGCACCCCAAGGAGCCCATCGTGTACCTGTGAGAATAATCTAAATGCTCCTTGAATTCACAGCGGCTTGGTGCTCCCCATTTCCCTGGGGAGCCTGTTTGAGTGCTCAGCCACCCTCTGGTGTTACAAAGCAAAGTGATGCCGACTTCCCAGGCAACACTCTCCTATACACAACACTGCTGAAAACCCTTTTCCTGCTATCCAACCTAAACTTCTTCTGACTGATCTTTACTGATCTTTGTGCTATTTCCTGGAGTCCTGTCACTGGTCACAAGAGTGAAGAGATCAATACTTATTCCTCCACTTCCCCTTGTAATGATGTTGAAGACCACAATGAGACCCCCTCAGTGTCCTCCAGGCAGAAAAGACCAAATCACCTCAGCCATCCCTCATTCAGCTCCCCCTCCAGACACATCACCATCTTTGTTTCTCTCCTATGGACACTCCCTAATAGTTGAATATTTTTTTATACTGTGGTGCCCAAAAATGGTCCTAGAACTTGAGGTGTGGCTGCCCCAGTGCAGAGCAGAGCAGAGCAGGACAATCCTTTCTCTTGTCCGTCTGGCGATGCTGTGCTTGATGCCCCCCATGACAGGGTTGGCCATCTGGCTGCCAGGGCACTGCTGACTCACATTCAACTTGCCATCAGCCATGACCCCAGGTCACCTTCCATGGTGCTGCTCTCTACCTTCTCATTCCCTAGACTATATGCAAAATCAGGGTTGCTCCATTCCAGGTGCAGAATCTGGTACTTGTGCATGTTGAACTCCATGATTGCTGATTGCCCCCAAAAGAAAAAAAAAAAAAACCAAAACAGTTGGTTATTCTCTCAAAAGACACAGCTTACAGATACTGTTTTTTAATTTTCACCTAGGGAAAGTTATCTGGCCCATAGGGAGGGAAGTTTACAAGTTTACTATAATTCCTTCATTTGTAGGAGTATTGTGAAATAGAACTGCAGACTTGGTAATCAGACACTATTCACAAGCTGTCATAAATATGCAATTTTGATTTTTTTTTTGTTTTAGGAATATTCTAAGGTAAATTCTCAATTTTTTCCTTTTTAATTTGGTAAGCTTCAACAGTCATGGCAATGGAGAATTTGTCTTCCTTGGGCATGAAACTAATGAATACAAACCAATAGGTCTCTACTAGGAAACCCTTCTTTCAACATCTAGTCAGGGCTCTGATAGGTATATGTCGCCTCTTGTTTCCCACCCCATGGTTTCTCATAAATGCTTGCTAATACTGCAAAGAATCTGTGGCAACTTCAGAAATTTCAGTATAGGGTTTGAGGTTCCTTGGTTGATTTAATGGAATACTTAGATTACTGAATTGTATATTAGTCAATAGTCAACAAACATGAAGGGGTGTTGTTACTAATGAATACTATTGCCAGATTTTGCAGCCATAATTTGTTCAAAGACTAGACTAGTAATAAAAGATATTTATAATTATGGTTTTTGAAATGAACTCTAACTGCCATGTACAACTCTGCTACCTTAATATTCTGTTCAGACTCAAACTTTCCTACAAAGTCCAATGAGTAATAACACTGCCCTGAAAACTGAATCACCTAGGTACTTCCATTTAGGTTTTGGAAGTACAGTACATGTTTCTTAAAAGGAAGGAGAGGTCTAGATATTTCTAATGTTCCTTACCTGAAGTGTTACAAAGTGTTACCTGAAATGTATTAGTATATTAATGTAAGTCACTAAATTTTGTAATCAACTTTTCTGTTTTCCAAAAAATTATAAAAACCATTATTTCCTGTAGTGGTTTACTTTTGGGTCCCTGTTCTCTTACATTACAAATAATTTATACTTTTCTACATGTAAATAATGTTAAATTCATTTAAAATTATTATGCTAATCTACTGAGGTTTATTTTGGTAGAATTATTTTATAGTGTCATAAAATGCCCTACTTTATACTGTATTTGCTCTGTGGGAATGGGGTGAGTAGTTGTATCTACATGCAGTTACAGAATATCAAATCCTTTATTAGACTACACTGAAACACGGAGCTCAAGAACTCAGGTTGTGAACTGCAGTAGTTTTCAGTTTGCCCCTGCTAAAAGGATATAAATCTCAGGGCAAGCCCAGTGGATTGCCTGAATAGGGCCTCACTTAATCCAAGTGAGTTTATCCCCTCCAGCTGGCTGAACTGCAGTGTGGTAAAATCAGCTGTATTAACAGATTTGCAATATAAGTTTGTGTTCCTCAGGGTGCTCAGTTCCATTAGCTAATGTTTTTAAGGTAGTCATTGTCTTTAAATGGTTTCACTAGAGAACTTCAATAAATATATACTTGACCATGTTAGCTTGATTTAGGAACAATAAAATAAATTCATTTTGAGCAGCTGAGGGCGACTCAGTTTTGGAAAGAGAGAATCAATTCATTGTATTGCTGTCTCTATCAGGATGAACATTTTGGCTATAGCATTTCTCAAGAAATTAGCATTTTTTTTCAGAGTGAATGTAGTTCTTTGTCCTACATGCATAACTCAAAAGACAATAGTCTGTGCTTTTCTGACCCATAGTACATGTTGCCATTAAATTATAACATAATGGGGCAATTAAAGAGAATACATTTTATTTGCTTTATTCTGTTTTCCAATGTTTCAGCTCTTCAATTGAAACTGCAAATAGTGTGTGAAAGAATGGACTAGGAATGCAGAGAATGCAAAAGGGATAAATACACTTAAACTTTCTGAACACTTCAGCAACTCAAACTTGTTACATTGTTAAATTGCATTACAATGATTAATATAAAATACCCCTAGTCTAAGATGTGTAAGAATTATGATCTCTGTGACCCTAGAATAGGCATTTTTTGTTTGTACTTGGGTTTTTAGCATTGTTTTAAATATAATGTTAATGATCTAATCAATAATGCCAGACAGAATTCTTACCATATGTACAGCAGAGAAAACATGAAGAAAAGCTGTTAGATAATTTAGGCTATTGGGAATGGTTATATTCCTCTTTAAAAGGTTTCCAGGTTTATAGGTTTATCAGAGATTTCTAGTCTGAATCCCTGTGGCTCTTTGTTCTTTTTATATCCAGACTACATCTCAACTTGTCTTAATCCCCATAATTTGTTGGTCTTAAAATGGGCATTTTATTTAGGCTACAGGACTATACCTGATATCGAAATACAATAATTTATTGCAATCTAACCAAAATAGTCTAATCAAAGAATTCTTTTCAGAGCAGATTTAATTACTAGAGAAAAAGAATGAAATAATGCTACTAAATAGTATTATTTCCTTCATTTAATTTCATTTGAAATGGTATCACCATGATGATATCACCAAATTATATCAAATTATAAATTCATTAAGCTATTCTACATGCATTCTGTGCCTTTCCATGGTTCCACTGAGTGCCAGGATTGATGTCTGCCGACTGGGGGAAGGTTGTATTGAGTCATCATCATCCTAAGTACTTTAAAGAAGGTTAATGGGTGTTAATGACAAAGATTTTTTTCCTCTTCACTTTAGGATATAATTACGAGCATTTTCCTACAATTTCTGCCATGTCTTACACTCTTAGCTCTATAATTCATTGTTCTATAATTCCATGCTCCAAATCCAAATTTGGTATATATGATATTTAAGATAAAATAACAACCTGTTCTTTGTTATTCCTTAAACTATTGTCATGCAAGATTACAGTAATGGTATCTTTGATAGTGCTTATATAAAGGTTCCTCAAAGCAGTCTAGCAAGGACTTCAGGACTTCAGCATAAGCGGATGGGATAGTTGGGTTTTAAGACATGTAATGGTTCAATTACACAGCTTACAGAAGCTCAGCTCTGGCATATTGTTTGCAGCCTCGGACAGAAACTGTTGGTGGGAGTGTGTGTGTCACAAGATTTATCTGGGGATTAGGAGTTCTATTAGAAAAGACTTCAAATGCTAAATATGCTCTCAATTCTTCTTTTCAAGGATGAAAAAGGACTGGATTACAGTGTATAAATGTTTAAAAGGGTCACACATAAGGACCCTGAGAAAAACCTATTTTGATTCCTAGGGATTATTAAAGCAAGTCACTGCTCTGAAACTAGCAAACAATCCTTCAGAATCAATACTGTACTGGATATGTATGTGAATAGAAAACAAACTAGAGTGAGCTTCCAGGAAATCTACTGTTGCTGATTACAATTATTGTATTGACTTTGTAAGGAATTGTAAAAATTTTAACTGATGTTTCAAAATTTATTGCCAACTGATGAACATTGGAGTAAAACCGAGTGAAGAGATTATATTTCTTGTATTTTCTTTAGTGCTCTGAACATCTTGCATCTGCCCTTGAAATTTTAATGGCTGACAAAATTCTGAATAAGACTGATTATGGCTTAGCAGGGTAGCAGACACAAGTACTACTTTGAGATATCCAAAGTGATGAAAGAAACTCTTCACAGGAGCGACAAGAATCTGCACCTCATCGCAAGATCAAAGAACGTGCCTAGATACATTTATGAACATATGTTGTTGACCATGAAACATCTTTTTTTTTTCACTACTAGAATAAAGAATGTCTCATTCACTTCTATTTATTCAGTAACAAAGTCGCACAGTCTGATTATACTTTTGCAAATTAAAAAAACTATAAAAAGTGTTGAGATGATAGTGACTTTTTTTCTCTCTGGAAAATTTGTCCAGATGCTTGAGAAAATTCAGTATTTGTTCAGAATTTGATGTATTACTTGTTTAGAATTTTCTGGGCTTGGTGTCTGGGCTGCAGAGAGACAGAGCTTAGGACAGTGTGGACATGGCCAGGCTGCCATTCTATTCCACTGACTTTATCGCTGGGGGCCATGGTTTCAGGGGAAAGAAAAGGGTGCATACACCCTGGAAGTGCAACAGTTTGTTCCCTCTCTCCCTCTGGGCAGCTGTGGTAGTGCTGCAGACTCTCAGGATCAACGCTGCAGACTCTGTCCCTCTGCCACTGTCACTCCTCCCTTCCTGCTCCTCTGAGACATGGCTCTGAAAGTGGCAAACATACATGAGAGCAGCTCCTTCTCTTTTGTTTACTTTTGTTATTAATATTGCTGCTGTTACTGTGTGGTTTTATTCCACTGCTGTTTGCTTTCAGTGAATTGTTATCTCAGCCCGTAGTCTCTGCCTTATCAGTGGAGCTGAGCAGCGGATGAGAGGCAGCAGACAGAAACTTATGCATAGGAAGTTCCACCTGAATATGAAAAATAACTTTACTGTGCAGGTGACTGAGTCCTTGAACTGGTTTCCCAGAGAGGTTATGTAGTCATCTTTTTCAGAGATATTTAGAAAAACATCTGGACAAAAGGTTGAGTAACTTGCTTTTGGGACCCTGCTTGAGCAGGGAGGCTGGATTGGATGACCTCCAGTGATTCCTTCCAACCTTACAGATTCTGTGATTCTTGGTGAAAGTATCCTCACCAAGTTGCTGACAACACCAAAGTCACCACGTGGTGATAAGAATATGTCAGAAAGGGAGAGCCATCTTAAACAGAGACCTGGATAGGCTGGAAGAGTTGGCAGCCAGTATGGATTAGAATCTGTGTGGCTGGGGGAACAGCCGTGGCAAAAGTGACTTGTGGGCGCTGGTAGACAGCAACAAGCTGAACATAATTCAGCAATGCAGGACTGCAGACACAAAGATAAATTGGATCTTGGCTTGCATTCACAGGGGCTTTACTAGCAGAGAGAACATGAATGCCCCACTCTACCCAGCACTGGTCAGGCAGCACTTGGAGTGCTGTGTCCAGTTTTGGTCTCCACAATTCAAAAAGCAGATCTTCCTTTCATGTTCTAAATGATCCTTACAATTACTAAAATTGTTTTCAGAAGGACCATAATATTCACATTAGAATGGAGCATCTGCTGTTGCTGATGGACAATAAGACACCAAGTTCAGCTGGTAAAATAACCTTTTCAAATGCTTGTAGTTCACAAGAATAACGTGCAGTACTTTTTGGCCATAGTAAAAAAGATGATGTACTGTGCATTAATGATAGTATATTTTTGATCACAAATGTTTGCTGGGAATAAGAAAACTTTCCATGTTACCCCTTCCTCATACAAGGGAAAGAAATATATATAGTGAACTCTTCATGCAGCTAGGAAAAACTGTAAATAATTACTTTTTTGTAAATATTTCTGAGATAACCTCAGCTTCAGATTTTAAAAATCAAAATGCTCAGAAAACAAAGAATATTCAAAACTATAAATATAAAGGGAATATTTTAGACTAAAGTATATATAATATTTACTATATAACATTTTAAATTTATGTTACTTCTGCAAAATCATATTAACTTATCCAACACATTGTCTTTACATATGTATATATGTAAATATGGAAAAACTTTTTATTTTACAACAATATAATATTTTAATTAATATCATTTCAATGGTGGAACTTGGTTTCACCATTGAGAACTTTGAAAAAAGTTATCTCTTTTTTTTGTTTTCAATTTTTTCAGTGAGAAATCCATTATTCAACCTGTAGCTCTTCTACAAGATAGGAAATCAACAGGTAAACAAAGAATGTTTGTTGATTTTAAGGTTGTAATTTATTTTGTTAAGGCCTCTTAAGTGTTTGATAACAGAAAGACTAATTATCCCTTTTTTGTTATGAGCTGTGGCAGAGTTCTATCTTTTCCAGCCAAAAAATATTTCAGTTCCATTAAGGGACTTAATCCATTCCAATTCTGGAAGGGATTATTTTTCAACTGTTCTCTTGGTTTTGCCAGTACCACTTTTATTTTTTATTAAAAACTCAAAAGTGGAAACTATAACCTAACTTTTTTTACTTAGGTGTTTGTTATTTTCTATATAAAATTTTAATTTATCCTGATGATTTTCACTTGAGAGGAAAAAATTCAGATCTGACTGAGGTTTATATTCTGCCCATCCCACATTGTTGAATCCTTTTCATAATCAGTATAGTCATATACATACACATATACACATGCATGTATATATACATAAAATCAGTATAGACTTTTGATAGTCAGTATAGCATTGCCTCATGGTGTTCAGCTCTAGCAGCTATTAAAGCATTAAGAATTCTTTTCTGACCTCCTTAAAGCCACTGTTTGCTCATTATAAGATAGATTAAGGCTTCTCAGAGCTATTCCTTTTTCTGACTTCTGCTGACCAATATTGAGATTTTACATTTTCAAACTTTCACAAAGGAGGCCGCAGCAATCTACCCAGCTGTTGGTCAAGAACTTCTTCCAAGAGCTTTAAAGAAAATTAGGCACGGCAAAGAATAGTTACAGGTGAGATGTTTATATAATTATAATTTATATATATGTATATGAATGAGTGCACAGACATGCATTCACATTTATGTGCATTCATATGTATGTGTGTACATATGTATACATACACAGATTATTTTTAAGAATGGTTCTACTTGACCTAAAAGATCAGATTTGTGGAAGATGGTTTCTTGCACTGAAAGTAATTTTGAAATTAATTGGTTTTTACAATGTCCATGACGCTTCCAAATCACTTCATTAATAGTTGTAATGTATTGTCTCAGTCTACAGGTATACAAAAGTAGGATAAATGCGGATTTCCTAAAGCATAACAAAAATCCTATTCATTAATTTCTCTTGTGAAATGTTTGCTTAGAAGCTTAGATACTCTGAGTGGTGGTAGGGTACTTACAGTAGAAACATTTCAAGGAGGCAGAAGGATCATCTTCCATTGCCATGATTTTATAGATTTAACTTTCATTTCCATTCTCACCTTCTGAGACTGAAAGTGAACTTTAAAGCTAAGTTAGTATAAAGCAATTTTGTTTGGTTTTTTTGTCCAAACAGAAAAACAAAACTAATGTTTCCACACCTTCATCTTTTTTGCTTTAATTAAAATACTTCATAGACTGTACCCTCTCCAAGTTTCTTTCTAGGAAAATAATTCTTTTCTAGTCTCAAACTGCAGCAGCTGCAGAGCTTCATGTTTTCCCTCACAACGAACTTAGTATTTCTATTCTCTATGTTACCTCAAAACTATTCCAGATTTTTATCATAAATAATTTTTTTATTTGCAGAAAAATAAATTATTTCATTTGCTGTCTGTATGGGACAACTCCAGTAAAAGTCATGAACTGTCTTCCTTTTCTGCTGAATTGAGAAAATCTCAGTGTTGCAACATTTGCCTATTCCATTTCTAATGCACAGTTCAGAGGTGTTAAATGTGGAAGCTCCACTGCCCTTGGTACTAAGGCTCTACATTTAACAAACTAAAAACATTCTTATTTAGTCTCAGTAAGGTCTTCCTTGGTGAAATCTTATATTATACATAATTAATTTTAGTAATTATATAGTGCACAATTTTTGGGAGTGTGCAAATATTAATTTTCAATGTGATTTTTAAATTAAGTTAAAAATTTATTTTGTAGCTACACATAACAAAGCTCTCACTGGCATTCAGAAAAATCAGTACAGTAACTATTGTGAGAATGTAGATGCATGCAACATATAAAGGTTTAATTAGTTTTAAAATTTAATTATTAAGCCTTTAATTCATCAGTCAGTATGCTGTGGGAATATATTTTATATTTTCAGGAAATACAGAAGATAAATAATTCCCTATGAGTCAAATCCTGTAATTCAGTTCTCTAGAAGATAACCAAAGAAAATAGGAAAATAGCGAATGGGTAGATCCATGATGTCACAGGGTCACATTTGATATATGAGTTACTACAGTGGGATAATTTATGTTTTCAAACCCAAAATTTAAGAGCTAACTTCTCTGTAGAAATAGTCACAAAATGAACAAGAATGTAACCTTTGGTAAAATCCCAAATTTCTATGACAACCAAGGGATCTTTGGCAAGAGAGGTAGTTTTGTTCCTGACATGAGAACACAAGAAGCAAAGTATCATAATGTGACAAAATCATTTGGAATTTTCAAGTCTTGCATGACTTCCAACCAAAAGGAAGAAAGTTGCTTAGTGGACTGCCTGTTTCAGTTTCATATTGCTGTTTTGTAAAAAACAAAGCTTTTGAGCTTAAATTTAAAAATTATTTATCTTCTTAAAGGTTCTATTTAATCCTGTATTCTTGAAATTTAGAGCCATATTACATAATTGTTCTGAAGAATCAATATAATTAAAAGTTCCATAAAATTTATGCTAATGCGCTTGTACTTGCCTATCTTTCTCTAATAAGTGTTTTTTGTGATTTAAAAATTGCAAGATTTTCCCTATTTTATGTTCTAGAATGTTCTTTATCAACTTCTGCATAGTACCCTGAACTCATTTTAGGCTTAGTCTTTGCCATCCATTTTAATTTACAGAATAATTTGAAAATCTGCTGCATTCCTTCAATTTCTTCGTACTAGATTTTGAAATTGTACGGGTGATACCTGAAGTCCTCCAATATTAGACTTCATTTGCAATGTGCAAAGCTGATTATATTGTCTTGTCTACCTGAACTCCTTTTCATGTTTGTAGTCTTCATTTACCACATGTTCAAAGTTCTAAATCATCAGAACATTCAACAAGTTGTAAACTGCCAAGACATTTATATATAGCTAGAGGGTTTAGGCAGTGACTTTCTATCTTATTTATCCTTTCCATCTGTGTACCATTCACTGATCTGATGGTAGGACAAGAGCAGTGCAGCTTCCTATTGATATCAAGAACATCTTTATATTATATTTTTCAAAATATTAACCTTTTCATCATTTACTATGACTGCCAAAGGAAAATAAAACTTATCCCTATAATTTATCAAAGGACTAAGAAAGTCACAGTAAATACACTCAGCTACCATTGTTATCATTTCTTAGCTATTTGAAAAAGGTAAAGGGGTTAGTTAGACAATATGTTCCTTTTCTATATTCATTTGGGAAATCTACTGTTATCTCATTACTGCACAGGTGTTCTTTTTATGCTGTTGCTCAATATAGTCTATTAGTTTGCTTACTCTAGAGAAAAAAATGCCCTAGTTAAAAATATTGGTAGATGTCAACATGTTTGAAAAATTAAAAATGTAAGCTCTAATAATTAAATTACTTTCTGTAAAACCCTCAATCAATTTTTCCTTGGCTTGCCATGATATGATTCTATATCATCCTATATATGATGATATTTTTTTTCAGCCCACTAAGGAGGTAGCAGGAAAACTAATAGAATGGTGAGTAAGGGAAAATGAATGCCACCAAATTCAAGGGGCCCACGCTGGACAAAAAGCTACTTTTAGGCATTCATATTTTATTTTCAATTTCTGTCTTGTACTGCTTAGTGTAAAAAAATAAGAGGATGATTTGTGGGCAAAATTTTGACTCTACTTCCACTTGCTTAAAGACTATGTGATTCTACTGAAGTAAATGTACAGGTCTGAATTTCAGTTTAGAGTTATTGAGCACAAAAACTTGAAGGAGAACAGAATCTGCATTTTGAAGATGTCCACAACTTCCCCTGTAAAGACTCACTCTTTATAGAAATATTTATCACTAATAGTTTCGCCATGAAATTAAGAAATCTTTTTAAGTTGCACAAGGATCATAGTAAGAACTGAAAGTTAAAGCAGTAACTTCAATGCACATCATTTTGACAATAAAAATATCACGTGGGTTAGCTCACTTTTTGAAAAAATAGAGAAAAAACTTTCATACAGAGCAGGAGGTGAGTTGAACCTGTGATTACCTTCTCACATTGGTGTATGTGATTAAATCATTGCTGTCATAGAAATGGAATAATCCCTGAGAAGCTGGTTCAGCCATACCTACATCTCTTTTGAGCTTGGTGTAGCCCTCTCTCCCTCTGTTTTAATCTGATTTCTAATTTCTTGTTATTTTCAATACATTTAATGACTGGGTTACATGTTCCAGTATCTTTTGCACAAATAGACCCTCCTGTTTGACGGGTCTTTGGATATTCCATAGAAGATAACATATTGCAAAAGTCATCACACCATGGCTGTACCAGAAATGGCTTTCTGTCCTTGTCTGCTGTCTGTTGTATGTTTCCAGTCATACAAATGCAGAGCTTTTTTTGGATCAGCAAAGCACACTTCTAATGCATTCCCTATGTTATTATAAGTAGACCAATCAAAGGTAGCTATGGCTACTAAAGTAAAGCCAAGCAATAAGTAGAAAGTCAATAAATATTTTGCTGATTTGTTGTTTTTCAAAACAAGTGTTTGCAGCGCTGAAACTTGTAAAGATACTCATCTTTAGGTGAGGTTCCCAGTAAAAGCAATCAGAGCATTTTTATTTTGAGAAGAGTGCAAAAGGCATTAGTGTGACTTAAAGAGGGGTCAGAGAAAACATGTAAAAGTCAGCAATACACTATTTACCTTTTCTCAGATTTTCTAGGAAAGTGGAAAAATACCTTTGTTTAATGACACAAAGGATATTGTTGTCACCCTATCACAATTTTTTAAATAGAAGAACTTCACAGAAGGTAAAATACTCTGGCATATCAGGATTCAACTCTAATATTCCCTCAAAAGAAAATTTTGAAGTTAGAGACTATGCAACCATTTTATTATTGCGTCACTTGTATATTAAGAAATACTTAAAAAGCAAGTTACCTCAGCTTACAGTATAACAAAATATGTTTTGATGTATTAAACACTTAATAATACTAATAATGATGCAAAATCGCACAGAGAGATGAAATGCCTTTAGTTTGACTGTGTTTGAAACATCAGGAATATCCCAGTCTAGTAGAATAATATAAAATGAACAAAGAAAATTATTCTAACACCAGCTTAATGACTTTTGACTTCATTGAACTTCATTTTCAACCTTTACAGGTTTCTGTAGTAACGTGTAACAACCAGCTACGGTTTGACTCCATCAGTATTGTAAATGCAGGTGAACCTAATGTGCTAGATTTCATATTTGCAATAATGGTACTCCAAGTGAATTTCTGATTTTTATTTCAAGCAAAATAGGTTCTGTTAAATAGTAATACATGTAGTACCATAAGATACTCTTGATTCTTTTCATTTGGGGGTCGATTCCAGCACTAGTAACATAAGCTCTTTTCTGCATAAGTGTATTGTGTTGACTTGAATGCAGTTGTTTGTGGGTTTGTTTGCTTTGTTCTGTTTGTGCTGGTTCTATAATAATTTTGCACCACCATAAAGACTCGAGCATAGGCCCAAAGAGGTTTGTTGTTTCTATTCTTTTCATACCTTTAGCGAAATGTAATGTTTGCTGTGCTTTATTGAGGGTTTATATTATTCTGAGCTCTACTGTTTGTTCATAAAGCACCTTTATTTAAGAGCATTCTGCTTTACAAACTTCGTAGTTCTTATATAGCCAAATGGTTGTTCAAGATGGGCTCTTTGGAGCTGGTGGAAAAACTCCAATGCCATATAAAGGAAAGGGCATTACATCTGGGAGCAGTTATGCCTTTTTATAGTGGTGAAGGACTAAATAGTTCAGCAGTAGGGGAAGCCTATGTCTGGTTGAAAAGACAAGCAACTAAATTGAGCTCTGCTGCTGTTCCCTAAAGAGCATCCTGCCCTCGTCTGATCCTGAAACACTGCTGTCACTGGTGAGATGCCTTTGCACAGGAAACGTGTGGTTTCAAAGTCAGGAATGAATGTTATATCTAGGAAATATTTGCTTTAGAGAGATCAGACTTCAAGATGTAACTTCTAATCCAAATGACTTAGTTCTAAAATAACTCATTTTCTTTGTAGTTTCCAGTACTTTCTCTCATTGTCTTTCATCTAGACATTTCATACTCCCAGAGCCCTCATTGAGGCATAAATGTTTATTTCCTATAGTACTGCTGCTGCCAGCATGAGGAAAAGCAGTTGTGTGGATAATAAGGATCTATCTTTAGGAAGAAAAAAATATTTATTTCTCAAATAAATCTTTGATTTGTAGCTTTAGTTATTCAAACTTCTCCTTTTGTGGATTTGCTGATGTGTGGTGACAATTCTTACTGTTAAGTGTAGCAAAGCAAATATAGCTGGGCTCCAGGGAGCTCATTTTTATTGACTAGAGTAACTAGACGGGTTGTAGTATTTTTTGGCTGTACCTTCTAAATGGATGTACTAGATACCAATTCATTCTCACATTCTTGAACTGACCCTGCATGCTAAGAGGTCTGAATCATATATATTTTATAGATTCCATAGTAGCCACTCATTTTGAAAATGAGCATTCCATTTCTCTCTGAAAGAGCATTATATTTAAAATTCTCTATTTGTAAGTGCATTTTCAGTATCCTATAATGAATTGCTTACATACATAAAACACACAACCTTTAAATCAGGTTTGTGTCAGAGTAACTGTGGAATACTGTGCACCTCTGTAATATTTATTATATACAGTTATTTATAGACATGCTTCTCTGACATTGCCAAGAATTTATGCTTCTACCCATTACCTTAGTACAAGAGGGGAGAATAAAGAAGGTAATCCATTTTCAGAAGAGAGCACAACATACTGAGATTTTTTGTGTTTTCCACTAAGATTTTGAAAACAACAACTTTCATTAATATAAAAAAATATTTAAAATAAAAGTATTGAATATGTACAGAGGTGTGGGTTCTTTTGGTAAATCTGTAAATGTGAATACCATACATGCTTGGTTTTAATTTTTGATGAATTAGTATTTTTTCTCTTAATAACAGATTTCATTTTTTATCTTTGCGTCAGGACAGTTATTTTGTGCTTCAAAGCCTAAAGAGAATAACAGCTGACTTTCTTATCCTGTAGTAAAAATACTATAACAGTTTCTTTGGAAAAAAGTGATTTTACGCTATCTTCAGTTTTAACAATGATTTCCCAGGGAAAATAAAGGGAAGGAAGTTAAGTTATAAACCATAAGATTATGGCATCATGAGCCTGGTAAAGGTGAGATACAGACAAATGTTAAACAGAGAGCAAAGAAAAGAGAGCTATTTTACTGTTTAGTACAAGTCACAATACTTAAATGAGCTATCCATGACCTATTGCTCTTGGAAAGATAAGAATTAAAAAGTCATTACTTTGATACCAGATCTTCCATGGGAGACGTTCTAAATTTGTTTGGGTTTATTTTCTCAAAATAAAAATACAAAATTTCAGACTTTTGGAGTTACGTATTAGCTATGCAGCAATGTCTGTAAACTATATGGAAAGGAGGATTTTTTTTTAATGCTTGTTTTTCCAACAAATGGTTCTCTTTGGCACAACTTACTAATTTAAATTTTCTTTCAAATATGTTTTATTATATATTTTAAGTTGATTACTTTGATAACCGTATTTTTTAATATAAACTCACTATTAAATGTGAAAAATCAGAAAATGTTCCTGAATGGAAATAAGTGCACTTTATTATGAACAGATTTAAATGTACATAAATGTCATTTTTTTGTTAATATGTGTTTCATTGACTGATTGATACTGGAAATAAATGTGATATTTTCAGTGTTGCATTTGAGTGCTCTAATCTCCACTAAATCATTTTCCCCAGGTGTCATCTCCAAGACAATGATTAATGACTTACTAATAAAGTTCACTTTGGCGGTCTAAAACTAAAATGTCATTTCTATTGGGCATGAATAATTTTCAGCTAAGAAGAGCCTTGAATCAGAGCCATGATGTTCTTTGTTCAATAACTTTATTTTAAAAATATTTTAATACAGATGAAAGTGGAAAAAAAAGTGGATGCAAGTTATCTAAATGATGAAGTGATGTTTTTGTTGGCTGATTCTTTTAGTCTTGGCACTGTGCTGTTTGAAATAAATGAAGCATTATCAATCACTAGGTATAATCAGGTTTAAAAATCACTCTACAGTGACATTAACCAATCACAAATGAGAACTCTAATCCCTATCCTCATACTAATACATATATTCTTGTCTAGATGGTGTGTCTTACATAGAAATGGAAACCAAACCTCAAACTAATATTACTCCTTAACTGTTAAGCATTAACAGCTGCTCAGAATGAATGGCAATCTATAGCCCACTGAACATAAAATCTTCGAGACAAGCAAAGATGTCAGGAAGTTTAGAGAAGAAATACAGTGAAGAGTTTTAAAACTATCTAAAACTAATATTGGTATTGTTTTGTATATTGCAACTGAAGTGACTTTTAGAAAGGATTTAACAGTGAAAGTGTTCCCTAACAAATGGATATTGTGTGTTTAATCTCAAAAATTTAAAAAAAAAAGTGGAAAAAGGAGAGGGCTGCCCATAGTGAGATAATCTGAAAAAAGGAAGAAAAAAGGAAATTAGAGGGAAAAAATTGATTGCAGGATGAAAGATCTGTACAGTCTTAGGGGAAGGGAGTGTCTTGAAGAAATTTAGGGAAGGTTTGTTTTGATCAGCTCTATGAGAACTGTGAGTATTAAGAGAATGTGAAATTTTCAAAACAACCTATATATAACAAAGCAAAATCACACTGATTTTCATTTGATTTCAAGTTTTTAAATTTGGTATTTGCAAATTGCAGTATATGTCATACCAGTGAATCTACATCAGGGTCCTATTAAAAAGTATTTATTGGGCATGATAGCGCATTCTTCAAACAATGATGCCATTTTGTCCTCAGCCTTTATGTTGTTACTTCTATTACTGAACTTTCTGGATTTTGTAATTTCTTTCTTTAACTTACATTTTCATGGACTTAGTGAATTTTCACATAATCAAAGAGTAGTTGATGTTGGAAGGGGACTCTGGAGATCATCTGGTTAGGCCTCTGTTCAGTCAGAGCCACCTGGAGTCAGTTATCAAGGACCACATCCAGATGGCTTTTTGACTATCTCCAAGGATGAAGATTTCACAGCTTCTCTGGGCAACCCTTTTCCAGTGTTCAGTCAATCTCACAGGGAATCTCTCAAGGTTCAGTCTGTGTGACTATTGCCTCTTTTCCTGTAGCTGGGCACCACTGAAAAGGGCCTGGTTCTACCCACGATGCCCCTTTGTTCCAAGTATTTGTAAGATACCTCCTGAGACTTTCCATTTCCAGGCTGAATAGTCCCAGCTCTCTCAGACTTCCTCACTGGAGAGGTGGTTCAGTTATTTCATAATCCTGATGGCCCTTTACTGGACTGTCTCTTGTATGTCCCCGTCTCTCTTGTAGTGGGGATCCCTAACTGGATGCACTCCAGTTGTGGTTTCACCAGTGCTGAAGAGAGGAGCAGGATCACCCCCTTCAGCCTGCTGGCACTTCTTTGTCTAATATGGCTTTGGACATAACCTGCCTTCTTTGCCACAAGGGCTCATCACTGGCTCATGTTAAACTGGTTGTCCACCAGGATTCCCAGGTCCTTTTCTTTCCAGACATGAACTGGTACCTGGGGCTTTTCCTCTCCAGGTGAATGATTTTGCAGTTCTCCTTTTTTTTTCTTCCTGAACATGATATCACATATGTCAGATAGTAGAGGATGGTGCTAATAACCACAAGCTTGTGGTGTTGATCCTCGTACAGGCCATTCACTTTTGATTCAGACTTGGTGATCCTTGTGTATTTCTTCCAACTCAGAAAATTCTGTGATTTTGTGGTTCTTTTGGTCAGCTGTTCAGTGTCAGTTGTTTGTGTCACCTCCCAGTGTCTGGCCTACCTGCCAGGAAGAAAAAAAGTGAGATGAGGAAAAGGTTACAAAAAAAAAAAAAAAGGAGAAAATAAAATACTTTTATGATGTGCAAGTGCTGCTCAGCAACAGCTGAAAGACAGGTGTTTTTCAATCTTGTTTTAGTCACTAATAATGAATTTGATGTTGACAGTTATTTCACACTTAGATTTCCAGTTGTAGGCACTATAAAGCTGACAAGATCAAAAAAAGCAAGGTGTAGTAAAAATCAATACAATCCTTTCCTTTCCTTTAGCTGCATGCTCTAGGGACTGAGATGAACTCCTTAACCGAACAGGAGAATTAGGGAATGAAAAAAAATTTATATAATCAGCCTTGCATACTCTGAAGTTGGAAAACAGAACAAGGTTTCTTAGCTAAATGAAAACTGGTAAATTCCCAGAACAACCTTGTGAAGTGACAAGAAAAAAACACAACTAGTTTTAAAATGGGGTTGGTTGATCCATTTTTAAAATGGTTTCTATTTTTAATTTCTTCTCTATCATTCTGATTTTCTGTTACAGTAGAGAACTAAGAGTTCATGATCCAGCGCTCCTATCCAGGACCCAGTAACACAAATCTCTGAAGATAAGGGTTATGTTTCCCAGATTTATTTTTTTTTGTCATCCTCCTTTGAGAGCTCTATTTCCACACACTTAGAATCAGGTCATAAGACTTCTTCACGATATTTTATTGTACAATGCTGAATACTTAAACAAGATTACTCCATGGACGACTCACAGCAGTGATAATAAGTATACAAGTAGGTCATGTCAGATCAAGACTCAAATGTTGACTGCCATAAGAGAATGATTTTTAAATGCAAAACATGTTCAAGAAAGTTAAAAAGTGAAGAAGAGGGTCAAATCATCATCTAAATAATTCATAACTGTTCGATTCTATTAAACTAGACTGGTTTTGAAGATAGAGTACATGATAAAATCTATGTTTTCAAGCACTATAAATATTTAGATAAAAATTACAGAATCTCTGTAAAACAACTACTTTCACAACAATGTTTCCAGTATACATCAGTATACTTAGTTTTCAAATGACTTCAATGACCTGATGAGCTTTGGCCAGAAAAACATTCCATTTTCCAAGAGTGTAATAAACTTTATTCTCCTCCTTATTTTCAAATTATCTTCTATTATACTATTATAATTGTAAGAAGTGGTAAGTTCACCCCAGTTGGAATACTGCTCCTACCTAGTGGCTTGCTGAATTTCCCCACCACCTTGTCATTATTTGACATAAACTGAAATGTCATTTAAAGACAGATGTGTTGCATATCACTTTTTACTTCTCTTTATAATTTTCACTTTTTTTAATGTCACAAACCTCAAGATCCTGTCAAAGCAATGATTGTTTTCTGTGTCTAATATAAAGAGCTTGAGATTCCCTTTATAACAACTATATGTAAAATGTAACCTATTACCAACCATTAGAAGGGAAGTTATGAACCAAGAACCATTAATGATCAAGCCAACTAGTTATAATTACTATTTAACTGTGTGTTAACTATGCTTTCAAAAATCAAACTTTTAAATTAAGTAAAAGCCCATGTTTTAAAAAGAGAAGGAAACCAGAAGCAACTTTAGCTTAGTAAATTATGTAAATATGTAAACATGTAAAATCTAACCAATATGGGAGACTACTAAATTGTTTTGTTTCTTGATAGCCTGCAGACATATATCACTGTGAAACTCTGTCTGATAGGAAACTCTGATTGTTCTGGGATAGGTTTGGATTTATTTTTCCCTGTACTTGTCTGACATATTCCAAGTGCAGAAGATTTTACAGCAGTGAAAAGAGCTTTTTTTTTGACAAAAATTCTCTCTCATGCTTGGTGAAATCAGAATCAAATCCTTCCAACTTTATTTCCTTCTTTCTCGCATGCATCAATTATTTATTGATAGCCCAGATATTCCTGCCATTAATTATATTACAATATGTGAAATAGGATATTCTCCTTATTTAGCTATTTTCTGCCAATGGATGATTAGGTACAGTATCTGATTGAATTTGAGAAGTTTATGAAAATTTGCATTCTGAAGATACAGCTGACAAAATAAATAAATATAACAGTAGAGCAATGAAAGAATGTAGTATTTTTTTGTGTGTTTTGTAATTGTCATTACTTTATTTCATGATTATTTGAAGCAGTAAATGAAGACGATAAGCACCTGCACAAGGAATAGTGGAAAATAATAGGGTGTATCCCTGTAAATGCTAGTTATGTAGCCATTTATGTAGTCAGACACAACACTCAAATCTTTACACAAAGAGGTGGAAAGTTAATCCTTTTAAACCCATGCCTAGTCCTACTGATACGAATTCACTGGTAGCAAAAGGACGAACCTTCCTAAATACACATGGTAGTTGGAATAAAAAAATCAAATTGAGAGACATCAAATTTGAGAGACAACTTGGTCTCACTTTATGTCTTAACAAATTATTAACTTATGCAAGGCATTTATCTATTCAAACATGGAAAACTTCTTCACATGACTAAAAATACAAAAAGTGAAATCAAAAATCCTGAAATTATCAGCAGCATCCAGTTAAACCTTCTTATGTTCCACCCATTGCCAGTAGCAAAATCACATTTAATGGACAATTTAAACTTGCCTTATTCCTTATTTTCCAAAGTGATTAACATTGTTGGTATGATATAATTTGAAGGTGCAGAATAGCCAAATAGTGGCATGTGTAATGATACAGAAAACAAAACCTAACTTTTTCTGTATATGTATGCATATGTGGAAAGGTTCTTTGTCATTGGGAAAAAAAAATAGACAAATAGCTAATAGATATAACTCAGGGAACAATCCTGAAGTCAGAAATGGACTAGATGAAATAACAGCCCTTTCATGTCAAGTATTTTTAGGATTAGAAAAACAGTGGGAATAAGATGGCTATTATTCTGGAGAATATTTCTTATTTAGTCTGAAAATATTCAGCTTTACTTCAAAATAAATAAATGTACTTGCAAAACAAAGAAAAACCCAGAAACTATTGCAGAATGCCAAGAAACACCATTATCTCAACAAAACACAGGCACCCTAAATTCTAATTGATTAATTAAGAAACTCTGGGGAATTAGGGATCAATGTTGGCAACACTTCTTTAGGGAAAAATTTATTTGCAAGAATCAAAGAGTTCAGTGAGTATAGATGTTCAAAAGCAATGTGGAAAATCAATGTCAGTCCCTCAACCATACCACCCTTCCCACAAAAACTGCTTTATTATTTACAGGAAAGAGAAAGATATTCTATCACAGTGAATGGCCTGAGGCTGTGTTGTGGGACGTTTAGGTTGGATATTTGGCAAAGGTTCTTAAGACAAATGTGGCTGGGCACTGGAACAGGCTCCCCAGGGAAGTGGTCACAGCACCAGCCTGACAGAGGTCAAGAAGTTTTTTGACAAAGCTCTCAGGCACATGGTGTGACTCAAGGGGTGTCCTTTTCCGGGCCAGGAGTTGGACTAGATGATGTTTGTGGGTACCTTCCAACTCAGGATATTAATTCTATGAAAGTTCCATCATTCTGGCTTATACAAAAGCTGAACATTTCTTTAAATGAAGGCAGTTTAACAAGTTCTCTTGAATGGGCTATAAGTATTGAAAGAGATATTACTATTTATTGAAATCTAGACCATTGTCTGAATAGCTATTTTAGTATGTTACTGGGTTTTTTTAATACTCATGGAAAACACCAGGCAATAATAGGATTTTCTTTTAAATGACAGTAATTTCCAAACTGCAGCTACTGAAACCCTAAAAATGGGTTTATGTCAGAAGAGGGAAATTGTAATTTTCTAAAATCTTCAGGTCAATTATCTTTGCTACCAGAAAAAAAAAAAGAAACCAAAAAAAACCAGATTTATAAAGTAACAATTTGTCAATTTATGTGCCATAAAATTCTGCAAACTTGTTCTGAAGATGACAGACTGCTTGTACTTTCTAATGAGAGTTATTAATTGACTCTACACTGAATAACATGGTGTTAAAATTCTTCTTATATTTTGTATTAGATTTGTTATTGGCATTGATGATTGGTGACGCACAATTGCCCAGCAATTTCTTATTACTCTTTAATTCATTATGACTTCCTGTATGTTCAACTAGACCTCTTTTGCACATTATTAATTGCATCAAGATTCCGCTTTATTACTGGGGATGATAAATTAGTTCCTTAATGTTTGCCATTTTTCACTAGTTTGTTTTCAAATTTACAATTTATGGCCAATTTTGTAATACTGCTATCATTGATTCATTGAAATGCTGAAAATTTTGTTGAATTGCTCTCAGAATTTTGACAAGGTAATGGCAATGAAATAAGTCTGGACAGGTATCTGTAATGAATGACTTTTTACTGATCATGGACCATCTGCTGTTTTGGTTTAGACTTATCCTCCCATTTTTTTAGCTTACTGATCACAGGTAGTAGTGACAGTTGCTTTAAAATATATGGTAAACCTGACAGGAACAATTATTCAGCTACTAATCCTATTTTAATTTCTGTGCTTAATCATTGATACCTACTTCTCAATTTTTTCTCTCAAAGACTGGTTAAGGTACTAATTTCTTCAGTACCCACTATTTTAGATTGTAGAAATTCCATTTTGGAACTATTCTTATAATGGACCAAGCAATTGATATATTCTCTGCTAAAATAATCTCACCCGATAAAGGAAAATGCAAGGTTTAGATTCTGCTGTATCTACTTTTCCTTTTATTTGAACTTAAAGCTTTTGGGTATGGGATTGAGTTCCCATTTTTGAGTGGGATGTATAAACACAATGAAAGACAAACTTCAATACAGATGAATAAGTAACAGATATAGACCACTGCATATCTCTAGATAGTGCATTCTGTAGATGGGAAAAAGGGAAAGAAAAGTAGAATCAGATCCATATTTTACAATTTTACATAAAATTTCCTATATATTAAAAAAATGGTAGTAAAAAAATAACAGTAAAAGAAAATAAAATTAATATAAAATATAAAAGGTAATATAAAATAAATTTAGTACAAAATAGAGATAGTTTATACACCTAATAAATTTCTTCTAGATTATTGAAATAATAACTCTGTGTCACTTAGAAACTTATTTTAGCTTTTCACAGAGGTGTATACATTTCTGATTCTTTAATTGTAATGTTGTATTCATTGATTCATAAAAAAATTTATCAACACTTACCATCAGAAGTTGTGTATTTGCACCTTATTCTACAAGAAATTCCATTCATCTTCAAGGCTGATGCCATTCTTGCTCCATGACCTTGGAGAGTTTACCAGTTTTTTAAGGAACAAAGCACATGAATGAAGCAATGTTGGTCTGCTGAAATTCAGCAGAAAAAAAGCTGGCATGGCTAAACTAAACTGAATACTCAACTACCATATGTATGAGCCTGTGGGTTTCATTCTTAACTTAAAAATAGGAAAGAAAGATATTAGACAAATACATACACTACATGCACTGCTATTTACAGAGCAGAGGACATTGGCAGTAAATAATCGCAAAAGATTACCAAAACTTGCCAAAAAGCAAATCCGAAAATTCAATCTAATTTTGTGTCAGTTTTTAAGCAAGAAGAATAATCCTTATAAGAGTCACAGTCAGTACAAGAGGCATTTCTACTCCCTGTCTCTTTTTTAAAACCGACAGGATTCCTAAAAATCTGACATAATATTGAAATTAAACTTAAATTATATTTCAGTCTCTATCATTAAGTATTCTCTGAAAATCAGTACCTTTTCAAAGATGTCTGCTATTGTGTTACACACACACTCTCAGTCTTACATTTTTTCCAGTCAACAGCCACTTTTCTATACAAAATGTATTCTAGTATGTGAACAGAGAGCAGAGGATCCAGTACTATTTTGAGAAATAACAAAAGTGCAAGCATATATTGGATTCTTTGGAGAAAAGAAAAAAAAAGATCATATGTAGAATTATTTTCAGGTTCCTTTGTTTTCTTAATGCTTTTATATATGAACTGAAATAATCAAGAGGATAAAAAAAATTCTCCATTTTGAAGAAATGTAGGGAAAAGCAGTATGAAATACATAAGTACATATTTTTTGTATATTTCTATATTTTTGTGAGTTGAGATAATAAAATAAGTTATTTTATAAGAAAGTTCTTTTATTCGGGAACTCAAAACTAAATTAAAAAACAAGATAACAATGAAGATCTATTTTTTCAGTTCTAAGTATATTTTTGTATCTTTTAAAACACTTGGATTATTACAAGCTTGACTGCCTATTTAATTTGTGTGTCACTTTCAGCCTGAAGAAAACCAGTGTACAGAGTACAGTGTACCAATGTCTAACCAGAACATTTATAAAGGTGACCTCTTAAGAACAAACTTTTCTTTTAAGCTTCTTTGCTGCACTCTGTTCTGATTTAATCTACTGAGAATCAGCAGTCAACATTTTAATCAGCTCTAAATGGTCCCTCTTGAAAATCATATGGGTTTTAAAAATATATAAACTAGATACTCAAGGAGAAGAGTACTAAGTCCCAGTGATCAGCGCAGCAAACCACTTTTGTAAACTATCAGCAGTAAAGGAAGTCAAATGGCCATAATTGCTAAAACAGCATCAGCCATTATATAGGCAATAAAGAAGGTTTTTAATCAATTATTTTAAAAAATCTTGAAAAAATATGCATTAAATAAATCCTATAAGTAGTTATATATATATAGTTATATATAACTGTAATAACTTTTTAGTATGCTCACCTTTTGTCAGTAACATTGATACCATAACTAACTACTTCACATCACCTTCCCTAAAGTAATTTATCCATAGCAATGCTTACAAGACCAGTGAAGCAACCTTTTTACTTCTGGGTTTGTGCATATCTTCAAATCAACACAAACACTTCACAACTTGTTATTTCTGAAAACATATGGAAATTATATATGTGTAGTTTGAATATATGATTGCAAATACGGACCATATGTTAGTTTGTTGCAGATTTACATTTTCCCTTCAACACTACTAAACATTAAAGAAATATATTTATTGCTCTATATTTCAAAATCATAAAAATAAAAACATGTAGTGCTTTTCTTCTCATTAACATTTTAAAATAAAACATTGCAAAAATATGATTCGAGATATGTTCATCAGTCACAGAATTGCTTGAGTTGGAAGGAATCTTAAATATTACCCAGGTCCAACCTATGACATGGGCAGGGACAATTTTCTGTAGACCCAGTTGTTCAAAGCTCCACCTAACCTAATATTAAACATGGGATGGGGCATCCAGAATTTCTGTCAGCAGTGTGTTCCAAGTGCCTTACCAATTTTGCAGTGAAGATTTTCTTCCTAATATTAAATCTCAGCGTACTCTCACTTCAAAGTCATTCTCCCCCTTGTCCTGTCACCACATACAAGTGTAAAATTCATTCTCCATTTTTCTTGTAGGCTCCCTGGGACAGGAAGGCTGCATTTGTCACCTTGAAGCCTTCTCTTCTTCAGCACCAGTTTGAGGAACTGAGCAGTCTGCCACAGTACTGCACTAAAATGTAAGGATTACCAGGATTTGCAAAGGCATTTGGCTGTTTGAGGTCTTTTACCTTGCAACTGTTGTTGTAATTTGCTATATTTAGCAAAACATCTCTATCTACTCTGTACTGTCAAGAAAACAGAAAAGAAAACCAAGACGAGTCTTGTGGGTTATAGCCATGAGAGCCATGAGCCCTTACAGTCATAACAAACCTGGTCCTGAAGGACTAGAACTTCAAAATTTACTTCAAAAATAACTTTTATACCTGAAATTATGTTTATATGGCAGGTTGGATTATTTGTGCTACATAGTTTTACTTGATACTAAGCAAAAAAATCCCCCCAGTATTCTCTCTCATTTCTGAGCAACTGACTTTGTTTTGCATTTGTGTTATTTATACCCTTATCCTTCATTCATTTTGACAACTTCACAGTCCCCCCTTCCACAGTTACTTAAAGTAGCTTCATGGCCCAGGGTTGCAGACTGTCTGAGGTCTCTGCCCTTGCAGCATGACTAGAGAAAGCAGGAAAATCTCTACTGAACATTGATGATAAATCTCACTTGCCATTTAGCAGTGTTTCATGTATTCACCAAAACCCTGTCAAATTTTAATAAGCTTTTGTATGCCTGAAATGTTGTTTTTGCCCACCCACTCCATCTAGTAAGAGACAGTTCTATAACCATTATATATATAATTATGGAAATCTGATTCTAAGGAATACATAATACACCTACATATGCAAGAATGCAAATTCTGCACCTTCCCCAGACTTACATAAACTGCCTTTGTAGGCAACCATGGTAATGGAAATGATAGTTAAATCACAATTCAGGGTCTGAATGTTGTGTTTGAAGAGAACCAAAGAGTCACTTTATAATAAATGCTTTTTTTTGATCTTTTTAAAGGTTATTTTTTTAAAGTAATTTTTTTAACGATTTTAAAAAATTAATTAAATTTTCTATTAGGAGGAGTATTAAGATGCTTTGAAGCTCTCTACTTACTCCATGCACAGTGAATTTGTCAGGATGTAAGAAAGAGGCAAAACATAAGAACAATGCATATCAAAACCAAGATGTGACTTCATCTGAAAACCTTTCCCTTTCTTTAACAGTTACGTCGCCTTTATCCTTTGATGAACATGGCTCTTGTGTGAAATGTGAAAAGACAAATACAGCTTTTGCTAAAAGGAGGTTAAATCCCATTTCTATGGTAAAACATGATCTCTACAATATTACAATGTGTTAAGTATCTTCAGGTATGCTTAAAATGAAAGTGGTGTGAAAAGAGTAAAATTCCAGCAAGATACTACAGTTTTCCCAGAAATCATCAAAAAGTCATCTAGCTCATTTCAGACTTACTCTTTTTATGTTTTTCTCAGCATCAAACTGCTTATAAATAATTCAAAATCTAGAGATTCAAAATCCAAAGTGTGTCATTCATCAACTTTCCACTTCATTGAAAATACATAAATACAATGTACTACTAATGCTCAGTAAGATGAATAATACAAATGGTATTTTCTAGTCTTTATTTTGAATACTCTGAGATATTATCAATATAATTTACACAATAAACTTAAGGTGTAATTTTAAATATTTAATATTTGCTAAGCCACATTTTAAAGGATATCAGAGCATTTACACCTTTGTCCTAGATACCTCAGTCACATGCCTCAATTGAGGTGGGATAAATGAGGTCTAGGATAGAGACAAAAGGTATAAATAACATATAAACTGTTATATAAATTTTTCAAGTAAGAAGCTTCTGAGCTGGAACACTACAATATGTTACACAATATTGTTGGCTTTTGTTTAAAAAATTGAATGTTCAAGAGATTCTGTCTAACTATTTTGTTGGTTATGATTTCAAACACAATTTATTTGCACTTACAGTCAAGAGTATTTGAACAGGGTGTTCCTTATCTCTCTCTGTCACTTTCTCATGGAATATTACTGGGGCATATATACCCCATCTAAGTAATGAATTATGCACATAATAATTAGCCTTTGCTACTGTAGGCTAAAGAGAAGTCCTAGACTTATATATATATGTTAGGGTCTTTTTATATATTTTTGTGTATATATGTATACATAAACAGTAATTTTTAGAAAAAGTTAATATTTCATAAAAGTTAATAAAAATATTTTCCTCTGAGTTAACCAGGCAAATTTTTAACAGCTGAAATGCAAATTTCCATATTTTGCTGCTCACTTCGTTACCATTACAAAAAAGTCTGTCACAATTAAAATACAATTAGAACAAAGGAATTTTTTTTTTTTCTATTTCATAGTGTTATTAATTTTATTCCTATAATCTCCAGGGTTTGCTCACGTCTTATTCTACTCTGCGGGCACCTTTAAACTGATTTCTTTATGAATTAGATCATACCTTTAATCTCTGAAAGATTAATACTGTACTATAGTTAGATAATAGTTTTCCTTTTAAGCATCTTTTACATAATAAATGAGACAAGTTTAATCAAAGATATGTCTTTTGGCAGCTTATACAACAGTTACTATCGGTTTAATCTCTAACATGAGCTTGAAATCTATGCCTTAAAATTAGCTAAAAACTTGGCAAAACGGGAGATCAATAAAGGAAAAAAAAAGAAATTGGATACACCCTTGGGTCATAAATAACAGAAAAACACTTTTACAATGATATCTGAGTCTTTAAGATATTAGTATTTGTTCTCCTGTTTCTTAAAGGAGGGGAGAACTGAATATATCTGCTGATCTTTCATGCCACCTGCTCTTACCACAGTAAAATCCTGTTGTGCATAAAGACTCCACAGTCTTTATTTACAGTCACAGTCTAAATTTACTTGGATAAGCAGAGTGCCCAGTGCTTTTGGGGTTCCAGAATGTAAATAGTCGAGGCTCTGGCTCCTCCTTCAAAAGTATGAACATCTCTTGGAGGCTTAGGCTGTATCTATTCCTCTATCAGCTCAGAAGCTCTAAAACAGCTCACACAGCACTCCCCACCTGTGCTGAGGCAAGGGAATTGCTCCCTGTGAATCATATTCCTGTTTTCAGTTTCAGAGAAAGAAATAATTGGTATTGAGGCACGATAGACATTTATAAGTCAAATCAGTGGCATGAACAGGTAGAAGCATTTTTAGTACATTTAACACATTTGGGTAGTTCTATAAAGACAGCAGATTCATTGCAGTAAATTACTCCCATTGGGCCTCAGATATTTCCCTTGGCTTAGGTCAGTCAAACACTGTTTTGAAATATTGTGTTGTGGAACTAATACATGCCACAACTAGCCTAAACCAGCAGGTTTTTTTCAGTATAACCAGCACTTTCAATTTAATTTCAAACAGAAAAATCAAAATGGAATCTTCTGTGAATTTAGACAACAGTCCTAGTGAAGTAAAACAAAAGAATCTGCCTAATTTTTTCCATGAAAAAGTTCATTTAAAAACATATTTTTTATAAAAGTACAAAAATTTTGGAACTAATATAAACAAGTTAAAGAATCATATTTTTAGATATCCCACTTATAGTTGAAGCCATTAAACCTATGTACCCACCGGAAAAAAAAAAAGCAAATTAGACATTTTTTTCTTTCAGAGACCAGATCTGTAGCAGTTAGTTCATGACAGAAAAAGAAAATGAGAATTGAAAATCACTGAATTTACTGGAAGGTTAATAAGTCACAATTAGAGGCTGACTGATTGATGCTTTAATACTTTTTGCATCAAAGGATATTTTTGGAACATATTTGAATTAATCATCATGA
Source organism: Chloebia gouldiae (assembly GCA_003676055.1). Lineage (NCBI taxonomy): Eukaryota > Metazoa > Chordata > Aves > Passeriformes > Passeridae > Chloebia > Chloebia gouldiae. The sequence goes on along the minus strand of QUSF01000001.1, from coordinate 42,149,444 downwards.
TGAGCTATTGTGATATGTTGGACAGAACAGTTTTAATGAGAAATGAGTCATGTAAAGAGAAGCACAGTTAGAAAGAGATGTAATCTGTATTTCTGTGTGGCCAGACAGAGTAGTCTGTCTTCTTTGCCTATAGAAAGGGGCAAAGAATACACAGAGGAATAAATCACTAAACATTCAAATATAAATATTAATACATGCTATTTAAAACTGACAACCTCTAGAAAACTTTACAAAAAAACACATGTTAAAAAGTATGGTAAACCTTTTTCAGCAGTTTTGCACTACTCAGTTTACTTTCTGTATCTTTTTGAGAGGTTGACAATCAAGTATTCAGCTTTTTTTTCTTCACTTTTAGGTGTTCTTCAGCTCCTGTAGCCACTCCTTTCAAAGCCTTCTAAAAGATATGGTCTAATTTATAGGGTTTTTTTCTCCCCAAACTCCTTCTTTTTTGCCCTTAAGGATAAAAAAATCATAAAAGAACCTCCTTTAATTAATTTAAGGACTATCTCAAGAGAGGTGGTTTCCCTAAATATACTGGCAGTCATCTCCACAGAATTACCTAGGAAGCAACCCGTTGTTTATTAGAGAAATGAAAATCTCCTCTGTGATGAATGCTTAACTTACCCAGTAAGGAGTATATCTCCCATTCTTATTCAACACTTTGACTACAATAGACTTTACATTTAAAATGCCATACAAATGTCTAAGCACCTAATTTTCTGCTGTATATAAGTAATTCTTGACTAAGAGTAAGTACAGCAGTAATCCATTTCTTTGCAGTAGAAGCTTTGAAGATTTTTCTTCAAGATTTTTTAAATGGAACAGTACTACAACGATTTCAGAATGGATCCTAAACATTTGTGTGCATTTTGGAAATATTCCATCGTTGTCATTATCCATTTAATAAAGAAGGGGTGTTCTCAGGTTTGTAAAAACAAACAAAAATAATTCTCAAGAGACAAAGCACTAAATGTTTTGCTTATACTTTAAAGGAAGAAAGTTGCACTAGACTTTATACTTCCACGCAAAATATTCTTTCTGAGTTCAAAATTCCACTCTATGAGTTGCACGTAGTACATAAATTTTCCTAAGAGTGTCTTAATTTTATATTTGTTTTTCTCTTTTGCTTTAGGTTAACGTTGGATTTTTTTCCAAATGACATTAAAATTAATGAATAGGGTTGAAGTGTATGAATAGAAATTTTATTGTGCAAAATAACTATGTAAACTTCTAATTTTCATATTAGGGGAAAAAGATACTTTACACAACAAAGGAGAGCTGCTCAGTATACACCTTTTTTAAACTTCTACACAATTCTTTAGACTGAAATATTAGATATCACTTAGCCACAAATGAAACAGGGCTACCTGGTGCATAAACTGAACTAAATGTAAAAGCAATTGCTTGGCTTGACTTAAACAATCACAGATACATTAATTTTTAATTCTTTCATTCTAGAATCTCTGAAAGGTAGTCTGTGGAAAAGGTAGTAATTGTTCTGGTAGGCAGCTGGCTGACCCTGAGGCACCAGCATGCTCTGACAGCAGTAGAGACCAGCAATATCCTGGGCTGTAAGAAGACAGCTGGGTGAAAGGACTGTCTCATTTACTCTGCACTCAGGAGGGGCTTATCTAAAATACTGCATCTAGTTTTGGACCCTCAATACAGAAAAGGCATTGAGAAACTGGAGTGAGTTCAGCAAAGGATGCTGTATTACACTAGTACTTGATAAAACAAATACCCCAAAGTACACAAAAATACACAAAAATATCCTTAAAATATAAAGACTTTGTGTTTTATGTATAATTTCTGTACCTTTAAATTTCCAGTGAGATGTGAAGCTTCTGTAGAATTGAAAGTGCATTTGAATGGTATGTTAATCTGCTGACCATTAAATTTATTTTGCATAATACGTAAATCACTCTCTCTAATCAAAAGTACTTCCTTGCTGAGCAACCTTTTTGGTGAATTTCAGTTCCCTACTGAAAATCCTTTCAAATAAGAAGGGATTATTAAATTTTGATTAGCATCATATTATACTCATTTTATCCACTAGCTGACATTTCTCCTAATTGAGGATAAATGCACTTGTCTGATACCTCCCTAAAACAAAGAAAATATTGAAAGTCTCAGCACAAGCTGAAAACTTAATTAATATTCATTGTACTTCCTGGAAGCTACTGGTTGCCTAAACCAGAGTGTTGCAGATAAAGCTGAAAATGCAGTCTCCAAAATATCACTATTTGGCACATTTTGTTTGAATTATTAAATAGAAGTGATACATCTAAAGTTATTAGCAGTCTTAATGTAATGACTTTAATCATTATAAACCTTTGTGTGATAAACTATGCCTCTGTCCAATTATTAAAGAACACCAGGCTGATGATGATTTCCAAGTCAGGAAAATTTCACATACACTTGACAAATGGGAACAGAAAAAGAATGAATGGGAACAAAACTGGTCCTCTTTTCTGGAAGCAGTATATGGGATTGGTAAAAACATGGACATCTTTCTTTCTTTCTTTGATTGCTTTCATCAAACCTGAGCAGAAATCTGAATTATTTGAAATGACAGATTCTATTGGTTTTATTGTGAAGACACTTCCTGCAATGCTTCATTGTCATATTCTAAAATGGCTTTATTTTGATGTGAAATGTTGTTATTCCAAAAGGTTTAAGTTACCTAACATGCCGTCTTTCTTTAAAATCCTGTATCCCTCACAGTATAAAAATCAGCAGTTTAGCTATTTCTCAGCTTAGATAAGGAATCCAGCAAATGCAACTTTTTGATAATGACTCAAAAATTATGCTGAATAGAAAGTTCTTTTTTTCCAAGGACAAACAAATGCATAATCTCTAATCTTCTTTTTTCTGTTATGAATAGGGTAGATCACATCAAATGCACAACACTAACAGTCTCATCTATCTGCGACAGTCTTTAAGATAATATTGATTTAGATAAAGGAGAAAGAGATTGAAAAAAATCTATGCCAAATTAAATATCAGTTTATTGTGTCACATTATGAGTATGATTATATTAGTGGATTTATTTGACCAGCTAATCTCTGGAATACGCAATTCTTAAGTAATCATTTTTTGTTTGCAATAATAATTGAATTAGAATAGAGTACAATTGAAATATAATTAGCAATTCAAATCAGATTCAAATTTGTGAAAAGTATACTGAATTTCAATTGTAGCTAATTTGCAGGCATGGTAGGATTTGTAAGGGTGTGGAAATTTATAACATTTTCCTTTTCATATTCTGACATAGCTAGCCACACAATATTTTATATTAACAAGTTGCACACCAATCCAAAATATGATATCAAATTAGTTATAATATTTTTTTCCATTTTCTTTTCTGATTTGACAATTATAGTATAAAATGATTGACATAAATTAATTAAAATAATTGCAATTCATTTTAAAATCATAATAATCCATTTTAATCAGCCTGGTTTATTGTAAATCATTCATTACATTTTGTGGTATAAATGTCAACATAAAAGTTCATATTATTCCACGAACTCCAAACTCAGAAATCCAGTTATATGGTGACCATGACTTTTGGTTCATTAAGAGCATTTTCACTTTTTTTATACTTTGTGACCTTTTACTTCAGAGTTATCCTCTGAGAATTTTGCTAAGCATGTCTTGATTGAAAAAACAGAAGGGAAACAGAAAATATATTCAAAATTATAATAACTTAATGCACCAAAGACTTTATTCTCTTTGGACTGTGGCTGAAAGAGATTATTGATACTCTCTGCGATGCCAGTTTTCTTCTAGCAAACATTAAAAGGAAGATGTCTCTTGTCACTGAAAAAAAATACATACTAATATCACTACTATTGGCATTGTAACTCAGTGAAAAGCTCAGCAAGGAAATAGTTAATTTTCTTCTTAGTAGATACGTCATTTTTGGTTTCCGGGTGAGAATAAAATAGATAACACATTGGTGTTTTTGCTTTTGCTAACTGGTGTTTACCTTAATTCAGGGACCTTTTACTTACCCATGATCTGCTGGTGAGGAGCAGCAGAAAAAGCCGGGAACATGGGATCATGGCGAGGCCAGAAGACCCAAACTGGTCAAAGGGACGTGCATTCCATGACACAGAACATCATATCCAGTATATAGACTGGGAACGTTACCCAGCAGGGCACTGATCATTGCTGAGGGTCAGAGAGGGTATTGATCAGCAGGTGGTGATCACTTATATCATGCATCAGTTGTTTTCCTTGGGTTCTGTCACACTCTCTCCCTTCCTTTATAATCATCAGCAGCAGCATCATCATTTGTTTCAATTATTAAATTGTTCTAATCTCAACCCACAAGATTTACCTTTTCTTTCAGATTCTTGTCCCCATGAGGGATGAGAGGGGAGGGAGTGAGTGAGCAGTTGCATGGTCATCACTGGAATCTGTTTTGCTCATGCAGGTACTTAGAAAGCTATTTCCCTTCTTAATTAGACCCACGAGGCTTTTAATCTTATTTTGTCTCCAAAGAAGATGTGAAAAGGAAGGATCAAGTTGAATGTAGTTTAATAAATTTGGAAAAGTGTAGTGGAAATGGAAGGGTAGAAAAGTTGGTACAATTTCAACAAGCTGCGGTCAGTACGCTTGTCTCTCAACAGCTCTGGCCTCATCAAGATTGTTCTGCCTTCTTGTTAATCTTCTCTAGTTCTTGCTATGTAACCTTACTTCTTTCATCAAGAAGTCAAAGTAATGCTTTTGAAAAAAATGCTTTTGATTTTGGTGTTCCTATCTCTACAAATATCTGGAGTTACCAGCTATATTAACCCTATGCCCTGTTATTGGGCTTTTTACACTTAAGAAACTCAAAACTCTATGGACAGCTGCCAGAAGTTAAAGCAATCAAATGAATAAAAAAGCATTTATAGCTTAAAAAAATACACAATAACTTTATTTCAACAGCAAAACATCAGAATGAAAGAAAAAAGAAGCAAACAAACTCAGCATTGTCAAAATTTAGAACTCATTTGAAATTATATTGTTTCCTCTCGAAAACCACCATCATGGGGATCCACTTATAAAGCCACCAAGGTGTGTTTTATACAGCTTCTGGTAAATAATAGTACACCAAATTATTATCCTTTTCCAAATAATTATTGAACAGTAAGACCTTTGACATAGATATTAAAATTCCTGGAGTGAATAAAAGTCAAACTGGAAGTTCTTTATGAAATCAATATTAACAGTGGTCATACCACATACAAAACTGAGGTAATCTAAGTTGCTACATTGATGCTTCAGCAGCTCTTTGGAGCTGCTCCTGAGAGGTGCCTGATTCTCAATCTGCATGCAGCAGAGCAAACCCCACCTTACATCTCTTTGAGATGTTCTTACACTGTTCCTCTTGGCAGTCTTGGAGTTTGGCCCCATATGGCTGGACCATGCCTGCATTAGCACAAGTTCCTTGCTGCTATGCAATGCTTTTACTTGTTGAGACTATTCTGATTTTTAACCATCGTATAATAGGTGTTTAATAATTTGTCTACACTATCACTGTAATTCAGATAGGCAAAGTCTAGCACCATAACAGCTCTTGCATTTTCAAAGATATTTAAACATAAAGGAGTAGTGAGTAGCAAGATGGAGGACAGGGTCTCCTTGGTGCAGCACAGCATAAGACAATGCTGTATAATTATTAATACTATCTTGTGTACTTTTCATATTCCTTCTTTAATCAAAAATATCATTAAATGCAAAGCATCTTTTAACAAAAAAAACCCCAAAAGATAGACATACATTTCCTTTAAAAAGCCAACAAAGAGGTATTTTCAAACTGAACCTTAAGGTTTTTTTAAATGGTGACATTTGTCTGTTAAAAGTTATGTAACACAAATTACTCCCCCATTGCTTTTTTATCACATTTTGTGCCACAAAATGTTTATAGAGAAAATTTTCCTTTTTTCCTTATTTTGTTCTCTAAAACATTGTTTGCATGTTATTTCAAATAACTCATTTTAGTCATTTTGTCAGTTTTATAACTGCTTCTGTCCATTTTATAATTTCACGCATGACATTTTCCATTACCTTTAAGTAGCCAGTTGCAGTTACTTAGAGTTTTTTTCCTTCAAAATATTTCCATGGAGAGTAGAATTAAATAGTCATTAAAATAGAAGAGTTCTCTTATTCCTGTAAAATAGTTCTTGCACAGCATTGGAGTTGCTGAAATTTATGCTTACATAGAATCATAGAAATATTTTTTTACTTTAAGATCATCCAGTGCATGTAGGAATTTAGAATCTCTGTGTGTGTATGTGTTTGCATGCACCTGTGTATGGGTGATGATTCATGATGGTGAGGTCCTTAAAAACATCAAGTTTGGTATTTAGATAATGACTAGAAAAATAAACAGACTGACATAGCTGTCCCAGTCCTTCAAAAGATTAAAGTGCCAACATACTCAAGAAATTTGTGATTTGCAATAGCAAATAAACTTCTCTTCAATTTTTCTACAGCATTAATCTACAACAGCCCTGAAGAACAAACAATGAACATAGGTTCTTGTGTGAGAAGAGACAAGAATTTAATTTCAATGGACTGTGGAACAAAATCCATGTAGTGAAGCAGAAAACAATACCGGGGAAAAGAAACCACAGTATTGCTGAATATGAAAATAATTTAAATGCAATTTTAAAAATAAAGACAAATATTTGTCTTTTTAAGTACAGGAAACATGAAATTAAACATTTTTTTTCTTTCATGGGGATAAGACAAAAACAGCTGCCACCTGTCTTTTGTGAAGAGGGAAGAATTGGTACGTTTGCAAGCTGAAAAAAGTTGTGAAACCTGTTCTTATAGTTAGGATGTATTGTGAGATTCTAGAATAGTAACTCCCAAAAAATGCTTAATAATTCCTTAGGAAAAAAGACTGTAATAATACAGCAAACCAGCAGTTACAATTGGTACCACAGATATTCTCAAAAGAAAAGTAACCAAGACTAATCCTAAAATGAAGGCAGCTGAATACATTTAACTACACAAATCCTGCCTGTAAGGTACATTTCATAGTCATTAAGGCTTGATAGCATCTGACATCACCATGCTCAACAATAAAAAAGGCACCTAGAAATTTCATCTGAAGAACAATCATATTTGTTAAAAATATCTGATGGATTAAAAGCTGTAAAAATCACACATTCAGCTGACACCATAATATTATGTACTCAATAAACTGGGATTTTTATTTGTGTTTTTCAGATATTCAAATAAAGTTCTAAACAAATCTCAGTTTAGACTGGATGAAAAAGTTTTCCCTGGTTCTGCTGAAAAACAGAAAACAGTCTTGAGAATAAACACCATGTAAAACTATCTTAAAGACAAGATGCTTTTAATTTATTTTTATTCATATCTTAAGTTTACATACTTAAATGGAGGTAGGCAAACGCACTTCAATATAAATGACCTGTTTAGTCTTTTGGTAGCTTATTTAGACTCTTTCCCTAACATAAAAGTCTGGGTTTCTTATATTAAATTTTCAGTATGTTGGAAAGGAAAAATCTACAGCTGTGAAGCCATAAATTCACATTACAGAATAAAATATTGAAAGATCATAAAAAATCAAACAGTAAAACAGTAGGATTATCTGAAGGCTTTCACATAAAACTTTTGTTAAAGGCAAAAGCAGATCTCCCACAACTGCTCTTTTTCACAGAAACATTTCACCACAAGTATGCATTTAACTCAAAGCAAAAAAAAAATTTAGTTTAGGAGCAAGAGATGCAAACCAGAATAAAAGCCAATTCAACTTTGTTCTGAGACCATCATAGTTGCCTGTCCTATGAAAAACATAGTTTGAACTCCTCATGCTGTATTCTTCTGCTTATGGTAAGACTGTGCTCTTGTATAAGATATCAGATATCAGATGTGAGATCAGTAAGGCTTGTGTGTTTAGAGAATGTTTTCTAAATTTACCATCTGTTAAAAATCACAGAACTGTAAAACCATACAGTCATTTAGGTTAGAAAAGACCTCTAAGACCATTGAGCCCAACACTGCCAAATTGAACACTAAACCAGTCCCTGAGCACATCTACATTCTGCCAGTAAACACCAGTTTTGGAACCAGCTATTGATTAGCTGTCCCCTTCTGTTTCTTCCCTCATCATTCCCAGTAAGTGGAAGGACACTACTTGTGCTCCCAATCCTTAACCCATTGTCCCAAGCCCCTGAATTCACTCACACTTGTCCTCTGACTCCTTGTTACTACTTCATTGCTGACCACCTGAAAATCAATATAATGCAGGATAATCTGAGGGCTGTACTAAGGTGGGAATTTTTATCTTCCTATGTTTAACCCAGTCACCAGGGAGACAGCAAACTGTCCTGTGGAGTGGGTCCAGTATTGCATATTGGGTCTTTTGTTGCCTTCAGAAGGACATCTCAGATCATTTTTTCTTGATGGAAGCATTTTGATTCAGGGTCTAGGATGACATAACCTCATGACACCCCCAACACAGATGAACCTCTTTATTGTGCAGTTCCATTTGTAGAGTCTCATATCTGTTCTGCATGGGGACCTGGGAAGCTGGGGAAGTCACAGAGCAGCTTTGTATTGGTTAAAGATACAATAAAATTCCACAGTACATTTTTAATAGTCTAAGAATTCAAATAATATCAGAATTTTAACACTGAAAAAATGTCATGTTAAAATGAGAAGAGTTTTATGGTGTTCCAAAAATGTTACACATATATCTAACTGATATAACACTCATGAAATTAATAAATTACTCAGAGGAATAAAGTTAAATACTACAAATTTGCAACATGAGATACTCTATTTAAATAAACTAGAAAGACTGAAGGATTCCTAATGTACCTTGTGCATTTCAAACACAATGTTCTCTAATTAAAAGTCAAAAATTAAATCCCACAGCGTTTTGTAACCAGACCTTTATTGTACTCAGGTTACAAAAGAAAATATTTTTTTTCCCTAGAAAATATGAGATTCCCTTAAATCTTTGCATTTAAAAACAACATTATGTAAAGATATAATCCAAATGTTTTCATATTCTCAAGGAGAAGTATCTCTGCCTATAATATGAAAAGAAAATGAATGTTATTCTTTTCACAAGTCAAAAATCTCTTTTATTTGCACAGCAATCTTACCTCCTACTGCAACAAATCAGGTACTTTGATTTCAGAGAATATTATGCCTCCTTCTTGGCTGATATATTGGAAGTGCTTTTACTTAGAACTCAACTACATATTTCTGGTTTTGGAAAATACAAAACAAGTTTTCTATTTATGTATTTAAATTACAAATAGATGAAGATTACACAAATATAAAGATGAAGCTTGATATATAGATGATACTACAAAATAGGCCATTATATTGGTTATTGCTATCTGGCACAAAATAGGGAAAGAGTTCTGTCTTTTTGTAATGTAATGTCCTGTCTATAGTATTAACAATTTCTTTTACAGAACACATTAAAATTTGATGTTATTTTTAGTTTTCAGTCCTGTTTCTATGGAAACTATTATAGCTGCAGTTTGTTATAACATTTCACAAATGTAATTCTATTGGTTATTATAATCAGACACATGTCGAATATAATGGTAATAAACTGAAAACTTAGTTCCATATCTAGTTATTCAAAACTCCTGATGAGATAAAGCAGTGAGCTTTTATCCAAACTAAAATTCAGTAAACATTGCAAAGGTAAGAAGAGCTTTCAAATTTCTATCTTCTGCCATCACATGTTATCTAAAAGAAAAATTAAAGAACCTTGGTCAATAAAAGGGTACGGTTTTACTCAGGAATCTATATTATTAAATAGAATTTTAAGAATGATATATAGAACATAAATGTTAGTAAACTGAAGGGAAGCTATATTATTTAAATGGAAGATTGCAGTAGCATATTTACTGAGCACTTTGATTTCATTTGGAGATTCCATTCATCATGCATAATCTGACATTTCTTCTTCCAAAGCACTTATTTAAATTCATTATATCACTCTAGGATCATATAATTTGGAAGGACAGGAATTTTCAAAGGTGTATCACAAAAATAAGTGTACATTCTAACATATGTAATTATATCAGCAGGTTATATCTTCATCTTGACTGTAGGCAGATTGAAGCTGCAATTTTCAAACTAATGCTTACATTCTTATATGGTTAGTTTGGTTCAGGGGTTTTTTTTGTTTTTTTTTTTTTAATTTTATATATTTTAGTTTTAGTATTATATTAAATGTTCAGTCTTTTCTTAATTTTCTTTATCTATAATTTGTCGATATATTTAGTAAATGGTCAATACAATAAAATCTAGCTTCTCCAGATGAGCATGACTTCAGGAACTTTCAAATGGTTTAGAGAATATGGTCACATTTTTGTCTTCCATAAACAGGAAAAAAAAAGTTATTATAAATTCTAAATAATATATTTTATTTTATAATAAATATTAAATATTATAAAGCATATCCTATTCAATGTGCAGAAAAACACCTGAACTCTTTTCTGATGACAGATGAAAGATGTGATCTCAGAGAAACCTCACAGTAATTAATGTGAAGTTGATGATACAGTTTGCCCAACGTATATTAGGATTTGTTTGCTGAAAATATCTGTGGAATTAATTGGGTTACACTCTTATTTATTCTCTACAGATATACAGGTCCAAACAAATTCTGATTCTCTAGTGGAATATCAGTTACAGAAAAATTCATATATATTAAAAAGAAAACCAAAAATCTACAACATACTAAATCATTGAGATTAAAAATAGATTGCAAACAATAAACTCAAGTAGTAGAGTTTTTTTGTTGATTCCAAAAATTAAAATCAAGGATAATGTAAGTAGAAGAGTTGAACTTGTCCTCTATCAAATACTAACTCCTAGCTGATTAATCAAAAGAATATCTGTATAAATAAACAAACAATATTTAAGACACTGAATCAAGTCAAAAATCTACTGTAAAGCAATGACCTTATTTCCAGGAGTTGTGCAGAGGGTTTAGTCATATGACCCTTTTCTTGAAAGTAAACACCAGTTTATCACTCAGCAGCGCACAGCATGTTTCTGTCTCCTTTGCACTATTCTCATTTTTATTCATACAATTTCCCCTGCTTCTAAGTGGTAAGAAGTGAGACTTTTTGCTCCATTAAACGTGGAGTCCATCTTGAAGATTACTGTATTCTTTCCCATTTTACTATTTAAAAATTTCTCATTAAAAAAATAATGGAAAAAAAAGCATTCATCTCTGAGTCACTACTTTTCTAGGATTTCTTTAACAGCATGTTGTTAGTGAAATAAGCCTGCTCATAATTTGAGTTTGAATATCAAATATCTTTAATATTTTCAGATAACCGAGCTATTAAGTGACCTTACACTCTGTTTAATTCCCATGTTGATCCAAGATGCACTACTGTCTTGAAAATGTAATTGCAAATTATTCATCCTTGAGACCTTTTGCTAAAATCAAGAACAGAGAATATTTTTTTTACATTAGTCCACAAACACTTAGTACTACTAGCTGTTAAATCTGGTGGAGTTCATTAATTACTATATATAGGAAAGCATTCGTTTAAAAGAACGTGATTTGGTGTTCTCTTCCAGGAAGTTCAAGTCTGTTACTGTCAGGAGACAGTCTTTTCTGGCATTTAAAGACCAGGATCAGTGATAAAGTTTCTGATTGTTAACCCCTTGCTCCAAAAGCTACTCCCACTATGGCAGGGGTTTAATCTGTTATGTGGAAAGTTATTGAGCTTGTTCTGGTGTTGATCATGAATGGGATACCTTGTGCATTATAGTTTACTGATGTTTATAAGAAAAAAAAATACACATATGATAAATTCCAGTGACCACACTGTAAAAGGCAAATTAAAATATTTTCATTTAATAAAAAGGATGTTTATTCTTCTTTCTTGAACAGTAGCAGTTAGAAATGGATATACACAATTAGGATGAAGATATTCAAACTAGGCAAAGAAATATTTTAAAAGTATATTATCAGAAATTATAAAAAAGCAAGAAATAGCAACTATAACAGCAAGAAATACCAATGAACATTTTAAAATAATGATTATTGTTAATTAATGCTGAATGACAATCCTCCAGAAATACTCATTCACAATAATAGTAAATGAGTTCATCATTGCTTTTATGAAACCAACATTAAGCCAGTGAATTGTGAGTAAAAGCAATTATATGCACTATGATATTTCTATTCCTCATTTTGTTTCTATTTTGCCTTCCCACAAGTTCAGTCCTCCAAACAAATTCATGATTAAATGAGTCCATGAGTACACATTATTCTCATGCATAATTCCATGGAGTGAAATTTATGGAAATTCAGGAAGATTGTATTAGTGATGAACCATTTGCAAATTAATTCTGTGGTCACATTCTTTATCTTGTCTATATTTGTAGTTTCTGCTAAGACATCTAAACTAGGAATTATCTCCCTGCCTTCCAGACAGAAATGGCACATGACTAATTTGTGATAAACCAGGATTTACACAGGTAGACTAAGTCAGACCAAGAAACAAGTCTGCCAGAAAAGCTGTGAGGGTATCATTGTTCTTCCCTGGTAATTGTGTAGATTATTTTCTGTTTTCCTTCCGTTTTAAATACTTGAAGATGAAAATGCACATCCAAACAAAAAGATTTGATCCTTATGGCCCAGAGAGATAGAAATTTCTTTCTCCCATTTCTTTCACACTAGTATGTTCTGATAACATGTTCTGTAATAGTGTCATTAGAGTTGTTACAATCTAATTGCCTATGTTCATGAGATTTGTACATAAATTCATTTAGAGGAAGGGGAAAGATGTTTAGTCAGATAGTAAGCTCAGAAGGTATTTATGGGAATGACCACTCAAAATGTTATCAATAAACCAGGATTAAAATTCACAACTCCTCTTCTATACTCTTATTTAAGGGTGTAAATAAAATATAGATATGATTATTAAAAAAACATCCAGAAACAGAAGGGTAGAATATACTGACATATTATAACTTCTTTTCTTTCACTGAGACTTACCTTCCAGTGGAACTCCTCTTCCTACAATCATTAATATAAAATGTTGGCAGCTTTCAAGGCTACTTTTCGTACTGAGCCTCCCAAGTAAATGGCAGAAGTTTGCAAGCTTTTTCAAGAAAGTTCTAGAAGGTCCACGTTGTTGGAATCTCTGGCAAAATGGCTTGATGCATTTCAGCATTTTTATGACATATCTTGTGTTCGCTTTCACATATCCAAATTTAATTAAAAGTTAAAATGCTAGTATAATTAAATTAACTTTCATATAATTTCACAGAAGCAAAAAATATGCTGAGTTGGAAGGGACCTACAAGGATCATAAAGTTCAACTCTTGGCCCTGCACACAACACCCCAAGAGTCACACAATGGACCTGAGATTATAGTCCAAACACTTCTGCCTCACCTGCTTGTCTTCTGACATTTGGGAATTTCCTGCTCCTGTATGCTTAGGATGTGATATTTAACATTACCACCACTCATGGACCCCAGCACCTGCAAAAACATTTTCCCAGGGGGTTTTATTCACTAATTCCCTGAGAAGCCTGAATCAGCTCTCTTCACGTTCTGAGCTGAGGTTTTGCTGGCACTTTTGCCCTTGCAAACAGGGATTTTAAACTCGATTGCTTTGTGGTCACTGTGGCAAAGACAGCCACGACTGGGATTGAAAAGGAATAGTTTAAGGAGAAAATCATTCTGAGTTAGCTCCCTTAGGACCTGTTGCATAAAGCTGTCATCAAGATTTTTTAGGAATCTTCTGGCCCAGATTGTACCAGCAGTTAATTTCTGGCAAATTCCAGTCCCCCATTAAGAACAGGAGAAATTGACTTGGAAGTGTACCTTAGTTCCTCAGAGAATCAATGTCATCTAGGAGGCTAAGTGATCTTCTAGTACAATCCCACAATGACATCCACATTACATATTTGTTCCTTGATCCTCACCCAGAGGTTCCTAACTATGCCACTGACTACTGTGAGCGCCATACATTCTAACCCTTCTATAACACGCAATGACAACTCCCCCTTCTGCCCAGCATATCCCTCCTGAAGAGCCTGTACCCCCCTAACAGGGCACTCCAGCCTCAGGAATCATCCCACTCATGAGAAGGATGTCAAATATTTGGAACTGGGCCAAAACTTTGACCCAAAAAAAGTGTGTTTGTTCCACATGCTGCATGCATTAGCGTAGAAACATTTTAGATTTGGTACATTGTACCCAACACCTGTTGAAGCAGATTGTTGAGGGACCCCATTAGTGTCTCTTTTCTCAAGTTTTGGCTCACCATCTCATTGCTCATCACAGGTAGGCCTGGTTTTGTTCCTTACCCCCTTCTAAACTAATTTAAAGCTTTGTGAATTGACCCCACTACTTCCTGTGCTAGAACACTTTCCCCCCCTCTGAGATAGCTGCATCTCATCAAGTGGCAGTAGATCGGGTGTTGAGTAGATTACCCCATGATTAAAAAACCTCAGATTTTTCCAATTACACCAAACCTGGAGCCACACATTGACCTGATGGATTTTCCTACTTCTATCAATTTTATTCCTTGCTACCAGAAGGATCAAGGAAATCACTGCCTGTGCACCTGATTCTTCTACCAGTCATCCCAGGGCCCTTGGATTTCTCTTTTATTGGAGTGCACAAGCATTCCAGCTTGTGATTGAAACACAGAGGTAGCCAATGCCTTATTCTAGCTTGTCTCCACTTTATCCCTGAGTTTGAAAGAAGATGAGAAGTCTGTTGCTCTGCATAAAGCTAGCATCTGATTGGTGAAAAAAAACAATATAATAAATTTTACCTTCTAGTTGTTTCACCTTCCTTGCATTAATATGGAATCCTTCCCCTGTTAGTCAGAGTCTCATTTCAGCTATCTGAACGCATCTGCCATCCCTTGCTTTGTGTCTATGTGATTCTGGATATGTGACACAGGATCTCTGAGAGATCTCTGTCCCTACAGACCCACCTGTTCAGTGCCTCAGTGTAACCTCAGATGGCACCTGATGCCTGTGCTTAGGCAAAATATATATGCCCTTGCTGTCAAATCAGCTGCTGTCCAAAAGTATGGGCCTTAATAGAAGTTACTACAATTGAGGGTTGAGGGGAAATTAATATTTTACCTCAGCTGAAGACAACCAGAGATTTGAGGTTTTGCTACATGCAATCACTCTATTATTCATTCTACTGGGCATACACTACAGCCTAATGCAAATAAGAGTGCTAAAATAAAAATCACTGCCTCAGAAATTGCATAACCTCTGTGTTGTTATGTAAGGAAAACTGCCAAAAAATGAAAAAAGGAGTTTGCATAAAGTGTATTTACCACATATCTTGAAGTCCCTATCATAAATGATGTGGAATATATAACTGCAATTTGACTGCTGTCAGAAGTCACCTTGCTTAATTTTTACTGTTCTTAATGATCATCACATTAATTTCTATTTTATTGCCATACTGATGATATTACTATTCTAGGATATACAGAAAACTGTCCCTCAGAGCTTGTTCTGTACAAGCAATTGCTTATTTGAGTATATGATTGAAACCCTAGGGAAAAAAGGTCTTATCTAATATATTGTTTAATCTTTTTTTGATTAAGGATAATAGTGGATTTAATGAAAACAATATCTTTGTATCATATCTTATATAATACTTAGGAAATTTAGTTGCACATTCCTGACTTCCCTTTTAAGACTTCATTGCCTATATCTCTCTGGTATACTCTTTGTAATAATCAGTCTACTGCTGAAATTCCAATCAGTGTTGCAATTTAAAAGCCAGGTTCACATTAACATCATTCCAGGCCATCTGTTCTGGTTGAAATAAATTGAAGATATGATTTTAAATGCAAACCAATTTTAACATAATACTTTATTTAAGAGTTAAAAGCAGAAAATCCATATTTCCACACAAATCATCCCTAAGGAGATAATAGTAATGCTTCAATTTAAATGACAGTTTAATCTTGCTATATTATGCTATATTTTCCATCCTTCCAAAAGTTAGAAAGGAACATGCATCATGCCTATTATTATGAGCACATACATTTTTAGTCTTTCTTTCTGAACAAAAATTTACCCCCTTAGATAAAAGCCTGAAATTTTTTTTAAAAACTGGGGACATTTTTCAAAGACTGACTAGTTCTTGAAAAGAAAAAACACACCACAAAGAAATGAGAAGAAACAAATACATTTTTACCCACTTTAACTCTTAGAAAGAAATGTTGTATCAGGTGGCTTTTAGGGCTTTTAATTGTGCACACAGGTTGGCTTATAAAGAAGCAGTAAATAGCATATAATGGTTGTTCAAGTATTGAACAATTGATGGCCTGAAAAGCCATCTTACTTTTGAGGTTCCATCCCATTTGTCAAGTAATTTATTTCATTGTAAACTATTTTCCATTGACGAAGGCAAAATATCTGTATCACATGTTTTGAGAAATTATTAAAATCCCTTTCTCTATGTTATAAAGAAATAAATTCCCCCTTGTCTTGTGTTCTGGGGTTTTTGATCAATTTCAAAAAGAGTACACCAAGTGTTAAGTACCCTTCTATACAGAAAATAGCATTAAATGCCCTATAAAACAGTTTTGTCAGTGACCAATCTGTTTACATTTCAGGCTGGTAAATTTAATTCAGGTATTTCCACGGTCCATGATTATTATTTAGAATAAGAATAAAGTCACTTCTCAAACTATACTTGATACAACTGTACCCTGCATTAGGCAGAACAGATGATGCACCTCAAATGACATTGCATAGCAAGTACAAACATGTGAGAGAAGTTCCTCCTCAGTGGTGAGGTCTAAATTCTACTGAATATGTAATAAATCAATCCAAAGTACATCACCATATCAGCTTCTGTAATGGATTGTACAATCACACTCATTTTAATTGTCTTGTCCATAATGGAATCTCATGTAATTTTCCTCCTACTAGAAATTTGAGACCTCTCAATTAGGAAAACATTTTCTTCCATTTCTCTGTTTATCTAAAACCAAACCAAACAAATTGAATGTTCCTTCTTTTTTTTTTACCAAATCATAATAAAAAGAGAACATTTTAGGCTCCTATGAAACCCATATTTTTTGCTATTATGTCAGAAAAAACCACCACGTACCTCAAATTCCACCACAAATATCAGCTGATTCCTACTTAATTTTTCATTTTCCAAATTACAATTAGAAATTTATTATAAATTTGTAAAATTGAAATAATCTTTTTAATAATTTACCTCCTCTCCTCCATAAAAATATCAACAAAAGTGGATGTCCTATATTTTCTCAGAGTCAAATTATATTCAACCAAAAGGGCAATTTTAATTCATCCTCAGAGTGAATCTTCCTCTCTTAGTTTTGCCAGTTACATCATATATAATAAAATAATAAAAATAATATTAAATATATATAATAAAAATAATATTAAATATATATTTTTTGTTTGTAGTTTCTTTTCCTAGCTTTTTAAAATGGCAGATAACTTCACTTACTTCTACAGTTATCAAATTCACTCAGCTTCTGAAGTGTTACATATTATTTTCTCCACACATGAAAGGAAAAGAAAAAAAAACAACAGAAACTTGCAATTTATATTCAAATATCATGTTTAAATATAAGCTGATTAAGATGTTCTGAAAATATTTTATCTTGATATCTAAATGGTGATCACTCTGCATGTCACTAGTGAGACTGTATTTGATTCTGATCATCACCCAAGACAGAAGATTAAGGGAAAATTCAGAAAAAAAGAAAAAAGTGTTTAATGAATTAAAATAGAACAAAAGGAAGAGGAACACCAGGAGGTAACTGAGGGGATAGCTCTTTTAGAATGCAGTGGTAACCTTCAGTAGCTTGCATTCCTCGCAGTCTTTTATGCCTTTGAATGTTTTCTCTATAAGACTCAAGGTCAGAAATTTGTGTAAGTTATAGGAGGCAATGTAAGCACGTTTATTTCTGACATAGAAAACTGCTGTTGTAGGCTGTAGAAGAACCATTGCTCGTGTTTTTTGAACAGAGTAAGCACAGCACTGGAAAATGTACTCTTTGAAACAATCCTGTAATGGCAGGAAGATGATAATTATGTAGTATGTGTGCCTACAGCTTGTGGAGAGAACATTTTTCATTTTCCAAATGACTAAGCCCACAGACTTCTGCTCTTCTTATTCATGTTGAATCAATTTTAATTAGTAAGCATTGGCTTGATGTCAGCTACTACTGAGACACCAAAACAGGAAAAATTCAATTTCTCTTGACCAAAAGGCCAAGAACCTTTCTTGAATCCTCACATATGTTCTGAAATTCTCCCATGCATCAAATGCCCATGGGGAATAGTTTGTTCAGTACCGCAGGCCAATGAGATTAAGCCCCTGCTAACTCAGTGTAAAGACTGGAGAATTCCATTACATCTTACTTTTCTCCTGAAGCTTTGAAAAAAGTCTGCAGGGTTTTTCATGATTTATGTTAGATTTGGCAAGCAAGGACCATGATTTTATCTTCATGGTTCTTAAGTGCTTAAGGGTGCATGTTATACAGCCAGTGTGAATTTACAAAGTGTTAAGAAAGTAATTCAGTAGTCCATTTTATAACCAACCCCCTCTTTTCTATCACTGAAAATGTCCTTCTCTAAAGTTTAACTTTAAACTCAAATGTGAGATGGGGTTTTCTTTCCAGTTAATCTTCTCAAATGGCACAGATCCTAATCCTTGCTTCAAAGGTATTGGTTCTGAGTACAAATGCTTTCTGAAACACCAAAGTATGGAATCTTCTTTTATTTTACTCTACCTGACACTTTGCTGCTGTTTTCACATCAAGTTCATTGAAAGTGGTTTTTTCTTTCTCAGTTTTTTTTTTTTTTGGTTGGTTTGGTTTTTGTTTGTTTGGAGTATTTGTCTATTTTGTTTTGGATTTTTTTCTTCTTGTGGTCAAGCCAGACAAAATAAAGATATTGCAGCAGAATTAAGTTTCAGAGGAATTTCTAGCTCTCAGAAAAGAACTGAAGACCATTCTTCTTTTTGACAACTACATAAATGGCCAACAAAGGAATTTTGTCCACTCCAGTGTTCCTTTTAACCTCTGACAGTCTACTCAAATATTACATCATATATTAGCAAAGAAATCTGAGGTAACTATAAAATACTTACCAGGTATTTGTAGTCCAGTTCCAGTTTCTATTAAAAATACTCAAGTAATTAATTTTTATATATTGCAATACACTAAGGAAGGTTTTCAATATGTTACTTGTCTGTCTTTGCAAGGTAACAGCAAAACCATGAATACTCTCATCAGTTTATTTAGATTATGCATAGTCCTGATGGGAAGCAAAAGAAAAGCAGGGATGGATGTATAAGAAATTTTTCACCAGTATCCAGTACCCTTTTCCAGTATCTTTTCTTCATTTATCTGGTCCAGTCACAATAGATTTCTGTAACAATGACTTTGAGTTGATCTATGCTAATAAAGCACTATAAATCAGCGTGTTTGTGAAGGAAAAGGGATGTCCTATCTTATTTAATTAATGAAGAAATGACAGTTCTATTCCCTTTTCCTGTATGCTTGATGAAGATGCCATAGTGGGCATCTTGATGTTTATTAGACCTCTCATGTCTCACTGGACCATATATTCTTCTCCAGGACATGTCGGAAAATATCTCTACACATTTTCAAACTGAAGGTTTACTGTGCTCTTGTCAGTTAAGAGAATTTGTTTCCATTCCATTCCAATCCCTTAACATTCTATGATTATGTGAAAAACCAAAACCAACTACACAATTACAACTTCATTCTATTAAAACAAAATAGAATCTTAGTGTCCATAGGTCCGCTGAAATTATATGTCTTGAATATTTAAAATTATGACTGGAACAGAAAGACCTCTGCTGTAATAATATCTCAAAATATCAGAATCTCGGTGCATCAAAAGGTATGTGATCACCAGGCCAAGGGAGATGAGTGTGAAAACAAATTTTTCCGAGGTGAAAAATGAGCACAAAGTGAATCCATTTTTGTACAGAGACTGGAAATATTAGAGGGAGAAGGAAAAAAGTCCATATATTTTAGTAGCATGAAAGATGAAGTGGTTATTGCATTGGAAAAATAACTTAAATGACGTTCACTTGTTTAAATTAAAACAATGAAAAGTCCCTGCTATTCTATGTAGCTTAAAACTTTTGAATTAGTTCACAAATCTTCAGCATTCAAGAGTCTACGTAGTTGAAATTTAGAACAGAAATTAGCAACGTCTGTTTCTAAAGTACTTGCAATTTAAAATTACCACCTGATTTGCAGATTTTGGCTTTCTTCCAAGCAACTGCCTTTGACTTAGCTTTTCTTTCCAAAGGTAAACAGTGCATGTAATTTTACAGATAATTACCAATTTGCTGAATAGGAAGTGGGTATTCAGGAGTTCTGTATTCAATCACCTAAGACAGATGCAAGTACCACAGTAATGTCATTTAGTTAAGTCTTTCCTTGTCTGCTTACCAGGTTGGCATGGAGCAACACAGAACCCTGCATCTGGCCTCTCTTCAGTGGTGTGTGTGCTTTCCTGTGTTCCACTGGTAGGACGAGCAAGATGCTAGGGACAGTCAGAGTCCTTCCTATGGCTGTGGAAAGACAAGAACCTGGTGGGCTGATCAGCTATGTTTTATATGTCTAAATGTTGCACAAATTGCTAGACATTGTGATGACTGATGCAATTAATGTATCTGAACCACTTTGTTTTCTTTTAAGAATTAGTGTTATTTACTATAACATGATAATTAATATATAAGCCTCATTATTAACTAATGAGTTAATTGCATTTGCTTGATCAGCCATCATGCTGGTATCATGATCTGTGTCATGATATGTATCTATGTGCAACCTATGAAGTCAGAGAGCTGTTCATTTTGAAATTAATTTTAAACTTGGATTAAAATATCCTTAACTTATTTAAAGATAGGCATATAATAAAAATCAAGTGGCAAATGAGAATGTGACTTTTGCTCTACAAACTGACAGTGCAGAACAAATTTTAAATTGCTTAGCAAGAATTTTTTCTTCAGACACTGAGCATTTGTAGAGTTATGCCTAACTTTAAACTACTGAGTCCCTTGAGATCTAGTTTATCTTTTCTCTCTCAACATTAGTAAAATAAATACTATGTGTATTTCAAGTATATATATGCATCTGTTGGCATTAATAACAGTACTCTGGACAAATAGAATATAACAAAACACTATGTCTTTTAGGAAGGATCTCACTTTTGTACTGCACAGCTGAAGTAGGTGTCTGAAATCTTTCAGTGTCCAGAAAACAATTTCTTATGTAAGTGCTGAGCATGAGATGGTCCACTATGATTTCATTGATTAGTAGCAGAACAAATAGAAAGGTAAGAGCAAGCTTGCTTCAATTTAGCTCACATTTTGTAGCATAGAAATTAGTTTGGAGGCAAATAAGTAAGTTCCAGGACACTATTGTCATTTTTCAAAGTCATTTTGTTGCCAGGATGTGTTTAAACTTAAAAAAATTAAAAATTTAAATTATCCAGCTGCAACATTGCACACTTAGATGTTAGATGATGTTCCACACCCTGTAATCCAAGTCCTCTGTTATTAGAGCATATTCCAGAGAAGTAGCTTTGACATTAACCAGAGAAAATCCTGCTTTAAGGATCTTCTAAAGTTAGCAAATGAATACTAAAAGAAAATTGCTAGCACCTCTTTTTCTTATGGTTTATTCTATAATTTTGGAATTTTATTTTACATTAATTCACTATCACTATAAAAGCTTTTAATATTTATCATGATACAAGTCATGTATTACAGGACAGACAAAGTCAACAAAGAACAAACCTTATTTCCCCCAGGCACAATATTGACGTCTATAGGTCATATATGATGGAGGTATTATAAAGTTCTCTAATAAATGCTAACAGCAGTGGTCAATGAACAGAAGTATAAAAAAAGGAAAGAAAACTGCAACAAAAAATTAAACATAAGTTTTAAAAAAATTATAATTGCAAGACTCGTATTCATAGAGGACCAGAAAGATAAAATATGAGTCAAAGCTGAAAAAATATGAAGAATAGGGGCACTGCTATCAGTTAATAAGGAGGCCCCACTTGTGATACAGCATCCTGGACACCTGCTGTGTGTTACTAATGTTATTGTAATGCTGAATTTTTGGTTTGACTCTGTAAAGCAGGCCTCACACTCTCATAAAAAAAAAAAAAAAAGAAAAAAAAAAGAAAGCAGAACTATGTCTTGCTATATTAAATTAGGTATATTTTAGAGAAATATCTTAAATATACACTGGTACATTTTATTTTCTGAGAGAGGGAGAAAAACTCTCATCCAGAAATGTGTAATCTTATGAATTTGGCATCTTGCTGAACCTAAGGTATTTAGAGATAAGGCTGTATAAATTGAATAATAGTTCATCCATAATTTATATTAAAAAAAGAAGAAAAACTTGTAAAGTGAGCAATGCAGCATTTATGTTAATTTACAGCTCACAGTAAAGTTTCCCATCTAAGCTGTAAGCAAGTAATAAGAGAAGGAATATGGAAATTCAGAGGAATTCTTAGCACAACCAGCATGCCCAATGCCCCAGGAATATCGGCTTATTGTTTACAGTTAATAAGATATACAGGAACCTTCCCCTGTTAGGGCAGATAAAGTGCAAAGACAGATATTATCGATTTGCACTTCCACGCCCCAGCACTGCCTGCTTGGTAGGCAGCTGGGTGATCCTCTGCAACTGTGCACTTCATGGGTTTCACCTTTCTCCTGCTCAGGGTAAGACAGAGTTAGAATGTCACATTTTCTCAGTTAATCTTCACTACATGCCTTGTTCTGCTTCTGCTACTAGAAGTTTCATTAACTTTTTCAAGTAAGCTACATAAACAGTCAAAGGCAGGAGCTGAATTGGAAGTAAAGGGAGAGTTAGTTCTTAGTTCAGCTTTTAATTAAAAAGGGGGAGGGGGGCAGCAGAGACGCGGCTCAGGGAGGGTTTAGTTCAATTCCAAAGAGCTCCATAGAGAATGCAGAAGCTGAAGCAATTTCAAGGGAGCCAAAACATTATTTACCAGGCAGGCAGTGGAGTCAGAACAGACAGAAACAGTTTCCAAATGTGACCAGTGAGGCAATTTAGATGTTAAACAATTGTGCCTTGCTGCAGAAAGAGTTTCCAAATGTGATCAGTGAGACAATTTAGATCTTTAACAACAGTCGTCTCTCTCTGTTTAGATAATAAATCTGTGCTTTTACAAATCTTAGAGAGACAGAAATAATTGTGGAAACATCAGCCTCTAAATCTAGTGATAATAATGTGTGGTTCCTTCCCCAACGCCTTATTTTGCCCAGTGTGCAGCACCAGTTTCTGACTTTCAAATTCTGAACTTTGTGATCTCAGAGGTCTTTTCCAACTTACTGATTCTGTGACATCTTCAGGGATGGGAAGAGGACTCTATCACAGATTATCTCTCACTAAAAAGGTTCAGGTTCCTCTCAGAAAAATCTCACTCTGGATTTGTGCTACGTTAACTACACATTTCTCTCTAACTTCAATTTAAGAACAGTCTTCCACTCTAAAGAAATGTGTTTCATCTTCACGAGTTCTCTTCCTTCACCTCTGAAGAGCCTGAGGACTGGCACACACTGTCAGGGCAAAACCAGTCATTAGCTGGCTTTCTCTGTCTCCCACTACTTAAATAACCAACTTGGGAACAAGTAAAATGAATTTTTCTACAATGTGCCAGAATAATATAAGATCTGCACCCAGATCAAAACAATTCATGTTACTGTTAAAAATCCCACCACATTACTTTAAAGTGAGAAAACACAGACACATACAGAATCACAGTACAAGTTAAAAAAAAAAAAAAAAGAAATTGAGCTAAAGACATCACTTTGAATTGTGTGCTTGCAAAACTGCAGACTTAACTTTTTTCTTAAGTGTGAAGAAATAGTTCTTTTACCCAACACTTCAGTTAGTGCTATGTAAACTGTAAAAAGTGCAATACAATGCATTCTGGAGGGCTGTGTAGTTCTGGAGGGGTTTGGTTTGAGTTTGTTTATTTATTTGTTTTAATTGCAACACATTTCTGAAACCAGAACCCAACAAACACAAGATTTTTCAGGAAATTGCATGAGAGTAATATGTAGATTAAGAAGACAGTTTTATTGAGTAAGAATCAGATAGAATAGACATAGAATATCAGACATTTAAAAGGGGTCCTCTTCTTCCTCTTCTGTTTGTCTTTATATATAATATGATGGCCAGCTTGTTAAAATATTGTAAACAAATATATTTATACTATACTGCAATACCTGAAAAAAGTGGCACCTTTAGGTATTATGATAATATGTACTGTGATACGCAGAAATCTAATTCAGTGGATCCAATAGAATGCCTGTAAAAATCCGGTTCCAATACACAGAAGAGTTTTAATCAGGGAAGTAGAGAAATTCAACACCCTGCTAAAATTCATACTCATTTATTTGTACATACATGAGGAGTACACACTGAAGGAATGGGTTTGCAATGGGGTCTTTTCCCGTCTATTTCCAGATTACTGTAGGAATTCTTAATTTCTAGACAACTACCTTAAAAAAAAACAAAAAACACTTATTTTAATCTTTTTCAGAATAATTCCCTTTGTAGAACTCTCCTGAACCATTGAAACCTAGAAAAAGCCTGAGGTTATTTCAATAAAAGTCAAAATTTTTGTTATATGAACAATATATAGAAAAGTTATACATATTTATGCCTTGCTGAGAGACTATGATATTTGCAATAACCACATTCAAATATATCCAGTTCTGACACTGAGCTAAGAAAGGTTATAAAAGGCATTACAGATGCAGAGTTTGCCAAGATTTATTAAGGCTATCAGTAATAACATATAAATAAATTAAGAAAATTTATGATTATGGAAAACATTTTTCCTTTCCTGCATACCTGATCTCTCACAAAAAGAAATTTCAAACTTTTTCAGGAATATAATTATAAGAGTAAAGCACATTTCTACCAGTAAAGAGCTGAAACTTTTTTTTTTTAAGTGCTAATAGGTTTTTTTCTGGAACTCAAACTAACTTGAATTTAATTATGTAAAAAAACAGATTCCCAAGTGCTCTTTGGTCCAGTAGTTTATTGAAGTTTACGTCTACGTATTCAATAATTTATTTTCAAACAAATTTTATAAATATTATTTTCAGTAGACAGAAAAAAATAGAGAAAAGTATTTTATTGAAGTAAATATAAATATTCCATTGAGTGATGACATTTTTGTGTAGGTATTTCCTTTTGCTTATTTTGCTGCCTTCTTTTACACTGTTTATAATGTAATCTTGTGATTAATACTTCATCACAAAATAGTCGCTGAAGCCAAGTGTGAAAAAAACCAATTGTATAACTTTTCTTTTTTCTTTTGTTTTTCTTTTTTAATTACAATTAGTAAATCTGAAAGCATAGCACACCATGAAAGAGAAATAAATTCTTGCCATTATACTCAGTCCTTTTACACTTAATTGGAACATAAAAGTTATTTTTTAAGGAAAAGAGAGACCATTTTTCTTTTCCTTCTATGAATGCCTAAGATAAGGTTTTATTCCTATGTATTTTAAAGCATCCCTTATAAATGTAATATCTGAATTACACTTTTAGTGGAGTCCCTGTTCCTGGAACGGTCTAACAAAAGCAAAAAAAAAAGGAGGACACGGGATTTCAAGCAAAGATGTGGCTTACCTTTGTCTTTTCACCCATGAGTACATTTCAACTCTGCTGCTGAGCAACAAGAACAGAGTATCTTTTACCTGTCTCTTGGTGATCTCTGTTTTCATTTTGATCTCTTTCAGTAGTTCAGAGAAGCTGATTGTACAAAGAAGGTCTAATGCAGGTCCCTCTCTTTTTATTCCCTTTTTCACCCTCTCCCCCCAGATTGTGAAAAACACAGCCAGCATCAGGTGTGATTCATGTGACAGTCATGGGAGGGACCATCTACAGGGTTGTTGTCTGCAAAGACTGCTGAGGGATGGGGTAGTCAATCACCTCTGGGAGGCCTCTAATAAACGAGGTGAAGAACTCTCTTTTCCAGAGGAGATCATGACACACAAACATTTTTGGCTTTTCTGGGGAAAAAAAAACCATGCCTCTGAAGGAGTTTGGTCCTATGCTTTGTTTAAAATATTTGTCCTTAACTGTAATTAGAGTCTTCTCTTTATATATCTTCTGCTTACTTGCTGACTTGAAAAGTTTTGTAATACCAGACACTGAGAACCATGTCTGTGAACTGAAGTAAATAGTTATATTTTATAGCTAATATTATCTTTACTCAGTGTTGGGTCTTCATTTCTCAGTTGTAGCAAAGCAAACTTTTCCTTTCCATGTATTGGAAGATGAGTGTTAACAGGTTGGTTTTGTCCTACACATCAGACAAGGATACTAAGATTATTGACTTTCCTAACAAATTCAGCTGTGGATAAATTCTACTGTTAATACTGCAAAGTCTGTTTACACTTAATATTAAAATAATGCATGCTGACTTGAAAACAGTTTGGCTGACAAATTATTTTCTCCAGCTGAAGAAATAACAGTTCTTTTCCTTAGGTAAATGAAAAGTTGTCCGGACTTGCTCCAGTTATGCTGCTTCCTTATTTCCATCTCAGTGGGATCCCCCATATTTGTTTCTAAGTTTGTGCTCCCAGTGGTTGATTGGTTCATCAGCATTTTGTGGGACTATATACCAAACAGTTATGACATAGATACACATATATATCACTCAATTATTTAGAGCAGCAGTCTCCAAAAGGACATGTGTGATGGAGGTGTACAAGACCATCTAGTAGACCATGAGAAGAAAATATTAAAACTTCATTAGTAAATGCCTCTGATTTATTAATAAATACATAAACATATATATATAAATATATAGACATAGATACGCGAATACTTGGGGTGGTCAGAAAATTTTTTCTAATGGAATGTGTGACTGAAAAAGCTTGGAGACCACTGCCTTATAGAATCAGAAATATTAGCAATGGTGTTGAGAAGTCAGGAGAGTTTCACTCAAAAAATAGACCACTCCATGGTTATAGGAGCACATGATGATGGTGCATTTTTCATGTTAAATAATTGTTAGTATACAATGCAGACTTCAAGATTACAGTCTCCTCTTTATTTTCATATATTTTTATGCTAATATTTTTAAAGCAAAATAAGTAAATTTTCATAATTTAAGTGAAACCATTGAAAGAACATTTTACAAAATATAATAATGTAACTTATCTCTTAAACAAGTTAGTCTTTTTAATATAATTATATGTAACCGACTAGTTTTCTAAAGAGACGTTTTCGCGAAAGACACCTTATGCAAAGAATATAACAAAAGTATAGCAATCATAACAATTTGCTTTACATGCTAAAATATGTATTTTATTGGTAGTTTAATGCAGATGGCTTGGCATATATTTACACTACATTGTCTTACATTGTTGACATATGGTGAGTAAATTCTAATTGGTGTATGTCCAAGGACACCCACAGCTGTTGGAAAGATCATCATCTCTGAGTAAAATGCACAAAAATTCAGATATGACTAAAATAAACATCTAAGTAGATTTTTAAACTGAATAAAAATAAGTTTTTTCCAGAGTTCTATCTAAACTTTTGAGCCATACTCTGAAGAATCTTCATCTTTTTGGGAAGAAAATGAGAGATTGTTAAACTGCAACATGAATGTCCTATAGTTCTAAGGAATAAGAAGAATTGCATAGAAGTCTTCTTGAGCAAAATTAAAAATCAGTTGCTCTTCCATGAAAACTGAATAGTACTGTTGTATATTTGCTTTTTAATTTTTTTTAAAAAGTTTTTTCAGTACCTTTAGATTTTGAGTTTTAGTAAGACAGCCAAAATTCCACATAGCTCATGTAAGCCTTGAATAATACAGAATAGCTGCTGTTCAAAGTCTTCATGGTTGAGGCAGCGTGAGAAACTTAAAATTGACAATATGAGGCCTTGAATTTTTATCTTGCATAATGAATCTAGTAAAAAAAAAAATCAAAAATAGGATACAGTATACTGTAATTGTTTATGAAGAAGTAATTTCATTGTCACTTCCATGATTTCATAACATCAGGGTAGTTGTCCAGAGGAGAGTTGGAGTGATTCAGAGTACAATGATATTGTATTTTTCAGTCAAGTGAATAAGAGGATTTTATAGACAATGAGTTCTCACATAATATTTCACAGAGATTTTTATGGTAGATCTTGGTTTGTTTTTTTTCAATTGTTTTGCTGGAATAAGAGGGGTCTGAAGATCACCTGCTTCCAAGTAGAGTGAAAGTAGTTTTGCAGTAAAGCTGAATTTCTTGTATCTTTCTATTTTAATATCTTTATCAGGTGATAAACACACTCAAAAATAATAACTACACTTATTCTGTGGTTACCATACATGCCTGAGATGGGAATCTTCCTATGCACCTTTACAACTAACATAAAACCACTAAATAATATTTTTTTAATGCAATTCCTTTTAACTTTTTTCTTCAATAATAGTTTCATTTATATAATATACATGGAATTTAGATTCCTTGTCACAATGACTAATATTGGTAGGAGGAAATAATATTTTTTGATCCAAATATTTACCTAACAATTTTCTGATCTATTTTAATTAAAAGTAAAATTGTCATATTCTAAATATTCCTTCAATGTTTTTAAATCTGCAAAAGCTGTTGAGTATGCGTGGAATTTTAATCTCTTCAAAAGATATAGTGATGCTTTCCAAATTATTGTAGAGGTAGGAATCCATAATTAAATCTCTTGGTTTACTTTTTTACAGGTAACTATGTATATTAGGAAACTGAGCAAAACACTTAAATTCCTATCATTTTGTTGATCAGCATATCTTTCATTTGATCAGCATATGAGATACACAGTAGTGAAATATGTGCATTTATAACCACGGTTTAAAATAACACAGAACAAAAAAAAAGTTGATATGAGAGTGACAGTGACATTACCACTACTTTTATATATAGACTTGGTGATGCAGTGAATTGAGTTTTTTATGCCTCCTTGTCCTGGTGTGCACTCCTTTATACTCAGGAGACAATGGCAGTATTACAGATGTATCCTTATGATGACGTAAAATATTAAAGAATTTGGAAACATTACTTCTGCTCCTCTGGAGTTAGACCTCTAGAAAACAAAGGTCTTAAATTCAAGAAGTGTTATTTTAGGGCTGGAAATGCAATCCCCCCCCCCCCCAAGTCTTTACTTACCACTTATGAAGTGTTCATTTGGGATTTCAACCTGAAGATGTTAAATGCTGCTGTGATTCAGTTAGAGAGATATTCACCAAGAGCTGAATGCAATGGTTAATAAATATCATAATTGCTTTCTTCCCCAATGAATTCAAAGAGCTTTGCATCAATCTCCTAGGCATAGCAAAGGCTGTGTTTCCCATGTGTCCTCTGACAAGTTCTCATCTTCATTTACAGCCAGGGCAGAGCTGTGTCTTTGTTCTCCTGGTGTTCTCATGTTTGTCTGTTCAATTCCTCCTGCTTCTACGGACAAAGCAACTGTTTACCATAACTCCACCTGATGCTGAGTTGTGCCAAAAGCAATTTGGAGAGAATCTTGTGGTGAATGCAGATGTTTCCTTGGATTTTTATCCACTTCCCTGTATTAATCATCCTCTCCTGGAATATGTGGATTTTACAATACATGAAAATTTACAGAGAATTGCCCAAACCAGCTGAATGTAAATCTAGAAAAATATTTTTAATAGAGTTTCTCTCTCTCTTGAGTTCTCCAGAACTACAATAAATGGATAATTCTTATCAAATTCAAATAAGAATTGTTTTGCTTTTTAAACTTACTATGCAGTTACAGAAATGATACATAAGCATGAGAAAACACAAAATTTATATTGTTATTATTCTTGTAAGAGTTTGCCCTATGAAATATTAGGCCATTATCTGAAAAAAAATAAAAAGAAAGAAAAAAAGGAAGAAAAACCCACCAGAATTCAAAACATTTTTGAAAAACCTTTTTACTGAAAAATATGTCTCATAAGACTGTTTCCTCAGATATGCTTATAAAGCTTACTTAAATTGTAATAGAAATTTGAGGAACTGGAGGAATAATAAATAGGCTCCCTGAGAGGACAGCTGTAGTTTAAAACTAAAATGTCAGGAAAAAATAATTTCTAATCTTAAGGTCTAAGGAACCAATACACAAAAATTGTTCATGAATAGTGTGTAAAGACGATCAATATTATCTCAAAATATGGAAAATAAGTTTTATTTTGAGTTAAGTAAATCCCTTCAAATAATTCTGGGAATCTTTCTCCTTGATCTGAAAGAAGATATGTTCCTTTATTTATTTACATTTGAGGAATTTGATCTTCCTCTGACTCATGCAGGAAGAGGGAAGAGGTATATTTAAGGAACTTGATTTACAGTGACTTGAGCCAAATATTTAAAATTTATAATTTCAAGGAATTGAATAACTGTCCTACTGGGGTATCTTTGGCTCCACATTCTCTTTTGTTCAAGACTGATCACTTTGATGCTAAGTAAAGGTGTTAATGAGATGATGGTACAGTGATATGTAGTCATGCAGTCACTACTAATGTCTGTCTGGCATTCTTACACTCTCACTGCTGCAAAGTAACCATATAGAAAAGTAATGTGCTACATTAGGAAAAATTATCCCACAGACCATATCATTCCATTACATATCTATTCATCAGAAATACATAGGCAAGAGTTTGAAATTACTCTGCAGCTATGTTACTATGTAAAAATTTCCTCCATTGCTACAAAATGGTTCCTAGAGGTTTTTGCAAAATCTCAAATTTGTGAAAAGGTTAAAATTTGGAAATCAAGCTTTACTTAAGAAAGAAGGTACTAAATTCCTATGAGGTCCCATTCTGAAAAATATTTCATGTTTAAATTATATTCTGAAGAAACTGTCTTGTGATTTTCATAGTTTAAGTATTAATTATATAATTTATACTGAAAAAATATGTATTATAAAAAATTACAATTATTAATAATGATTTTTTCCTAAGGGTACTTAAATATAGATTTTTAGCATGTTGCAGTTTTTCTGCTGTTTTGACAAGGCAAAAATTAGGAAAAGAAAAATTTGAGGAAATCTATATTTTAATAACAGTTTTTAAAACAACAGCTCCTTTTACTGACATATGCCTCTACTGAAATAGAGCTGAAAATAGAACTTTGCTATTACTATTTCACTGCTGCCCATATGGGTACGAAATTAATTTACCAGAGAAGAAAAGCCTGGTTTACAGAAAATAAGCCATTGTGCTAAATTGAATGAATCATTAGTAGTGGTGGACCCTGAGGAGATTTAAAGCTGGATAGAGATTGACTAATGAGAAAATGAAAGGAATATGGCTCCAATCCTGACTAATTAATCAGTGAAAAAAGCCACATGCCAGAGTTTCAAAAAACAGGGTAAGCCTACCCCATGTTCAAAGTCATGCTTTTTCATAATTACTTTTTTTGTCTGGCATTTTATTTAGATACTCATGTAAGTCATTCAAACCATTGCTTACACTATGGTGGGATATTGTCCTGTGTAAAATGCCTTGCATTTAGAAATTTAGATGGGTTTCTGTGCTGTGTCAAAATGTCAAGATTGCAATATGTTGCTGTAGATAATTTTGCACTTCAAGTTTCAAATTCTAACACTGTTATTTGGCACTTTTTACTTTTAACACATAATCAGCTTCTGATTTATGTGGTTTCTGGTAATAATCTAACACCTTTGTGGCTATTTACTTTTTTTCTTGGAAAACTTCAGTGAGCTAAGTGCACATGAACTGGTTTTTACATTAAATTAATACTCAATATGATGCACTCAAATTGTATTGTATTTATCAAAAAGGTAATGTATAGTTAGCCTGCACCTCCATGGAGAGGCTACAGTGTGTAGGAAACTTGGGAGTTTCTGAATATACACAGATCACTGTAGATATGTACTTACAGAAGGTTTGATTTTCTGGAGGCACTTGCTAATGTTAATCATTCTTTCAGAACCACCTTCTGTGCTATGCAATTTAAAGCATTGTTCAGACCATAAGTTAACAATCTAAAGGTGACAAAAGCAGAATGATGTGTGTTGTATCCAATGAGTAGCCATACATACATTCCTTCAGAATCCAGTCCCATCCTGGTTTTGACCCTACTTGCCATATATTCAGAATGGGAAATCTCATCAGTTGAGATTTCCACTTTTCATATGATATTTGTTTAAAAGTTTCAAATTAATTGTCAAAACAATGTGACAGGAGCAGAGTGGTTAAAGAACCCACTTTATCTTCATTCATTAGAAGCATTCTTGATATCAGGCACAATACTCTGCAGACTTTGCTTCCGAATGCATGGCTACTAACTAGCAGAGACAAGCACAAAGTCACATCAACACAGATGAAGAGTAAAGCAAGCAACAGAGGTAGAATGGATGGAAAGAACTTTTCACCACTTTATTCGCTTAACACTGGGGGCAATATCCACCCTGCATTCAGATTCAAATTTTATGCAGTACAGTTTCACAGACATTGAAGCTAGACTGTGTGCAAGCTCTGGTTTATCAAATAATAAATATCTCACAGTGTCAGCTGAAACATATGTACATTCACATGCATTCAGAAAATTTCATTTTTTGTTGTCCCTGTGGACTAGGAGTGATGCTGCCTATTCTTTGTGACATGCCACTTGAATAGTTATGTTTCTAAAAAACAGATCATCAAAGAAAGCACTGCTGCTGCTGTAATAATATTAACTACATGTGCAGAATACTTATGCAGGAAGCAGCATAAATTTACTGTAGTGTTATCATCTCAATAGAGGTGTTTTCATATTATAACATGATTTCATAGCAGTAATGAAGTTTGTAGTCATTTTGCTTGCAGAAGTCACTAATACAATAGTTAAGAGAGAGTCGCCTACTTCCCATGCAATTATTTCTGGAAAAGAAATATTCAATGTATTTATGATTCATTTCCTATTACCTTACTACTTTGCATGATTCACAGCATAGTTATTATTTATTCAGTATCATCTGAAATGAAATTATTATCAAATAAATGCAAAGCAAGTAGAAAAATACATTTCTGGAAAGCTATATAGGCTATCAAAGCAAGTATTCTTAATTATTTCAAAACTAAATTTTAAATCTATGCAAACATCCAAATGGCTCACAATTTTCTTTTCACTAAAGAAAGATTTGAAATGTTAGTATTGGCTTAAAACTTGTGCTGGAAATATTCTGTCTTCTTTTTTTTTTTTTTTTTTGTTTGATATAGGTTTTATTCTGAGCAATATCATGAATGTAATAGATGCTTCACACAGCACATGCACAGTTATCTTAATGTCAGCACTTTGAACACCAGAAATAAGTGTTATTTCATTGATGGAATGCATCTAGCTGGATTGAGGAGCCTTTCAGGGGATTACCAAAGAGTAAAAAGATGAATGCTACTACAGCAAATAATGTTACAAGGTATTACTCAACTTGACTATCCCGAAAAACACATAGAACACTGTCTGAGAATTTTGAGCATGTAGTTGCCATTACCCTTGCACCTAGAAAAAGATAATTTGCAACAAGCTGAAATGCTTTGTAGTGGGCAGCTGAAGGACACCCACATGTGATGTTTTGCAATAGTCATAGACGTCCGAGCTATGAAAAGCAACGAGCGCATTAGCAGTGACCGCAGGACAGTCTGCGATTACATTTCAAATCTGCCTCTATCACAGAAAATTTTTCCACTGGTTTAACATTTTTCTCCCTCACCAGTTTTCTAAAAGCTAATGTGAGAGACAAGTACAGGAAAAAGTTCTAGGAAATTCTGTATCTTGTCATGGACAGGCTTATCCCATACTGTAATAAGAAAGTGCAATGCCTACATGTCAGTCTAAGTTTTTTGTTCTCTATCAAACAAAACTGCATTCTTGGTTCCTTGGGGAGTTTTTCTCTTTGCTGTTATGCTTTCAGATCAACACATCATTGTAGGTCAGGTTTTCTGTCAGCTGGAAACACAATACACAGACACCCTGAGGACTTGCTCTCTTATGCAATGGACTTAAATGATCCAATGTCTTTGCAATAACCATGGTGTAAGTGTCCTGGTTTTTCTGCCAAGAGAGTAACCTAAGGGTGAATTTAAAACTAAAGCTTCATGCTTGCATTGAAAGTATCTTTAAAAAGAAATGCAGAGAGTGTTAGCATGCATTTCTGCTCAAGGTTAGAGGTATTTTTGTAAGATTATTCAGTGTTTTCTTTTTATTGATATGCACATTATTATAAAAGAAAATTTATTTGCAGAATATTCATGTTTCTATATAGACACAGAGACAATTTTATATTAATAATAAAAATTATAACCAAGCCATTGTGTCAGAAAATGAGTATAATCATCAAAATATTGAGGCTGAAGCCAAAGCGGTTACATCCATATAGGCAAAGTGTATTAACCAGGATGTAGTGACTATTTACTTTCCTTGAACCAAGATATTTTCTTACCTGAATACTGTAATTCTGGACTGCATAAAATCATTTTATAACACTGATAATAATCGTAACCAGAAACAAACACAGTTTGTTTGTAATAGAGTGAAGCATAAGCACACAAATAATATGTAATTAGGGAAAAAAGCCTATGGAAATTTTTGGGACACCTGTACAAGTGGGCTAAAGGAAAAGGTGAAAAGAGTAAAAACAGGATAAAACCCAAAACTTTAGGACAGACAGAAGAGAGTTTATTTCAGAGACCCATTTACTTGTCTTGTCTTTTATAATGAAAAGATATATTTCTTCTGGGTATATTGTAAAAAATTTATAAGGAAAACCCTCCAGAGTGAGCAAGAGGATGCCTGGCAAAACCAAAACAAGTATTCTCTCCAAAACAGGATGAACTATGTTGAGTGCAAATGTGAGCACCATTTGTCAAGCAAGCTAGAAAATATCCAGCTCTCGATGGGGAAGAGCTCTCAGACTTCATAATTCTGATCTCAGACTGCAAAGATCAAACACTGTCAGCATCAGTCACAGGGTATCACTCAATGTGGTATTGCACACCCATAGCTAACCTAGAGTGCTAAGGATTAATTGTTTGAGTATTTAGAGATAATAGATGATAATGAGTAAGTCAATAACAACATTGGCAATTTATATTTGTAATGATTTATTGTCAGTCAGCAAAGTGGTTCGTGAAGCTTGGAAATGACCCAATTTAACAGTCCTTTGCACTCTCACGTGATGTCTAGTTCCCTAATTGATATTGATATATATATATAAACCAAATATTTAGGGTTTTTTTCCAGTTTCAATACAATTTATCATAAAAGTAAAAGCCTTTTGTTACTCAGAGATTATAGGCAAAGTGGGGAAAGGAGACACACAATTTTACTCCATAGATATTAAGAAAGGTTTACAAATGCTAATAAGTCACACAGTAGATTCCATTTAAGATATATGGAGATTAGTAACAGGGGTCAGTGAAGGTCAGGGAATGCGTATGTTCCATTCCCATGTTCAAATTAGATATTTACTACAAAAACTAAATAGCTGATGGAAGTTTTGCAGCTAAGTCTGTGTAGCCACCAACATGATAATAACCAACCTCTAGGTTAGTTAACCTCATTGCTGATAGAACACGAACATGTCAAAATCAGGACTGTGACATACAGGTAGAATACTGAACCTAAAGACAACCTAGTGTAGATTTTCTTCTAAACACTCAGGAGTAACTGGATGAGAATGCAGACTATGAAGGAGGGCTGGCTGATGAATAGATACATACACTGAAAATGGCTAACCATCAGAAATAGAAGGAAGGAGAGTAACAGGCTAAAAATAACAGATTTCAGAAAAGGTAGACTTAATGAGCATAGAAAAGGATTAGATGAGCCTTGTGGGAAAGATTAGGAAGCAATGACAGAGGAGAGAGAAACAGCTAATAAATTATAATTGTCTCCACAAATTTTTCTGATAAGCAGAATAGCAAACTACTAAAACTGTTTCCAGAAAGATGAAAGTTTTTAATACATTGTTCACTTTTATCATTAGTAAAAAGCAAACTTCTCTAACTGCATTGGTATTTTTTTGTAATAGAAAAATAGATACTCAATGAAATAAAATCAGCAAAATTAACAATTTTTTAATGAAAAATGACAGAGGCAGGTGACAGGACAAGGATCTGTTTTGAAAAACCAAGACTTTAGAAGCTAGATCATTTTAGAACTTCAATTAACTTTTATTTCTCCTGTGCTATAGGAACAATTAACCTAAATAGCTGTAAAGACAGCAGAAAACAAGTGACATTTGTCACATAAAATGAATTGCTATTTAACAAGAAGTGCAATCACCTACATGTAAGCGAGAATACTTAAGTTTATGAACACGGTTTAAGAGAACAGAGGTAAGCAGTATTTTCACAGAAAACATTCAACAATTATCTAACATGACTTTTGCAGAGGAAAATTAGTGATTTTTAAATAGCAGGAAATTTTTAAGACATACTGCTCTTATGTAGGCAAATACTCACTTGCAGGTTTATGTTCAGTGTGAGACTGATCTTCAGTGAAGTTTAGACTAAACAATTAAAATGTCTACAGCTCTGGCAATGTCACTGATGAGGAGTGGATAAAAGAACAGAAGTTATTCAGAGGTGAGAAGGATGAGAATTTTATAGTAGTCTTCAAAGAGATAAAAAACATGCTGCAAAAGTAAAGGAAATGAGAAAACTTTTTTTTTGTCCATAATATATACTGCAAAAATAATGAGTATGAATTTTGGAAAGATAGATTTATAGCACATATAAAGTACCATGACCCTCTGAAGGGATATGAGGTTGGACTATATGACCTTGAAAGGTCCATCCAACTTTATTTCTCTGACTTTTCATACAAAAAAATAAAAAGCCAAAATGTTCATGACATTGCCTAAAGTAGGGAAATCGTTGGAATTGAAATTTAAATGCTTAGGATGTGGGTGAATATGCACAAAGAAATATTATCTGTGAATTGAGAAAATATAGAGTGCTCAGGACAGTAATGCAAATATGTTTGCATATGCTTGTGTGTTTCTATAAAATTAGTTCTGTACATGTCTCTAAGATGTGAACTTTGGTGTTAACCACTTGAAGCTGTGTATCAGAAACTGGTGACAGATGATTTATTCATATCTAGGAAAAATGTCACAAATCTGATCAGCAGCCCAGATTTTCAAAGTGAACTGCCAAAGATGAAAAGATACACCATTGTAAGCCTTGCATGTATATGTTTAAAACTCAGAGACACAAACTAGATCACTGTCAAGATATTAATGCATGTTGACAAGAATGAGTTGCAGATGGGTCTCAAACTGAAATGCAAGCAATATTGCAGGTCCAAATGGAAGTCAAAATGCCTTTTCCTCGTAAACTCATCCTTCAAATAATTATTTATCTTTTTTCCTCTTTGCGTAGTTTCTTGGGGAAAAATGGATTTACACTCATAAAATAGCGTGTCATGGTATTAGATCTCAATTCTTTTTCTTTTCTTTTTTAGGTAACAGAAGTATTTTATTTTCTTTATTAATTGTTTGAAAAAATGATTGAACCTGAGGAAAATACTTAGCCCAGAGCTAGAAGTATATGGAAAATGGTACATCCCATTCTTTACTGCACAAATTCCTGGGACAATCTCACTCTTCCTGAAAGAAATACATGTAAAGTGATGAGAGGCATCAAACACACAGGATTACCAAAAAAATATTTATTGCTTTCTTAGAATTATGTTCATTGTTCATTTGTGACATGAACATTATTCATCTTTCTCTAAAAATCATACTTGGCATCCACAATGATAATTTCAGATATATTTTCAAACTGAAGTGAAATACGGCAACTGTCTGTTACATGAAAATTGCCTTCAAAATCTGAGGAGACTGTATATGCATATAAAAAAAAGTCAATTACTTTTTGCTACACAATCTATGATCAACTGGTTGACATGTCCTGCAATAAATGTGCTCCTTCAAATTTGTGACTCAAACTAATAGGCTCCAATCATGTAAAAAAATTTCCGGAATAAATATTTTAAATTCTATATTCTCAGACATTTATGTGCCTTTTTTCCACTTAGCCTGGGCTGCAAATACAAAGGTAAGCATGTGAATTTAAAACATTTAAATATACTAGACAAGCAAGAAAAAAAAAAAACAACAAAAAAACAAAGAAGAATACAAAACATAGAGTCTAGAAAGACTGTTTAAAGAATTGTTTAAATAATAAAGGACATTGCCAAAATACCTTTGCAAATTGATTAATGACTCCTAACAGAAAGATTAGGGGGAAAAAAGTGAAAAAGATAAGACTGCATTCAGATGTAATCACATCAAAATATTAGGACAGAATAGTCAATAATAGAAGTCCAAGGTTAATAAAATCTCCTTCTAACTAGAGTCAAGCAGTAATGCTCAAGGATTAAGACTAAATCACCTCACACAAGTATTCAGTTTAAAATTGAGAGAACCCATAAACTCCAAACAAAAGATCTGGTCATCCATGGCTTTACAAATACATTACGGGAGAGAAAAAAATTTCTTTATATTTTTTGATAAAAAATGCTTAAAATAGATCCAATGAAAATGGGCCACTGTATTATGTAAACCATGTAAAGCATATTCAAGTTGAATATAGATGAGAAAACCATGAAGAATAAAATTTAAACCAGAAATATCTGGGTTTGAAGTTTTTTTCATCATGTTAGTTAAATCAATAAAACCTAGTACTCTTCAATGGTAAAACTGAAGAAAATTGTAAAGGAAAACATGAAAATAAATTTAATCTGATTATATATTAGAGGCTAATGGCCGTGTAAAGTATTTACCACAATATGGGTGCTTCCCCATTCAAATAAAAAAAATGAGCATAGACACACCAGAAAAGTTCTTTACAAATCCATATTTTTATGTGTTCTTTTCCTTAACTGAAATTTGTGGTGAGCTTGATTGAGGTCAGTTATTATATTTTTGAAACTTTGTAATTAACTTGCAAACTTAACTATCTAGATACTTTGCAAATAAATAAAATACAAAAAGTTTGTTAAAAAAAATCCTGAAAAGGACAGGAAAGAGTAAAGAATGACAATTACTAGAGACTGTATGGAATTATGCGTAATTACAAAGTTCATTATCATATCATTCATTGTCAGTCTGAAGATATGGGTAAGGATAGGAGAAGCATCCTATCTCCTCCTACTCTGTACCACACTTGATAGTGCAATTTTCAACTATCCCTTGTGAATTTCTATTTGTTTCTATAGTCGTAGAAATCATGACTTTGTTTATTCCTGAACTTCTTTAACCATTACTTCTGAGGGAGAAACATCTCTGTTGGGTATTTTTCCTTCACTGGAACCTGAATTTGCAGTAAGAAAGTTTTAAAATAAGCTACTCACAGGTTCTCTGGTATGTATTATCTGTTGCACAGTGGTGGAACCAGAGAAGTTTAAAATACAATTTAGCTGTTATATTTGTGTTATTTTCTGTACTTTTGGAAATAGTTATATAACTTGTAAAGGGTATCGCCCTGATTTGTTTTTCATTTCTTTATGTACATAATAATGTTACAAAAGAAAAAAAGAAAACAGGAAAAAATTGCTAGGAGATGAAACTGAAACAAGAGAAAAATCATCTTTGAAATTATGTTTAACTCATTAAGGACTATGTGCTATATTATCAATAATCACAGTTTTTATTGCATGCATTTAGAGACCTCAGATATATTAGGCCCTGCTGATAAATATTGTGCAAACACATTTTGAAATCTTGTAAGATAACTGATAAAATATAATAGATAGGTAAGACATGGGCATAAAATGTAGAAAATTAGAGGAACAAAAGGAATAGTGTCAAATCAATTTTCAATAATTTCATGTTTTACAATGGGTTTTATGTTCTCCTATTATGATTTCCCTTTGGATTTCTCCTCTGAAGACTTTCTGTTTCAGTAATTTCATCAACTATCTTACAGCAATATACAGAATATCAGTATTTCATGCAAGATAAACACAGTGTCATAATAAATTACACAATGAAGGGTTCTCTGGCTCAAAGATAGCACAAACTCAGGTTTCTTCCCACTGAGGATTGTCCCAGATAAAAATCTTAGGGTTCACTTGCCCAGAATAAGAAATACTCTGTTGGACCACAACAGTGGTCATAATATTAGTTGTATCTCAGTATCATTTATGACCAGTTTTGTTTCCTTTACTTCCTTTTGTTTTAAAGTGCCAACCCAGAAACTGACTTTTCTGAACAAGAAAAATGGCTAATACCCTTATTTTTATATTATAAAGGTATATGAAACTTCTGCAAGGTAACTCTTATGAAATACAAAGATAAACCTCATTATTTCTCCAGGAAGCAGCATCATAGAGATTTTTCAAATCTGTGCTGTTATAGTGCTCATTATTTGAATTGGCCTCAAGAACTAGAAAACTGAAAATGATACTCACAATTTTTTATTTCTTTTGGAAAAACTTTTTGCACAATATCAGCTGCCAGCACTAGAAACTCCCCCTCCCAGCCCACTTTCCATTTTTTAGCTCTGTCAAGAGGCACTTGCCTTTTTAAAATAACACAATGTAGAAGATCATTATAAAATGAAGCATTCAAGTTTTGATGATCTGTTTCCTCTTAATTGACAACTGTGGAAAGATGTAGTAGTGCAGCTGTCGTAATCCTACTTGGCAGTTACCTTCCAGAAAAAGAAATAACTCCATGATTTCCTCCATGCTAGCTAAGTACTTTTCAGGGGACACAAATGGGGAAAAGAATGCAGTCATAGCTTCTTTCAATTTTATGTAAATAAGTTTTGATCAAGGAAAACAAAATAGATGAAAAATTATTCATGAAGTTGAATTTCAATGGATGTTTCCTTGATTCTGCAGATGGAGCAGATCTGCTGGAAAGTTCTATTTCTTATTATGAGCAGCAAGAAGTAATAGATTATTGTTTTAATTAAATAATGTCAATCCATGTATTAGAAAAATTAAAAACTGAATGATTCTTGAAAACTATAGAAGACTCATGTTTGTGTTCACCAACATAGTTTAATGGGTATATATAACTTTCTTGCATTTAATTCTAATTAAAAGAAGTAACACCCACATCCTTACTTTACAAATCAAATAGCAAATTATGATTCTGTTGCTCTTTAGTGAAGATAACTGAAAAGCAAATGTGGCTTTTGATTGATGACAGGATCTGCAAGGACGTAGTCACAGGGGAATTTATCAGGAAGTGTTTGAATGAAAGTTCATGTTTTGAGTTCATGAAAGAATGTAAGGGTCTTCCCAAGTGTAAAAGCATCCAGCTCACATCACCTGTTATGCCTTTTTTGCCCTCTCAGGTTTTGTGATGGCATATTTTTTTGTATTTGTGTTATTTCTAAAAAGACTTGCCCTAAAAGCGAGCTTTCCAGATGTGAACTAAGTATAGAGAGGTTTAATTATCACTGTGGAAATCAGTAAGAAATCTGACTAAAAGGAATTTCACTTATTCTACACCCTACTAATTTCATTGAACAGTCAAGTTTAGAGACCACAGAAGACATGTCTATGAAACCATAAACTTCAGTTACTGATTATTTAAGCAGATAAAGAAGAAAAGAGAAAAACTCACCACAATTCTGAAGAAAATCAAAGCAGTAAAACATCACAGCTATGAACATGAGTAAAGACTGCTAAATGGAAGAAAGATTAAAACAAAGCTGATAACGTGTCTCTAAGGGGAATTGGACATCTTTATGACAGATTTCTGCATAAGCAACAGCAAATATAGTAACTACACATGTTTTCTGACAGAAATATGTCTACATTTGTTCTACTATTGCTATTTGAATCTATTAGATATATTACTGGAAATCTTATTATGGAACAAAGAATGTGAAGTCCTAAACACTTATCCTAGCCCATGGACCTAGATTAAAAATGATCCCTGGGTGATATGCAAAAGTTTCAAAATAATAGGAGAGTTGAATTTCCTAAAGTCATTATGCCATAAAATGGGTGAGAAAAATTATCAGCCAGGGTGAAAAATAGTACAGAATCATCTTCATTCAATAAAAGGTGTCTCTGATTGGAAACAAGGACAATGCTAGGTGGGGACGACTCTTGGATAGGAAATTCTTATCTTCCCTTTTGAAGGAAGATTGTACATTATGTATCATGTGCATCTGTACAAAG
Source organism: Chloebia gouldiae (assembly GCA_003676055.1). NCBI lineage: Eukaryota > Metazoa > Chordata > Aves > Passeriformes > Passeridae > Chloebia > Chloebia gouldiae. The sequence goes on along the minus strand of QUSF01000001.1, from coordinate 42,107,187 downwards.
AAATTTAAATGAAGGCAATGCAGTGCACCAAATTTCATTTCCTGTTAAATAAATTGGATAGACAATGCAGTAGTGTTAATATAAACTAGGAAAATTCTATTTGATTTTTATAGATATGTAATGTAATGATTTTCCACATTTTCATGAGCTGCACAATTCTAAGCACACTATCAGTTCAGGAGGTATAAAGATAAAATTTAGGTTACCAGCTCCCACTGGCATCTTGTCAGTCTTTGAGACACATTCAACCATATTTAATTAATGGTTTAAAGGTTAAGTGCCTGCATGTTAACAGAAGGTTAGCAGATATTGGAAGTGACTCAGATGAATGGACTGAGAAAGAGGACAGGGAATTAATTAATAATAAAGTCTAAATGAGCTGGCCAGCCAGTGAAGGCCCAAATAGCAAGTGGTCTCAACTACTTCATGAGACCATCAAAGAGGAGGTAAAATCAGCTGGGGTTAATTTGGTAAGAATTTAGTGAGAGGAGATATGAACTCAAAGGTAAACTGAATTAAATAATTTCCAAACAATGCACTCTTCTGGGAAAGAATAACCTGATCCTAAGAACAAATTGCTTTTCTACCTCTGAGTTTACTCTTTCTGAAAGTAGGGTAGCGGATCTAGACCTTCCTGTCCATTTGGAGACATTACAGTTCCTAATGTCAGCAGGTAGAGAGAGGAGGAGCCCAGAGTCTCCTGTCCTGCATTCCAGAGTATTTGTCAAGTGTTGTCTCTTCCCTTCTCCATAGGCTGTAGATTCAGTCATCATGTGAGTCAGATAAATGTGAGGATTTTATATCTCTTTTGCATGGCAAAAAAATGTAGAAATGCCAAAAAAGAATGGGGAAATTACCACAGCTACTAATCAAAGCAGCTTTCTGAACATATCCTATTGTTCCCTTAATTTAGACTTGACTCAGAGACCACTGAAAACAGGTGGGAAAGCTTCTTTGAGCTTTACTATAGTTTGGAGAAGCCCAGTAACTTCTTCATACTCGATAATACACCTCTGGTTCTTAGGTCATTATAGAAGAATATCTTCCCATTTCCCTCATAAAACTATTCATGACCATGGAATATTTTACTACCTGTCAGTGTAATTTTCATCTCAGAGTATTCTAGTAATTTTCTACAGGTAGAATAAATGGCTATGATTTGATAAAAGCCTCTATTTATAAACTGAGAGTCTATGTGTTTAGTATAAACTCTATATAAATGTGTTCTTCATGAATTGTTGTACCTTAAGAGATTCACCTATGAAGCACGTGTTAAAGGGAAGAAATCAAATTCCATGACTGAATTATTATAGATTTATCTCTTATTAATGCTCATTCTGCGACCACCATCTTAAATTCTATAACAAATGGACATTAATTCATGTCTACCTTTGTTATTCTCCAGTGTGCTGGCAGTATGTTTGGTAATGCTGTCTTTTAGAGAAGAGCCTTTTTCATGTTCATCTCACAAACAAAATTAAGCACATTTTTAATTTTTAGTTGAGGGTTGTTTTTGGGGGGGGGAGGGGTTCTTTTGTTCTGTAGATTTTTTTCTGAAATATTTTAATGTATTGTGCCAAATCTTTGCAGAAAAGTGCAATAAAAATGCTAAAGCAACTGTACTCTTAAATAGTAACTAGAATGAATCATTTGCAGTATGGATAACCAGACTTTTATACATTTGCATACTCAAATTCATCCACAGCAGTACTGGTGACCCTATTTCTGAGATTTTTTTCTGCTTAATAGCTTCTGCCAGTAAATCCTTCTGGGAGCTGATACCATATGGCTTAGGTACTCTGTGTTTCAACACTTACTGGACAAATTTTAAAAAACCCCTCCTAGATACATACTGATTTGAGGAAACTACAGGAAAATGAAACTACAGGAAAATTAATGTGAGTATTATAAGGTAAATTTTAAATGAATGTAGAGGCTAAACCCAATTTTCATACAGAAAGTAACTGCATTTTTAATTGATTTTTAGAAAAAATACAATAAAATCAAAATCACAATAAACTAACCAACCAACCAACCAACAAAAAAAAACCAAAACAAAACCACAGAAACCCCCACAAAGCAAGAAAAAAAGAAAAAATCTCACAAAAAAAAAACCAAAACCACAAAAACCTCTCATAAATTTTAATAAGGAAAAAATTGAAGGGAAAAAAAATGCTTTCACAATAAAAGGGTATCAGTAAAAAATAGGAAGGACCTCTTCTTATGACTGTGAAGGATGCAAGTATTTTAATTTCCAGGCTTAATTGTCTCTCCTGCTTCTTTCTCCCCTGGAAATTTTTGCTTAACATGAAAGCTCTCTTGGAAACATTTTAATTGAAACATGACCATTTGTTCATTTAAAGGAAATAAAACTTTTGACAGAAAAAGAGTTTCTGTGAATGAAGAGGAATGCAAATAAAGTAGTAATATACTGCTCCAACCATGTAACAGCACTTGTTACATGCTCTCTGCCAGAATGCAAATATCCTATTGCAGTGCATGTTTTATGACCTTTTATGCATGTCTGAAGTATACTACTCTTTGTAAAAGTAATCTGTTTCTATAATATTAAATTGCAGGCTGATGAAATTTCTTCATAAGGAAATAACTACAAATCTGTTTTTTACTTATTAAGAGTTTCTAATGTACTTGTATCTATAAACAAATTCTCCAGAAAATAATTTATGTTTAATATTAATGCTGACATGAGCTCATTTGCATTACAGGAAAGAAGTTTTGAAGAATCTAGAGAATGTCTGCCATTTCTTTTTTACATGTCTATCTGATTAGACTTAATTTTTATAAGGTTTTTTTTGTTAATAGAAATAATCAGAAAACAAATGGGATCTATGCTGTGAATTCTAGTAATGTTCTTTCAAATATGAATATTTATAGCTTTTCACTGGATATGGCAACCACACACTGTCAAAGTGCCTTAAATGTTTTAAAACTTCTGATGTAGAGCATTTACAGTTAGGAAGTTTGGCAGTTATATTTTCCTGGGCAGCCTATATTTAACTCTACTTTGTCTACAAGGAAAATTGGAATGCTGCTCAATTAGCAGTGTTCATGCTCATATGTCGAGCAAAGTGAGGAAGCTGAAACCAAATGGTTGCCAAGGAAGTGTTTTATACTGATATTAAGCCAAAAAAATTAAGAAAAGGAGCAAAATTATTTTTATTGTTAAAATGCTGTCCAAAGAACCATAGTCACACAAATTCAAATAGCCATTATCTAAGCAAGAAACAACACAATCCTTACCTAAGCGAGCACTTTAGCATGTCCCTAATTTTGGGTCGTGATAATATATTTTGTATGTGATCAAAGTAGAAAATTAGATGATCTCTGTGTACTCTAACAGTCAAGTCAGAATTTTACTTAAACTTGTCCATTTGAAATAATAGATACCTGTTATCTCCTTCCTGTCATTTTCCCCTTCTCTTCTTTGCCCACTGTAAAAGAGTGAGTTGTGCAGAATGAAGATCAGTCTTGTGATTTGACTGCAATGTATGTGTCTTCAAATGAACAAAAGAAGATAAATTGCTCAACAGTGTGCTACAATATCACTTTCTAATTAATATTACAAGAGAACCTTGCATTTTTTCTTCTTGCTGTGAGAAATATAATAGCTATGCTGTCAGTTCCAAATGGAATTTAAGCATGTAAAAACAGATCAGAAGACCATTGACTGTGTCTTATTTTAAATAGCATTTTAAATAGAAAATTTGCTGCAGGAGGATGTAATGTGTTATGCCCACTTGCCAAATAAAAAAACTTTTTTTATTGTTTATCTATAACATCTCTTTCACCTTTACCACATATTTGTTCTAAGGCTGAATTGCCAGCTGAGAGAGGTTTTTATTCACAGCAATGTTAAGAATCTTTATTTACATTGCAGTTAAATATATTTGCATTTTTGGGAAAGCCTGTAATTAAAAGTGGATATCTTTGTAAGTTTTATATTTTCAGAAATTTATCCTGGAGGTAGTGTCATAACACTGGCTGCTGTCTGTCAAGAGCATTCTTGTTCATTGAAGTCAATAATATATTACAAATTCAAGGTAAATTTTAGTGTTGGGGTCTTATTAAATCTAGCATTTAAGATAACAAGTGCACTTCATCTTTTAAAATTTGTGTATTGAAAGGCAAAGAAAAATGAAAATTAGTATATTTCAAAGAATATGAAAGAGAATGCATCCAGAACTTGATCCTACTTTCATTAGCTATGAGGATCAGAAACAGTATAGCTAAAATCAATTGAATTATATGAGATTTTCCAATCATTGAATGTTAGATACTTTAACTTGATTCTGTTTAAACATGGAGCTCAATGGATTTGACCAGACATACACAGTTCAAGTACATGTCTATGAAATATTCTTAGTTTCCTACAGTAATAATGTTTTTCAGGGACTAATTGAATTAAAAAATGGTTATACACTTAAAAAAAAACTTTATAGAAATGGATGCAGAAAAAAATTAGAGATAGGAGAAAATTTCTAATCTGAAGTTCAAAGCATCATAATAATTTGCAAAAATATTTATCAACTTTCATGAAAAGGAAAAAATGTATCCATTTATGCTCAGGAAATAGTAACAGCACAGTTACAACTGAAGCTGGAGCTTAATTAGCCAAAGGACAAAAAGACACTTGCTTCAGAAAAAGAAAAATAAAATCAGTTCCAGAACCAACCAACAAAAGAAAACCAGACAAACAAAAACCACTTGAAAATACTTTAATATTAAAATGTCCTGTAATATTTAAGGCTTTTTGGGAAGAGGGTCCAAGATTTTGGGGTATTTTTTAGAAAAATCAACAGTGGTGTTGATTGTTTTCTGGAGGTGGGACTGGTGGTGGTATTTATCTTCAAAATATACATGACTTTTCAGATCTAATATAATTCTGAGCAGTGTTAAGAAGAGATTATTAGAAATTTTTGTTTTAGAGATTTTTGTTTTGCCCTTGGAATATGTAAATGATCAAATATTCAATTTAATATAAGCCTATAACATAAATAAAATCTACCTAACTATATTTTTGTTAGTTTTTATTTCCTGTTTCCTCATTGATTTCATCTCTGCTGGAATCTGAGACTGCAAAACACACAAGCAGATATGAAGAGAGCAAGTGCAGGGCAATTAGCAAACTATCTCTTTCTGCATGCTCTAAGGAAGCCCTCCTTAAGTCTTTTTCTTTTTTTTAATAATTCTATGTGGAAGAGAAGACTGAAAGAAGGTGATTAGGTCATCTTTCATTTAGCTCTGAACACAGAGACAGAATTGAGAAATAAGTAAAGATATACACAGAGGAAAAACAGAATTCAAGTGGTCATTCACTGAAACAAAAGAAAGGCAGATAAAATCACAAATTTATCTAAAATCCACAAGTTCTTCAAGAGTCCATGAAAATGGTGAAGATCTATAGCCCAAGACTTGTCTTATCATGAAGTTTTACAAAATACTTACACAAAGTTTATGGAGATTATTGGAAGTCAGGCAAAAAGAGAGGACAGCAGACTAGTTAAACAGGATTACACATATGTTGTTCTCCTGCTCTTTCATCCTCTTCCCTCTGTGGAACCAGGATTAAAAAAGAAAGACTTCTTAGGAAAACATGAACTTTATTTTGCTACAGTGCAAACCAACCATATCCAAGATATATTTATAAAACTCACATCTTAATGGACTAAGAGTTAATGAATTCTTAATATTTTAGAAGATTTCTGTACAATGCCTATTAAAAAAAAAAACCAAAAAAACAAGCTTTGCCAAAAAATATAAATGAGAATATATGAAATTGCAATTTAATGTAACAAATAAAACAAAAATAGTTCAAGAACTTACCAAGGTGACAGCATGCCAGAACCTTTTTTCTGCTAATAGAGAATCTATTTTCTGTAACTCCATGAAGAATTTGCATGAGCTATTCACTGCTGGGTTTTTGGTAATACATAATGAGTTTTGTTTTGCTGACTCTGTTGACTGTTCCCAAAGCATAATTAGAGATTTACTTCTGCTGACTTAGTAGAAGAAAGTAGTATCTGGAATCACCTAGCTGCAAAGAAAAGGTCTAATCAGTAGTCATGTAGAGATCAGCCACAAAACAGATGAAGTTTATGGTTAGTAAGCACTGGAGGCTTACCAGTGTCATCTCTGTACTAAGGTATGATGAACTTGCCAAATCAAAGCTGCATCAAAGAGCTACCATGGGAAATCTTAAACCTTTTACACTCCCCTTCATCCCAGCAAGAAGTCCTTGCTGAAATGAGTATGAATGTTCAATAACCATTGACTTATCTGTGTGAATCTGAGGAATTCCAAAGTGAAGGTCTATTAGCAGAAGTAAATTACAGCTATGGGATGCAATTGCCTTTTCAAACTGTGGTAGTCAGTAAAATTTCAATATACAAAACTTCAAAAGGGTAAATGTAGGTGTGAGGACTCATTGAAATAAAGCAAAAATACTATTGTACAGACTGAGTACATGTAATGCTGCTCTTATAGAATTAAAATGTAACAAGTTGAGCAGATGAAGCTCCTCATTTCCTTAAATGTGGTGAACATGAAATCCTCCTAAACAAGTAGTCTCCCATAATGAAAAGATTCTATTTCCGTAGACCTCATGAAGTATGAACCACAGAGAGCTGTCATCCAAATTCTCATACTTATATGCCTACATGTATTTTTAATTCTAAGTTCATATTTAAAAGAAAACTTCCTAACTATCTAGATCTTATATAAGCATATACTAAAAGGGCAGTTTCAAGGGCAGAGTGCTGTTGAAGATTGTTTCTTCCCTGAGATTATTCATCCAAGTGCACACTGGACAGTGTTAGTCACTGAATAGTACCAGAAACCTGGTTCCTGTTCACTGCTGAAAATACAGTATTGATTTTGCCATTTCCAAAATGAGGGGGTGGTTTTTTGGAGGGTTTGGGTTGGGGAAAGGGGCAGGCAGAGCAGGCAAAGCAACACCTGGACAGTCAGACGGATGGACTGAACAACCTGAGTCTGCCTCCTTTCCCAGCCTGGTGGTATCAGCAGCTGCCCATTGCATCCTGACATCCAGTCTAGATGCCTTCTGACATAATGGCACCAAGGTTTGAGCATGAGTCCGAGAGCAGCAAAGACAAATTAAATATATAACCTGCAATTATATACTTTTTTTTTCATTTAAATGAAAATGCCTAAAATGCTAAAACCTGTAATTAAATCCAGTCAGAGTGTTGTTTAAAATACTGTCTGTTAACTTCTGTTTATGGGGGAGCACATGTATGGTTAAGGGAAAATGCTCACATTCATTTTGCATAACCAAGAGTCCTAGGGCTAAGGAACTTCAAGTTTTTTTGCTCCAAAATGTAGATATTTTTTCAAAGCTTCACTCAGTAGGCTGTAAGGAGTAAATCTTAATAGAACATACATACTTAAATTACACAGTATGGAGTATTTAATAACCACCACAACTTTAGAAAATCTTCTCTTGATGAAGATCTAACTGTCTGAAAGGAAAGTTATCTAGGTTCTTTACACATCTCTGCTGGATGTCTTAGGACTATTGTTTGCCATGATAGCACAGCTGAGGATTTTGTCAACTTTATTTCGTCTTTGTAGCTGATGCTAAAAAAATAGACTTGAAGTAGGCATAAGAACCTGTTGGTTAAAAAGCACCTTTTTCTGTCATGCCACGTGCTCCTCTGCCTGCTCACCGAGAAGGCGAACAGCCAACATCTCAGCTGAGCTGCAGCCCAGCAGAGCTCTGGTGCTGCTGCCACCTCTGCTGTGGAGACATCACCAGGCCAGATTTACATCTGGTGGGTAAAGGAGAGGAAATGAGAATATTTTGGGAATGAGAAAGACTGATTTTGTTATGGGAAATTCTTTTCTATAAATCTGTCTTCTCCTATGGCATGAAGAATTAAGGTTCATCTCTGTTATTACTTGTCCTGCAGACCTACCACAGCCATGTTACACAAAGTAGGAAAGTATTATTGTGATTTGAGGGAAAGCACTGCTCCTAATAAAAAACCCAAACAACCCAGACCACACTGGCCTGTAGGAATGTGTACAGTTACTACAGACCAGGCAAGTCTTTCTATTCAGGAGTCAGAGGAGTCACCTTTCCAAGGGCCTCTCTCCCACATTTTCAGGACCTGCTGAAAGTGGAAGCCTGTTCCTGACCACACTATGGTCTCTCATGGTTGATTTAAAGCAGAAGGCTGAAGTGTGAGAGATTACATTTCTGGATTCAGTTGCCAGACATAGCCAGCTTTCTTTCTAACCTTTTGGGACAATTCTCTGCACTGTTCTCAGGATGTGTATTACTGAGGTTAAACTGGCAACGCTGACCAAATTGTTACATCTCCATTTGTTTTGTCAGTTGTATTATCACTGGTACACATAATGAGTGAATCTGTTTATGTGCAAAATGCATGACAAGACATAACACTGTCAATGTAAATGTTTTTCCAATTTTTATTTTCTTAAAAAGATAGATTTTTATAAATAAATCACTGTAACGACTCAGTGAACTTCAAATTTTACAGAGAAGTCTTCAGTAAGTACAACTCAAAAGAATTTTTTGATAGACAGAGCTTTCATGAATCCTAGTTACTTAATTGCTACCAATATTCTCAGTTCCAATAGTAAAACAGAACAATGAAGCTGAAGTCTTAGACTGGAGTGCAGGAGACTGGCATTCTCTGAACCAAATGAGTGCAATTCATTTATGCCACAAGAAAGGACATCCACAGATCATTCTTCATTTTCTTTCTAGACCCTATTACTTTGAAAGCATGGCTTTAAAAAAAAAGACATAAATTGTCCTCTAAATTGCAAAAAATTAGCCGTAGCAAAGTGTCAAGTATTATATTCATGTAGATACACAGGAAAATATGCCTGCTTATTTCTCAGAATTTAAAATGCCATAAAAGTAAAGAAAGTTGGAATTAATTTCATGGACTGTTTCAATGTCAAACACTTCTTATACTTTCTTTACAATGATATTCTATTCATAACAAAAACAACATATTCAATGCTACCCAATTATTGCAGTAGTTTCAAGATGACAAAATTTAGGTATTGCAAAAATTTATATTCTTCCTGGCTGGCATTTCAGAAACCTCATGTTGTTATTGAGTAAAGCTAAAGTGTTTTTCTAATAGTGTTTAGTCTAATAGCCTTTTCTGACATTTATAAGAACTGGAATTTGGAAGAGTTGTCTGTGTTCTTAATATGCAAAGGGTAAATTATTGATTGTTCCTTGTGACCATTCTATTTGCATCCCATTCATGTCTTTTTTTTTTTTTTGACTCTTTCCTTTTTATTTTAAAAGTCTCTTAGGAGAAAGAAACTGAGGATAATTGCTAAGAGATGGTGAAAACTTGCACACAGGAGATGCAGCTAACTCACTTTACCATTTTGAGCCTTCAGATATGTATGGGGAAGTTCTTCTGGATACTTAGGTATGCTATGATCCATCTGCCGTTAGAGTCAAAGAGTATACTTAACAAAAATCTGTCAGAGATGGTATGGTTACACTAGGTTTTGCTCAAAGTAGAAGTGCAGGTCTCTGGAAATCCCTGCTTTTCAGTGAAATCTATCTTTTGAAGAAGTTAGTCAAAATTGTAATGCAGTATTGATTGGACCAAACTGAATGAATTTCGCTCTTGTACACACAAGCTTCATTTTTTTTTTCAGCTATTTCATTTCCTATTTCAGTCATTCAACACCAGTCTGAAGACATGAATGATAAAGAAGCATCCATATGAATCAACAACAATTCAGAAATTCTGGGCTTAACAAGCTCTAGCTAATCAGGATACAGGTTCTTCACAAGAAATAATGAATGAGGACCATTGAGGATAGACTTCTGTAACTTCCCATCATTAGCCAGATGATTTCACTCTGGAAAAATCTTCTGCTTCAGGCCATGACTCTGTACAGAGGTGTAGGACCAAGTCAGCACTTGCCCATTGTGGAACAGGAGAAAACAGACAAGCATGTTTTTACACACAGGTTACAGATCTTGAATGTTTGCTGTAGCTTCTGACTGGGATTTCAACTTTGCTTTTGGTTTGAGCAAAGTAAGGTCCTTCAGGTTGGTAATAAATTTACAAAAGCCTTTTTCCAGACTACCATAATGGAGAACATACCTCATTGTATTTATCAGTGCAGTGGCATGACTGGAAAAGTGTTCAGTGCAGGGAACTATTAGTGACCTGAGCAATAATTCACAACATGCTAAGCCAGCAATTTACATGGTCTAAGTGCGAGCAAGACCTGTTATTCACCTGTCCCTCTGATGGTAAAAAACTAAGCTGACCCTGGAAGAAACAGGATGTCTACTGTGCCCTGGAAATCAGTACTGCTAGACCTAAAAGAGTTTCTCTTGACTGGTGTTCTCATGAGCACCTCCAAAAAAACCTACCTTCCTCAATACTTGTACCTTTCACTGAGATCTGAAAAAGTAGAAAGGTCCCTCAAGTATTTATGGCACTCAACTAGATATTTATGTCATTAGTATCCTCTTATTACATGTGCTGAATCATTCATCTTGATATTTGTTGATAGTTAACATTGAATTTTACATTTGTGAAAAATTGTGGAATCGCTTGTTTGTATGATTTCTTTATAGTAATCCCATCCTACAGGTGTTGGAAAATGCATGGGTGCCTTATTTATTTTCTCAATGAGTGAGAGCAGAACACAATAAAAAACTCAGTTACTAAGGATAGCTCTGTAAATTTGAGAAAATTTGAAGTAAATATTTGTTTATATAAAAATCAACTAAAAAAGATTGACTGAAAAATAATTCTGTAATAAAATTCTATGAAAATTGGATAGGCTGAAATAGGGGCTAATTTTCAGAACCACATTTATTAGCAAAAGAATCTAATTACGGTCTTCTAATCTTGGCTAGGAGATACAAAACTAAATACTAAAAATAAACTTTTAATTTAGTGGGAAGGAAAACCTGATTTAGTATACTAGTTATTATTAACATGCAATAAATTGTCTTCTGTGACAATCTCAGCATGTGAACATCAGACAGTACTACACATCAGTTTTCAATGTAGGTTGCTGTGTCTTAGTTGTGCAAAATCTTTTGCTGTATGCAGCAACAATAAAATACAAAACTTCAGTTTTGTCCCTGTATTTGTCTATAGCTTGTTTCCAACAGTTAATGATTTTTTCTAACTCTCTTTAAATTTTTTTATCATTGCTTTTCTTTTCATATTGTTATATATATGGTCTTATTTCCTTATTCCATTCTGCCATATTTTACCTCTGATAATTTGAAATCCTTTTATGTATAGTTTCATTTTCTTCTATTTTTTTTGTTACATTTTTTACTCATTTTATAGGTTATAGAAACATTTCTCCTTCCCACTCATCTACATTTTTTCCATATATATGGATTTAAATTGCTTTAACTCAAACTTTCCTCTTCTGTCACCATTTCCTCCTACTTTGCCATCCCAGCATATCTTTCTTCTGCTTTCTTTAGCAAAATTATTTGAAGTAAATGTATTAAAGGACTCATTATTGTAGAGTCTTTCAATTCATTCTGTCTTTCAATTCAATCTGAAACTTGCCTCAACTAAGCTTCAACTAATAGATTTTCAAGTGTTTTGTTCAGCTTGACATAGAATTTCCCAAGAGGCTGAATCTCTTTCATTTCCTTTGGGACAATGATCCACAGCATGATAAATGTTCATTATTTTCATGGTCATCATTAATTTCCTTCAATCTTTTGATGATGCTTCAGTGCAATAAAGTAAAACCTTTACAGATTTTTTTTTTTGAGACTTCTCTTCATAGGCTGACTTTGCTCCTACTTTCTCTTTCATTTAGTGTGCCTTGAAGGAAAAATTTGATGTCCAAGCTCTTAGGAAGTTCAAATAAAGATAGAACTGACCATGCATAATAAATGTCCTTGAACTTGGCAATTTCTTCAAAGGGTAAAGCAGAACAGAGTTATACTTTTCACTGTGTCTTCCTTTCAGTCCCTGGCTTCATTTCAGTGTCCCAGCCTCACAAGACCTATACAAAGGTGCACTGATTTGCCTTGTAATTATTCTACTTTGGCACTTCCTCATCACAAAATCTAAAATCTTGACACTCTCAGTTCCTGCACCATTCAAAAAACTTTCCGTGGACTGAGTAAATAGGATTCCATGCACCAGGAGAGAAAGTAACTTCTTAATAGGCTTAAAATTGATGCAATGGAAACAACAGAGATGACTCAGTGACAGCCATCCACAGTGTGCAGTACTAGACCTCTACTTTGAGTGCTGGAGAAACAGGCAGTAGTCAAGTGTAAAAGTGTGCTGTTCATGACAATGGGGTCTCTACTTTGTATAAAGGGCAGCAAATTACACACTGCAAGGAAAATTAGTCTTCTGCAGCCATGTGTCAAAACATCCAATAGCTTAGTCGCTGAGCCAGAAATATTCAAAAGAAGGGTGGATGATGAAGGAAATGAACAGCTTGTCCTACCTTACATGTTCCTATTTATGGGGACTTCCATAATGTAAGTCACACAAGAGTGGGACACAGACAATGCTCAGGAATCTCTCACGGCCAAGTTTCTATAAATTACAGGCATTTTGAAACAGTAACAGCAAGAATACTGTGACAAAGTATTTTGAAAAGAATGGGAATAGAGATGTGCAGGAACCCCACAAATTACGTTTATATTGCATCGCCTTTGCATTTGCCAGCAAAGATCCAACGAAATTAGGATGACTTAGAAATTATTAAATTAAAAATAAAATTCAAATTAAAAATACTACAGTGACTAAATGAACTCCAAAAATTAACACTTTTTTTTTTTAAAGAAAGGGTGCTGACTATCTTTTCTGTCCTCTCCTACTGAGATATTCACCAAAGTGACTTCTGATAACTCAGAAGTATATTATTAAGGTTCAAAACAAAAAACTTTTGCTCTTTTCTAATAGACATGTAATCTATCTGTCATATGCATTCATCTTTTTTTATAAACTGCATATGGAGCAGAGCAGCCTAACCAGATGTAACATCTGGCCTTCTTCATACTTAAAACTACACTTTTCTCACTGTATTAAAAACATGACTCCCTTCTTTGACCTCACAGGTCCATTTTCATATTTTCTAACTGCTGACTATTGTTATGACAAGCAGAAATCCACATAACACTGTTGATCCAATTTGCTCCATAGAGGTGAAGTGAGATATCTTGGATTTTTTCAAGTCCACATTCTTAATTTCACTTTAACCATAAGTATAGTTTTCAGGTATTAGCACTCATTTACATGATTTCTTGGATTTGTTTGAGTTCACCACACAGTAGAATTACAGCTCTCACAAAATTCTTCAGGCCATTTTATCAGTTTTCAGAATATTTATCCAGGCCAGGCTGTTACAAGAGGAGATTCTGCAAATAATTCTGCAAGATGAGAGCTATCCAGCAATTCTGAGCCTCTGATTTTCTAGGTGTTCAGACATTTGGTATGAACAATTTATAATAATCCAAAGTGAAAACAGGACTATAACTATTGTAAGTGACAAAATATATCACTATTCCCATATTCTTCAATCAGACAGATTGTTTTTGGAATAGAATCAGGATCTGGTGTATCATGAGAAGGAGAGGAAAAATGGAGTAGGAATTCTCCATAAGCTACAGTCGTGTAGGCGTGTGACTGGACCAATTTTTTTCATTTTTCTTATTTTATTGAAAGTTTATAAGAAAGAAATATTATTCTAATATCTCAATCTAGTCCTAAGGACAAGGCATTTGCCTTCTGTCACTGGTCAGGAATGGTCTGAATGATACAAAAATTTTTTCATGGCAGTTCTGCTTTCATTGGCGTGGGTTGTAGGTACGAGCCATAGGCTTTAGAAATGGGATTGTATTAATAACTCTGCATAGCACCCAACAGCAGAGGACAAACCTACCCTGACATTAGTTTGGACTAATTCAAATATATTTTAATTTATTAATCGTCATGTGATGCAGTTTTCCATGACATTCTTTCTCCTTCTAGTGTTATTTCCATGATCCCTTCCTTCATATTGATTTCTGAATTTCAAAGCAGTGAAAAAAATTTATTATTCAAGGGAAGTTCTACCCAGGTGGTCAACTACATATTTTTTAGACATTGGTCTTTCTTTATGATCTTTTGAACTTTTTGTAAGTGGGAGAAATAGTATTTATCTGAGCTATGATATACTTCCTAATATTTATTACATATCTTTCTCTCATAAAACTGCTTATTCTTTATTCTCCGTTCCATTAAAAATGCACTATACCTCCCACATTCTATTGCCTCTGATAAGAGCTTATTTTTTAATTTCTTTACACCCATCTTGACATTTTTTCAACCCACTTAAACTTATTATTTGATGGCACACGGTTTTTTAACTATACATTAACAGGAAGGTTTTAATTTCTTTTCTGGCATGAGAATAAATAATTTATTTTAACTCATTAACTAGTGTCTGCATTCTTTACTAATTTAGTCTGTTTAAACAGGGTGTAGGGGGAACTAAATAAAGGCTGAAGGTTTGGGATGAAATCAGATATGAAAAATGAAGGAAAGGAAAGTACAATATTTCACTTTGTGCAAATCAGATCAAAGTCAAATGTTATTTATTGTCTAATTTCCCCTTGTACACATTGTGCCAGGAAGGAACAGTTTGCTGTGTCAACAAATCTACAGACTAATTTATTCCTGAAAGTAGATGTGACCCAGTTTATTTCAAGGTAGTTTAACTGTTCTCCTTTGCCTAATGATGACTAATCTCTAGAGGCTCAGCTTCAGCCAATTAGACCAGCCTAATCAATCCCCCCAACGCCCAGCTTTCCTATTGCATTTTCTGAGAAGCCCTTTCATTTTTTATTTAAGAAAAACATATGGGAAAAGATTTTCACTGAAGAATTTTTATATGGACAGAATTACCATGCACACTTCTCCCTAAAAGCGTTATTTATGACATAAGAGGTTTTCTTTCAACATCATATTTTGGACTAAAAAGGATGAAGAACCCCTTGATTATTTTGTGTAGATATATCAAAATATATAAATATATTTGAATGAGGCAGCTTTCACAACTTGCATAAAATCACCATACAGTAAAACTACCACCATGCATGCTTCTCAGGTTTATTTAAAATTTCCACAAACTGATGTTCTATGGGCAAATAGCTTGAACTATTTTATGAACCAACCAACAATTGTCATTTCCAACAATAAGTATAAGTTCACAGTTCACATTTAGAGAGTTATTCTGAATTGGTTACAATCCATTTCTTATCCTTGGCTATTGATTATTGATACAATTATGAAGCTTTAAAGTTACAGAAAAAAAAATCAGTGTTGATAAAAAAAAATATAAGTTTTAAATTTTAAGGATTTGTATTAATTTTATCACTGTAGAAAAATACAGAGATGATACATCACCTTGATAGACAGATATTTTCCAGGGACAGTTATGCATAAATTCTGCCTCAGTTTGTAAAGCATTTAGATCTGTAGGAGGTTTCTATCTGCACTATGCAGTCTGCCACATGCCACACAGCTCACAAAATGTGTCAGAGTGTAGGATAGCTGTGGAAAATATGTGTTACAATACCTTCTATGCTCTAGTTTCAAACAGCAATATCCTGGACTCATTAGTGCTGTGAAACACTGCTTACTGTGTAATTTAAAATCAACACTTTTAACATTTCTTTGATGCGTTAACATCACAAGGACACACACATGCAAACTGTGAGTCAAAGAATGCCACCTAGATAGTGCTAACATATTTTCCTAAACAATAAATCTTTGTTAGTTTTTTCCCCAAAGAAATTTTAATAGTAAGACATGAAAAGCAGACATTTTCTAGAACTATTTCAATATTTTCAGCAACATACAGGATAACCAAGACTCCATTTTTTTCTGTCTCTGTAGTAACAGCTTAAACTTTATGCCCAGAAATGTGAAATCACTGCCTTATGCCAACCAAAAAGCATAGGTTCAAAGAAGCTTTCCCATATTCTAAATTTCACTCATTTTCTGAAAACTCCTAAAGCTGATGTACTTTGGATGCTGGTTGAAGAGCTTGCTGCGAGACACAAGTGCATGCAACACTCCTTCCTACAACCTTTCAAAATTCTTTGCAGCTCTCATGGGTTTCTAGATTGATTCTTTGGCCCCAGCGTATCATGAATGACAGCACTCTGTTGCCTGAGTACACACAGGAAAAAACTCAGCACAATAGTCTTTTCTTTAAAGCATACTGTTCCCATGCTTTCACTGGCCATAGGTGAGAGGTCACACACCAGGCATAAAGCCATATTTCTCTCTTCAGGTAAATATTTTTCAAACACTCAAAGCAAGCTCTCAGGTCGCATCTATAGAAGTCTGCATGACACAGGAGATCTGAGACACTTTACTCTCTGCAGAATGCATCAATGGCAGATAGAGACTGAGACAAGCTAAAGAACTATTTTTTAGTTTACTGAAATAGCACTGAAAGATTGTTTTTAAAATAATCTATCTGGAAAAGTTTATGAACACTTCAAGCAGAGAAAAAAAATTACACGTTTGGAAAAAAAGTCTGGTCAATTAGCACGTGCCAAAGCAAAGCAGAATAAGAACCAAAATAAATAAAGTCTAAAAGACAGAAAACTAAACCAACCAACCAAAGAAACCCTTAAACAATGTTTTGGCCTTGGTCACTCTTGGAAAAAACCCAACAAATATTGAAAAAAAATTAACCATGCCCTTTATGCCTGAGGCATGTTATTTACTCAAAGGAACCCAAGGAAGACAATACTGCTGCACAGATCAGACAGAAGACGAATATAGTAAAACAATAGAAAACAAAAATTATCCAAGAAAACAACAACAAACTTTTACAGGTAATAGAGATTTGTACTGGTGACAGTACCATCAACCACTCTGGAAGAAGCATTCTGCTTTTCCAGGTAAAATTACACAATTTATGTTAGAGCAAACTAGATCTTACTTAAAAAGAAATAAACTGGTAGCCCATTAGATAAAAAGAATATATTTATGAGGTCAAATATAAGGACCATTTATTAAAAAGCCCCCACAAATATATATCCTTGCCAGAGTCCACTTTAATGACAAAAGGTATTAAATTAGCTAAAAATGAAATGTTGGTCATTCAGTCTTTCTTTGTCTAATACATTTAGCATAAAACAATTCTATCTACAGCACAGGCACATAGAAAACTTAAAAGAAAGAGAGCTGCTAATTCTCCTTTTAAATTTGTCCAAATTCTGTTTGTTTTGATCATTAAACAAAATTAATCATTTATGATTGATTTAAACCTCAAAAAATGTGTTCTGTGAACACATATAACATGATAAATAAGGCATATCAGCAGCCATTTGAAGACTGTAAAGGGATAATAAAGGAAATGTGAAAATGGGGGGGGGGGAGTTTTGATTAAATTTAGTAGGTAACTGCCTCTTAAAAATCATGTATTTCACTTCATGTCTAGCATGGTTATTATCATTTGTCAACAGAAGTAGCATGTTTTGTCCATTCAAGATTTCATTATGCCAGTAGTACATCAGGAAACTCAAACTGACATCTCTACCTATAACTTTTTGAATGGTGCCGTGTGGGAACCCAGAACACAAGAAATATTTCTCAGTCTGCTCTGAGGGGTCCTGACCCCCAGAGATGCACTAACTTTGACCCTCACCCATAGGGAAAGCTTCCAAAACTTCAAGATAGACTATAGTCTACAAGAGTGTAAAATAAATAATAAAGAATAGTGTAGTTTATCACAGGGTGAAAGATTAAAGTTTTGGAGTTTTTTAGTATAGAAGCAAAATAGAAAACTTCAAGTGCTGTCCTGAGCTTCTTCTTCTTCATCTGCTCCATTTTCTACAGTGTTAGTAACACAAGGTCATTGGTCAAAGAAAACCACAGTTTTAAGTTACGTAGACAAACAAGAGATGAGTTATGAGTTATTAGTTGATAAGTAGAAAAAAAATGCATTTTAAAAGTTAATTAGATAAAACAATTTTAAAAGACCTTGAAACTGTACATCTAGTATCCATTTTGCGGTGCTTTTCCTGCATGCAAAGTCTAGTGTAAACAGCATACTGAAGTTTTGAGAAGATAACAATAAAACACAAGCTAAAAATCAAAAAAGTAAAAAAGACCAGTGCATCTCCCTTTCCTAGCACAAAACTACTACAAGAAAGTTTCCCCCACCAAAAGAGCCCCCAGTGAAGTCCAGTGAAAGGAGAACTGGAACTCTATTCATAGTGCCCCAATATTTTGTTACTTCTAACATATATATAATTTATTTCTTTTATGGAGGTTAAATACTTCTTCATTGGTTTTTTTCATAACTCTCTGAGTGAAATGTGATGTCTTAACAGGCATACACAGCAGTGTTCATGGGGATCAAAGACGACACTTTCAGCTTGTAAGTGAAAGTGTCTTTCACTTTCAGCTGAGCTGAAGGAATGACACACCCTGGCAAAGAGAGGAAGACACCAAGTCATGCTGGCTGGTGTCTGGATGTGGAGGGACAATGCTCTGCCCTACATGGGACACACGGCCACTTCCTCTCAGTCTCCAGCTGTCCTCAGATTCTGCAGGAGTACACTACAGTCCATTTACTATGGCAAACTCCTGAAACTGTGATTTCATTGCAGGGCTACTGAGATTTTTTAAAGGATCAATAAGTATAAACGAAACTAAAAAAAAAAAAAATGGAAGACAGGTCAGGGACATTTTTCTTAGTGCCAGTTGTTCCCAGAGGCTACATTTTTCAGAAAGGATATGGTGAGTTATCTCCAGGGTTGACAAGGCCAGATAACAGTTCAGTTATTAGCAGTGAGAGGATTAATGGACATCCACCAAAAATATCATGTTCAATACATGTGTTATCCAGGGATGAGGATGAATGAATTTGGAATGAAACTGTTAAGGTATCTGGAAAGTTAATTTGAAATGGGAGGAGGTACCAGGTACTAGATCTTATCTGAAGGCTTATTTGAAGCAAGACTCCAAAGCATTTGTCTGTTCTACAGATGTTCTAATGTGTGATTAATCAGAGTACGAAATGGACAGAGATCAAGGAATACCCCAAAGTTGAGAAATTAGTTTTATTATGCTGTTTGGAGTAACAAGAGTGAATCCACCTTCCTTTGCCTTTTATTGCTTCCATAAAAATGGCAGGGAGTTGGGTATGAATAAAAGAGATATGGATAGGATATAAGAGAGAAAGGAGAGCTGATGATACAACTTTAGTATGTGAAAACAATTAAGGAATGCATTTTGATATGCACTGTACAATTTATTGGAAGAGTTCCCACAAGAGCTAAGCTTATAAATTCATGTCCTAATTAAGCCACAGCCCTTTTATCTTGTCTTTCATCCTAGACACAGAGAGAAATCTCTTATGGATGATAAGAAACATGATATTTGCATCTAAACATTTGTAGAACCTTGTCCTTCTGATGCTATGATTTGGTCAGTTTGTCCAAATGTTCATTTATGGACATTCTTTCCTCATAATCAACTCTGCATTAGCATTAAATTCATCTGGTGGCAGGGATGCAGCAATTTTGCCAGAAATAAGTTGTACCTTCTCAATCGTACCTCTTTTCAACTTTTTTTTTTCTCTTTTTAATTTTCTTCTCCGAGTCAGGTTGACCCCTGAATTCTTTAGAATCACCTTAACACCTTTAATCTATGGTCTCTTGTGTTGATTCTTATCTCCTCTTTCTTAGTCACCCTGAATGAATTTTTAAAATTATAATACTGTATGACTTGATTGTTTGCTTACCTCCAAAATGCATTTCTATCTTCTCTCTTTCCACTGTATAGCCTTCTGAAGATTTTTTGTCATGTTTTAGATTTTCTCTAGTCAATGTCCTTTCTTAGTAACTGAGTTCAAATACAGATTTAGCCCTGTAATTAGTACTTAACAAAGTGTAATAAAATGGAATTTTCATGACTATAAAAACAAACAAACAAACAAAAAAAACCCTTAAAATATATCTTTACTGATGCATTCAAGGTCATTTCTAAACTACATATAGAGGTACAAATATAGCTCATCACAATGTTGCTTTTGCTTATGCAGTTTTCTCATATTATTTCCCCAAATCATTTGAATCAATTCTGATGCCATCAAAGCATTCTCCTTTCTCTGATTGTTCCTAATTCCTTCTGCTATTTGGATTTGTCACCTCTCATAAGTACATTCCACTTTTATTTCCCCTTAACTGACAGAGTGATGACTTTCAGTGTGAACTGCTTACTTAATTTATCCAGTGAGGAATTAATATAGATTCATTATAAATTTTTAGGGTTCAGCCTGTTTCTGAGAATTGTGGGATCTGTGTTCATATTGTTATCAAGTAATTCTAGGACAGACTGTTACCTGTATTACAGGAGCACCTGGAAGATCCAAATCTTTTGGGTGTGATAAAGGCAAGTCAGGAAATGGCTGCGTTCTTGGCATAAAGGAGTTTTTTTAAATCATTATAGACATCACAGGTAGGATTTTTGTTGTGTGATGTTAGTTTTCAAGATGAGTTTATTTGAACACAGATAAACATTCATTGAACACCATAAAATTCAAAAAGAAGTACAAGGGCAGGAAAACTAATAGTTCAAACTAGCATAGCTGACAGCAAAACAGAGGGTCCTCAATTGGGAAGCTGAATAGGAAAGGGATCTCCAAACCATAAACACATTGCAAATGTGAAGTACTTTTAATGAAAAAAAAAAAAATTCTACCTTCTTTTATTATTTTGTTACTCAGGATAACAGTTTTACATTTGATAGCTGCAGGACAGAAATCGACATTTTTAGTTTAGTGTAGTAGGATCTTAATCCCAAAATCACAGTGAATATTCAGAGACTGGTCAAAGAATTCAATATTCAGTGAGGGCATCCACATGGCTCTACAATTCTTTCCTTTCACTGACTTACCTTATTTTAACATGGAATAATTCCAATAATTCCAAGGATAGAAATACTGATCTCTGCAATAATAAAAAACTCACAGTTTTGAATATAAAACCCACAGCCTATTCTTCATAACTTGTGCCAAACTCAATTCAGAAAGGAAGAAAAATTAAAGTAACATAGAGACAATCCATCTGTATTCTGAAAATGTTTTTACTTTGGAGCCAAGAATATTTTCAGTTAGATGGTTCAGAAAGCGTTGAATTTTTTGTTGTGTTTTATATTTTTAATAACAGATTAAATAATGTCTTATAAAAATCAAATTGTGGTGGGATGCTGTGAACCAAAACTTCATTCACAGGCACAAAACTGCACTTCCAGTCTGATTTATGTTGGTTGATAGAAAATAACTACCTCATGTCTGCTTTTATAGGAAGCACTTGATATACTTGATGAATTTTACTAAAGCTTAAATTCCAGCTTTGGACAATGGGACATTGTTCCTGTTCTGTTACTAGCAGGGTAGTGGTAATATATTACAACAGAATAGCACCCCTCCAGTGTCCATTCACCTGAATCATTTTGGTTCTCATCCATTATGTACCTAGAGAAATGAAACAAGCATCTTTTTCTTGGCACAGTCTGTAAATTATGAAACATTGTATAGCCAGCCAGTGTGAATGATTAACTGAGATCAAGAGATATTTCACAAAAATGGCCCATTCTTCTCAGTCAGAACCACAACTCGGTATACCAGATCAGAAAATGATGTCATATGTAAGTGTTCTCATTCTGATCCCTAGTAAGAGCTATTGGCATATCTTGTGTAATAACTTGCTATTGAAAGATCACAAAAGCAAAACTATTTTAAGGATATTTTTGTCTATAGAGAAGACACCTTTTTTATACAGAATCATGTTCTTTTTTATTAGCATATATATATATTGTGAATGCAAATCTAGAATAAGCTTTCAAAATGAAAGTATAACATTTTGTCAGTTTGAATTTTGTGACAAATTTAAATTGCATCTCTTTGAAAGTTTAAATATATTGCTTGGCTATCGATCTTGTTAATATTTAGCTTAATCAAATTCATTCTTTACCCTAAATTGTGAGGTATATGTCAAAAAATATTTAACAGTTTAAATGGTTTCCACTATGCCTTTCAACCTTTGCAAGCCTAAATAATGTACATTCTTCAAACAAATTCCTCAGCTATATTTAATGTGAGGTGTAATCTATTTAAGAATATGTCACTTCTTGCATACTACAGAGCATTTAATTTTAAATTATTCTTCACCATTCTCTGATTCATATTTGTTATGGATTTTGGACTGAAATTATTTATTATCTATATTATGTTGATTGCAATTTCTCCTCATAAATCCTTGTTGAGTTTTTTCCTTTTTAATCTGGTTTGCTATTTCTTGTGCAAATTTTAGCTTCACCTTGTGAATATTGACAATTTAGTTTTACTAACATGGACTGTGTCACTGAATTCAATAAAATTATTCAAGCTTTAAAAATAACGCACTTTTGTAAATTTTCCAGAATTTAAGACTTCACAAAATAACCTTTCAGGTCACTGTAATGATCACAGCATGACATGGGTGTGTGCAGCCCTTTACACTTAGATGTCATGATTCCTGATTAAATTCTGTTATCCCACTGGACAAGAAATCATTTTTAAAAAGTTTCTCACCCAGAATTCAATGTTTACAGCACCACATAATCTATCCTTCATTGTTAAGTTCTCCTAATAGTTCCAGAAAATGTCTAATTTATGCAAATCTACACATTAAGATTTTCTTATCAATGTACTTCCATTTTCTTTTTAAGCTGAATTGCATTTCATTATTTCTCATAAAACCTCTCAGAGAGTAATGTCTTAACCAATATAAACTTTCCAGTCTGAGTAATTGAAGTGTCCTCAGAGTTTGGTTTAATGTTGTAAAAAAAAATCTATGAGTAAAAATTTTGGAATGCTCATCTTTGCCTTTGCTAGCAAAGCAATGCCTTTTTTTATTTTTAAATTTTATCTTAAAAAGCTCTACAAACTTGTGAAGATTTCTGTAAAGTTGTAGCAATTATCTTTCAATGGGGCCCAGTGGTGAATTAGAAATATATTTTGTCCCATCATTTGCATTAAATTGATATAATCCCTGACTGTCTTGCCTGGTCACAGCTTTTAATGCCCAAAGTAAAGATTCACATACATTATTAAACAATAGTCAGCAGCTAATTCTCATCAGCCTTTGAAAGACAGGAGGTGAAGGGCAAGATACAGGAAAAAAAAAGTTGAAAAAAAAGACTTCAAGATGTATGAATAGCACAATAAATTAGAGCAAATCATATGAATTGAGCAACAGATCAGACAAGGCCATAAGGATTTTGTTCATGATCTCCCTTGAGCAACAAAATGAGTGGCACATTAATGGCTCATTGTGCTTTATTATATTTACACCTTTTAGATTGTTTCCTTATTTGAAGTCATCACTCCTAAGATGATGTTTTTAAAGGAAACCCTTTTTACTAATTAGGATCCCATTCATAATGCAATGAATATGTCTTGTCAAATATGTCCATATACCTAACTATATGAGACAGTTGGCTGGCACACATGTTCTAAGCATATTTTTACTTGTCCTGTTCCCATATTATTTACAAGTTATTTCCAAATGTATATAGAACCATCTATTCATAGATATACATATACATCTGTACATATCAGTGTGTTGTTTAAAAATAGATCAGGTTCTTATTGTTCTCAAAAAAAAAAAAAAACCAAAGAACAAAACCCCCCAAACCAACCAGAAAGCTCGCACAACCTGGGGGAATAATAAAATAAAATAAAATAAAATAATAAAATAAAATAAAATAAAATAAAATAAAATAAATAAAATAAAATAAAATAAAATAAAATAATAAAATAAAATAAAATAAAATAAAATAAATAAAATAAAATAAAATAAAATAAAATAAAATAAAATAAAATAAAATAAAATAAAATAAAATAAAATAAAATAAAATAGTGTCTTTTACTTTGTTATTAAGAATGCCCTTATAAATAAGATTGTTCTCTGAGGAAAGTTATTAGTTTGAGAATCCTGAAACTCAGGACTATCTATCATGGGGAAACTGCCTTTCTATAGCATTTTTGTTTAAAATAACTTACACATTTATTACACTGTAGCTCTGCTCAGAAAAAAAAATGGCTTTATGGCCCACAGATATTTAATAGCTCAGCTACAACGGATCTGTCTGATGGATAGGGCTTTTAACTACACTGTGATTTTTTGGAAGACCATAAGTGGAAGGAAACTAATTGAATTGGCTTTTGAATTGGCTGGGGGGCTGCCTTTGTTTGACAGACAATGAAAACAATTTAAATCACCTTTAACAAGAGAATTCCTTTGACTCTGGGAGTATCACTATGAATTCACATACTATTCCCTGGAGTGCCAGTGGAAACCACACTTTTAATTGCCAGTGTTGCACATGTATAATCATATTGTCAGCAGGGTGTGTAGCGACGGCACAGGGTCTGCACAGAGCTGTAGAGGGAAGCTGTTAAATTGGGAATGTTTTTGCCCCAGACTAGAACAAATAACTAGACTCTGAAAAATTAAAAAATTATTCACCATTCATCTTAACTAAACCCAAATATTTTTCAGGTGTGTTGCATAGAATTTGGTGCTTAGGAGGGCAATGAGCTCTTTAAATATCTTGCTCTCTTAAAGTCATGAATTCCTTGCCTGAAGAACATGATCTCTTAGGTGAATTTCCTATTCTTCATGTTCAATAAAAATAAATCTTAATCAAAAGCCCAGTTTGAAACAATTAATTTCACTTCCAAGTTTGGTGGGAGATGGTGCAAGCTGCTATGGTTTACATCTTTTTTTCTGGGGTTTTATGATGTTCTCATCATCCTGTCTGAATCTCTGTTATTTTCTAAGGAAATGCAACTAATCAATTTCTTTGTTTCTTGGCTAAGTTTCATCTGCTGCCCTTTTCTCCTAACTTTATGTTTGCGCTTAAAAATCTATGCTTCATCATTCTCTGTGGTACTTCTGTTCATTTTTATTACCTTCATACAGTTCTTTGTAATATTTCAAAAATAGTATTTATGCACAGCAACATCATTTTGGTATGCTGTAATTACAACCAGAGGTCAGCCATATAGAGAACTATTACTCTATTAGACACAAGTTTTTCTGACACTTGCTATGATACTTAAGGTAGAGATTACTTTAAAAGAAGCTGCTACTAAGCATTTTGAAAAAGATTTTAACTTACAGCATTGGGTCTTCAAATGTGGGACTTCTTTTATATTATACTCTTCTACTGTATTTTTTTAAATGTAGTCCATAAAGCATAGGGAAAAAATATTATAGCAGCTCATAAATACTAATGTTAATATTATTTTCTGTAAATGAAAGTAAGAAACTGATTTTTGGGTTTGGTCTGCCTTTGGGTTGTTTTGGAGGTTTTCTTTAGTAAAATAACAAAAAATCTCTAAAAACCTAAAAAAAAAACCCCCAAAAATCACAAACAAACAAAAAAAACCCCTTCAAAACAACCAAAGTATTATTTTCAATATTTATTCTATTTTGATTGGCAATATTATTCTATCCTGTATCTATAAGCATCAATAAATATATCAAATCAGAAAAACTATTTTAATCTAATTTAATTTTTTTCATATTTTCCTTTTCCAGTCAACTGATATTGTACTATCTCTCTCTTCACATTTCTATTTGGGGTTCTTGCATTTCACGTTGTACTGAAAATTTTTTATATTGTGGGGTTCTCAAAAGCACTGTAGACTAGGAGGAAAGTGTGAGTAATGACCAGCAACAATGAAGATTTACTGAGTATAAGAATTTCCTTTTTTTATTTCTGTATTTCCCTTTTTGTCTATGCCAGGAAAAGCAGCAGTTACTGAGGTGGTTTGCAGAAAAAGTTATTCTCATGTTATGATCAGATTTCTGGAAGTTCCCTCTAATCATTATGCAATTACTTAACATAAATACTGGTATTTTACTTTTTCTTTGTTTTCAGAACTTCCAGGACACTTTTTCGTAAATCACTGCACTGAACTCCAATTGTAGATCATGGCTGCCCATGGAGAAAATAAAAATGTTTAGCTTTCACTTTGTTTAGGTATCTGACTGAAGGGTGATCAGTCTCCAATTTCCTAAGTATTGTGGATGTCTTTTATTTAAACAAGAAACATCCAGTGTTCCTGTTGTGTATTGTGCAAATCATGAGAATACATTCACCACATGCTTCACAATTCACAGAAAAGGAAACGTATAGACTAAAGCCAGAAGTTCAGATGCCGCTGCGTACAAAAATCAATTCTGGAAACAATTACGTAAAGCTATACCTGATTTTATGACCTGCAGGATTAGTTTTGTGCACTTATGGCAAGTAGCTCCCCTCTGTCTGACCTGGATCTGACAGCATTACATGTTGTAGACATTGTTCTATTAGTATTTTGACTGCAGAAGTAATAACAAGTTATGCTACCAGGAATTAAATTAACAGGCATTTATTGTTATAAACTTTGTTGCAAGAAACTTACATTCAAAGTTTTGGTTTGTGTTGGTGGGGGTTTTTTTTTGTTTGTTTGTTTTTGGGGTTTTTTTTGCTTTTTTGTTGTTGTTGTTTTTTGGGGGTTTTTTTTGAAAGAAAATTTTATTCCAACTTGGGAAAGATGCCTAGAGCTAAGCATATATAAGAAACCATGGTAGATCTCAAACTTTGCAAGGCTAAGCAAACTCTACAATCTGTATTACGGCTTACACTAACCTCTTCCCTAAATAAATTAAATATGTAGCAGGTGTACTACTTATTCTAAAGGAGCCAAACACAGGGCATTTCTCCTTTCTTTGTGTACATACTGACTCCAAGGTTTTTCTGGTTTTTGAGTTAATTCTTCTGGCTGTCCAGTTTTAATGTTGATCATAGTTTGCTGACTCTCAGAAGGGCGTTGAAGAATTCCCTGCATAATACGCAAAATTCCCTTTTTAATAAGCAAAATAATTTCAACCTCATTCAAGCAGCAAACACAACTTCTGAGACAGAAAGTGGGGCTTATATAACCACAATGACATTAGTCATATATAACCACAATGACATACTACAGGATATTGCAAATACTTCTGCTCAGATTACAGATATTTTTTTCTCTAACAGACTTTCTTGCCATGTGAAAAGGATATATAGTAAGTACAATTCAAACATATTTACAAAAATAATTTATGTAGTTCTTTACTCCTAACAGAGATTACACTAAGGGTGTCAGTGAAAATACCAAATTATAATTATGAGATTTGAAGCAATTGACATTTCCTCCCTTCTCTCTCTAAGGGACACCAACATAAATTTGAAATAGAAAAAGAAATCTGGTATTTTTTTTTAATTTTCTTTTCTTTCACCCATGTTAAAACCTAATAAATATGGTTCAAATAACGAAAACCTCCTCGATGGAAAAAAAAACAAACCCCTGAACTGAAAATCTTTGTGTTTAAATATATTGCATATTCTTCTAGAGTGAAAGTTTAATTTATTTGTTCTGCTTTTAAGCATTCCTTAACAAGAATGGGCAGAGGATTAGTTCAATTTATTTTCTTTTTGAGAACTACCATAACCATAACAAATACACTCTAAAACACTATGGCTTGACATTAAACTTTTTTTTTAATGTGGGAATTTTTCCTATTTGGAAAAAAAATGCCATGACTCATCAATATAGCTGGTGTTACATAAGAACCTGAACAGATTTTGTGACTAAAAAATACTTTAACAGGAAGAAGATATCAGTTGTTGAAGTAAGAAAGTATGTAGAGAGAAAAACTTATGGAAGTGGGGAAAAAGTAAGTTAATGAGGAAATTGCAATCAGTCTTCTCATCATCAACCAGAAATAATTATCACAGCATGCTACCATTCAGCTGTTGATTAAAGGTATTTGCTTAATATATTTGAAATAATTATGCTTGTTCATAAGGCCCTGTCAGCACTTCTATTAGAAACTATGGCCTTCTGGGTTTTGTACCTTTAAAATTTGTTCAGAGATGCATACAAAATTTCATTAGTTTGAATTACAGCACTTTTAGTCAGATCTGATCAAAATCATGTATGATTTTGATTTTATGCTTTGGTATGCTAAAAAACCCAAAGCTCTACTCTTGCATCCTTTACACATTCTTAGTCCCCAGTGAAGCAAAAAAGAAATTACAGAAGCAAAAGAGAATACAAGAATGCTCAGAAAAGATGCCTGGGATCTATATATATACAGTATATAAAATATCTAAGGCCCTCTGCATGCAATTACCATTTATGAATTAATTATCATGAATTAATTTTCTCTTGAAGATGTTAATTTTTTTGATTTATAAAATCTAAATGGTAGTATTGGCACTAACTTTTTGCATAGAAATATGATATGATTAACTTCTTTAGGCTAAGTTACATTCTTCATGAGGAGACTTAAAATTAGCTAGGACTTACTTTAATTCCCAGTGCTGACATTTGTTAATATTCCATTTCATGCTGCAAAGGCTGTTAAAATCTTCCTAGATTGTTTTTAGAAGAGCTATTTATTTATTTCTTATTTTGTGCTTGTGCCAATGACTTCATGAACACATAACTCCCTCAAGCAAAAAACTGGATTATACCTGCAGCTGGACAAATTTACATGAATATTTGTTGGAATTTCAAAACACTAAGCACAAGTAGACTAAGATTTTCATTGAGTTACTAAAATATTGGAAAGAAGAGTAAGGTCTCCTCTGTGTCTCCTCTCCACTGTGAAAACCCAAGCTCCTTCAGCCACTCCTCATAGGATTATTCCCTAGACCCTTCACCAGCTCTGTTGCCCTTCTCTGGACATGCTCCAGCACCTCAGTGTCATTCCTGACTTGAGGGGCCCAAAATGGGACAGAACTTGAGATATGGCCTCATCAGAGCCCAGAACAGAAGGACAATCCCTGCCCTGGTCCTGCTGGCCATGCTCTTCTTGATATAAACTGGGATGCCACTGGGCTTCTTGGCCACATGGGCACAGTGCTGGCTTATGTTCTTTAGTCCAGTCTAGGTCAACTGTTTTTCTCCTAAGCTCAATTTTGAATGTAAATTTTTAGAGGCTTAAGACATTTTGCTTTATAAACACACTTAATGCCCACCTCAGGACTAAGCAGTAAGATATTGGATATTCAGTGTCTGAGCATTGTTCATTACCTATTCTTCCATGCATCCTTTAGATTCAACTTAGCTCTGTCTTGTCAGAGCTGTTTTCACCATAATTGCTACTTATGGAGAAGATGCTATCTTTTCATTTTCTCTGCATAGAGATGATGACTGGGAAGGATTTTGAAGGGTATTTGAGAAGGATTTTTTCCCTTTAGAACTATATATTCACTGAGACTCATACAATTTAAAATTCTTGTGTCTCACTTATTCTAGGGTAATTTCACTAAACTAACTGATCCTGCAGTGACAATAACTGCTTACCTATTTTTTGCCTTGTGAGTTCAATGTTTAAGAAGTCAAAATTATTAAATTGGCCTGAAACTGAGCAAGTTTTTTCCTGCTGGTAAATCTATGGTATCTATCTATCATTTACATAGTATTATACAATGTGCAATATATTCCTAAATGTATAGTCAGCCAGTCAGTAAGAAGATATAATAATTGAAAATGGCTTTAAGTCATCTCACATATAAAGATTCTGACATGCTATGAAAAATGTAATAACACAGTCAAAAGTCAATGTGATGTAAAAGCAAAAGAGCTGGAAACCAATGGATATGAAATTATGCTAAAATAGGACTTTTCTTTAAAAATACTGTCATTTTAATGCAGAATATTTTTCAGATCAATAGAAAAATATGTACAATTACCTACTCTGTTCCTCTCTCTTGCCCTGTGTTTCTGTATGTTTGTGCAGACACAGAAGAGGCAGAATAGTATAATAAAATGAAAATGCAGTTTATTAAAAAAAAGTTAATTACATGAGTTAATGATTTAAAACTAGGGATGCAAACATCACTGTTTACCACAAAATGTGTCTAATAGCCTTTACCCTTCCTAAGTACTGGAATTACAATTATTGTCTAGAATGTGACAAAAAAACCTCAGGAAAGTATTTAGAATCACCATACGAACATTAAATTATCTCTGTTATTTGTTGGGTTTTTGCTGTAAATGGAAAGAGATTACCAAAGTTTTTGTTTACATCATGTTCACTTTTAACACTTTACTAACATTAGTTATATAATCAACAATACATTTTATTTTCATGACTAATCCAAGACCAATATAGAAGTTTCTTTTTATTAATCCCATTCCTATAAGTAGTTTAATTTTTTTTTCTGATCCTTTATTCCATCCTGATCTTGATACAATTAAACTACAAGGGATGCTACAGAAATAGCCTTGAGAAGTTTCACTGCTTTTGCTTTCCTCTAATATACTAAAGTGGCCATTTTACAAATATTCATAACTGGAATAGCTCAGGATACTAATTTTAGCACACCTTTAGAGACCTGCATGTAAATTTAGAAGAAATGAAAGCTGAAACAGTTCTAAGAGAATCTTTTTTGCTGTTACAGACACATGATCATATTGTTACTCTAAAATGTTTTAGAATCTTCCTCTATCTAAATTATCCCTTCCTCCAAAGCCAAAATAAAGGAAAATGCTGACTGCAAGATTAGCTCAGTTAGTCAGAGCATGGTTTAAATGATGCAAAGTCCCAGGTTCAATCTCTGTATGGGCCATTCACTTAAAAGTTGGATTCCATGATCCTTTTGGGTCCCTCTAACTCAGACTACTCAGTGATTCTGTTATTGTGTTGTGCCTCATACAGCCTTATCTGCAGCATTTCATATCCATGTAACAAACCTACTGCTAGTCACAAAGCTGTCTCTTCCCAGCTTTGAAGAGCAGCCTTTGAAGGCTCTCACATGGTTAAAATTTTAATTATCTTCTTTAAATGGAAGTTAGTTCCTGACATTGGTGATGCTCTGAGGATGCACTATAGGGTATACTCATGATCTTATGCAAAAATTCTGAAATGTTTTTCCCATATTGGGCTGTCTGTGTTTACTTCTAGCTGGCTATAACTAACTTCCACAAGAAGTGTGCTTCTTTGGGTCATTAATTAATTCTTGTTGAGTGTATTTAGGTAGCCTATATTATGTTATTGATAAAAAAACTTGTATTTATTTTCAAGAATCTACAAGATTTCAGTCTTGATGTAAATTACTTCAATTTCACTGTTTATTAAACTATGAGGCTACTTAGAAGACAATATGATGATAAATCCATTGACCTTTATTCTTTTATTCATGTAGTATCATAGGTATTTTTTACTTATCTTGCTAAATTGTAATTATTCATGTATTTTTCACCCTAGAATATAATGGAATTTCTATTAATTTGGGTCTCGTCCATACATATATGACTATATATATATATGTCCATATATATATATCGACTTGCAAAATTAGATTAATTAAAAGTGAAACAAGAACAAAAATATACAGTAATGTTCTCACTCTGGGTCATCTTTATAACATCATAATTTAGTCAAGTTATCACATTTGTCAGGAAATCAGCATGAGTTTCTCAACTAAAAAAGCACATATTTGATTTCTGTCAAACTATTCATGTTTCAATGAGAAGTAGATTACAGTGCTAGGCAATCATCAGTAAAAAATTTCCATTCCTATTTACATTAAAATGTTAACTCCCAGCTTCACAAGGTCCATGAGAGAAGAGTTTTGTTAAAGACAGACTGGTCACTTCTCTGATACTACTGAATCATAAGTACCAGTTTAAACATATGTTATGTAGACTCAGTCTTCAGGTAACAAGATCTGCCATAGTGTAAGTGATGATTTGTCATTGTTTTATTGATGATATTTTATGTCACTGTCTCAGCTGTTTCATACTTTAAACTGACAATGATATTTTACCTGAAATTAAGGTAGGAAATGGAAAATGACCTGATTTGGTAGACATATACAGCACAAGCTGAAATTTGGTTTTCCTTTCAACATGTTCAAAATTCCAGAAATGTTGAATTAAAAAATACCTACATGTCTTAACTTTTTTGATCATCCATGTAACCGGAAACAGAGTAGAAGTCCAAAGAGCTTTAAATGTATATAATCAATGATTTCTTGTTTCAGCTTTATTCTTTTTCCAAAAGAAAAACAACATTTCAGCCACAGGTGTATATAGGGGAGTCTGTCACAAAACTAAAATGCTTTATATCTTTAAATATGTGTAGGCACTTAGGTTTCCATCCACAAAAAGACCATGGAGCACGTTATTGAATGCGTTCAGACTGTCCTGCTGCAAAGGACAGCTTCTCTTGTAACCTCCTCATACCTATTTTTAGCTGTCCCACTGAAGTTTGCTGTGTGATCTGGACTGCTATGCATACAAAAATTTTGCCTTTATATATTTATGAATTCACTTGTATTTACTTTGTCAAACATGTTCTGTCTTTAATGTGCAAGCTGTTATGAGCAGAAACTAGGATGAAGACTCCTTCTGCAGGAGAGCTGGGAAATAATCCCTTTTTCTGCTCACACCCTCTGAATGTCAGGAATGCAAGCATTCAGATTCACAGTGAAAAAGTTTAAAGTTCAGTCTACATCTCACTGTAAAGGACACATTTCTCTGACAGTCTGTCAGAAGATTTGCATCCTTCATCTATTTGAAAAATTTGGGTTATGATTTTATTCAAAAAGAAAGATGGATAGCAGCATCACAACCTACTGAGAGAAGTGCCTGTCTGGTCTGACCTGTCATATCCAAAGAGGTGATTTAGAAGTATCTGAGTTCCACCCATGGCAGAGAAGCAGTTTGTCACAGGTACTATTTACCAATGGTTTGATTTTTGCTACCAATTTTATGGGAAGTGTAGAGGTGTAAGATGAAAGGTTTATAGCACAGGTAGAGAAACTATTGATAACTTATTCTTATATGAAATAGTAGTCATACTTGTTAGTTCTTTGGACATGATTAATAATTAATTATAATTTTGTGGTATGGTTTTTTAATTTAAACTTAAAGAAGCACTCACATATAAGTGAGTTCTTGAGTTACTTTTGTTTCTTAATATTTTTCTAATAAATAATCAAAACTCTGCAAAACTTACTAGTGGAATATTAATATTTTATAGTGTATAGAATGGTACATTTTTATGTAGTTTCCATAACAACCAGAATATAAGTTAATCTTAAATAATTTGCATTTGCAGTCTACATTGTGAATGTCTAACTTTACATCAAAGGATAGATACAAGAGAAGCACATTCATATTTTATTATTTTTCCCATTAAATTAACTGCATAGTCATAAAAAGGTGTTATTTCTGTTAAATGGCAGAAGTTAGAAATATATATCTGTTTACTTAAGCAAGCATTTAAGTTTCAGGAAATTTAAGCATCTAAAAATCTGCCATCAAGTACTCTCAGACTGCCACCATGTTGTCAGAGCAGAGAAAAATTGACACATAGAAAGTAAGTTTTAAGTTGCAATTTTGGTTTAATCTAGTGCTTTGGAATTTATGTTATATAAACCTTAGTCATTTTGCTTCTGCATATTTTTGAACAACCTTTTTGGAAAACTGTCTCATTGTATTGGAACACATCTTATGTATTTTTTTAAGAAAAGAGTTCTGTCTCAACTTCAGGTGAAATCATTTATATGCAGGATCTATTCACTACTTAGTCGTCTTTTAGTGAAGTATCTCATTTTTTCTACTGCTTAAATAAATACTGTTTCTAGTTTTGATTTTGGTTTTATCTATCAATTGCTGTACCTCTTAAATCTGTGTCTATTTATTTTTAATGCACTATATTCTTCTTATTTCATTATTTTCTTACAATTGCATTGGTCTTTATTAATGCCTTTCATGGTCTGAATGGAAGACAAGTCTCTCCCTCTAGGCTAGGCTCAAATTTTCTTCAAAAAACAAATTAACATGAGGAAATGTTTTGCAAGGTGCTTTTATCATGACTTTGATTGCAAAGACACTTGTTCTACCTTCAGTCTTACACCTCTGCACACACTGCTTTTAGTGAACTTTCAGCAATGGGATATACCATGAGATCAGTTGGAGAAATATTTTTAACTGGACACTGGTACAATTTGACCATTACTATCCAGGTTATAACAGGTACATGTCATTACTGAAGACTTTAATAACTGTCAAAATTGTCACTCCGCATTTTTAGCCTGATTTAAACTTAGAACTTACAGCTGTGCATAGTTGTCACTATGCTCAAGCTGATAAATTTTTAATTCTTACTCCGTACCTGGGGTGTTTTACATATGTGGAAATAGTAGAAATATGTTAGGGCTGTTCCATACCATAGTCAAGCATCTGAATTTGAAGAGACTTCTAAAAGTAGCAAAAGTGTCTGAAATTCTTTGTTGTGAGGGTGGCAAGGCACTTGAACAGGTTGCCCAGAGAAGATGTGGATGCCCCATCCCTGGAAATGCTATCAGGTTGAATGGAGTTCTGAGTCACATGGTCTAGTAGAAGGTGTCTGTGCCCATGGCAAAGGATTTTGGAACTAAATGATCTTTAAAGGTCTGTTCCAAAATAAAACCAATTCTGTGATTCTGTGATTGCATGAAATGCCTGTTCCTACCTTGATTTTCACCTTATTGGAATGTTATGTTTGTTTTCAATTTGAGAAACCAAGCTGTCTTTGTTTGTAAAGATACATATTTGTGTCAAGAATGAGCAGTATTCCTGTAACAAGCATTTTTCCATGTTAATAACATCAGTAATCAACCTGAAAGAAGAAAAAGAATCCTTTAGCTATAGGGTGGGGAACGTTGAGCACCTGCTGTGCTGAATGTCTCGTTCTTGACTCTGATATCAATCACATCTAAACCATGATTATTAAATGTATCAAATGAAGCTAATCTTAAAACAGTCATTTAGACTTCTTCAACTCATGTCAGTGAGTGAAATAATGGAATTCTGGAATAATGGAATTCTGGACCATTAAAGTGAATGAAGACCAAAACACTACAGGAGTACATGAGATGTATGCCAGGATGTATATGATTTTTTTTTCCAGTTTTAACTATAACAAACAATTCAAATTTAGAGGCATGTGAAAACCAAAGGCAAGAAATTTTGACTGTGGTCTATTGGCATGGAATCTCAGCCAGCATAGACCTAGCTAATATGTCTGTTGCCTATTCAAAAGATGTCCTAGAGAAAGAAATCTATTTACTAAAGGGAGAAGTTCTATAACCCTTTTGGGAAGTTTATGAAGATTCATTCTAGGTCAGTGTATCCGCTTTTCATACTGCAAAAGAGTGAGGGATCGATCACTACAACCTGAACTCTTATTTCTGATTCGCATGAGAAAGGGCTAGTCTGTTTGGACCTCCATCAAAACTTTACTTTTTAGTATTTTCCATATGCATTAAGCCTCTACTTATATAAGCAGGAAAAATTTTAAAAAATACTATAAAATTACAATTCTTTTTATTTACCTTTGGGTTTTTTTAATTCCCATGGCCTACAGATGTAAGGCAAGGACATAAAATAGAGCGAATACGTTTGGCAGATAATAAGGAAGAAAAAATAACTGATTCTGAATATCTAAATTTCTAAAAGCTGGTCATTAATGCCTGTCTCACACCTAGATCTCAGCTATGGCTCCTATATCCCAGGTGCAGGAGAATGAACATACAAACTATAGAATCTAAGTGTTTGAGAGTTTTCAGAATAACAAAGCACAGTGTGTATGACTCCTGATGTTTAGTTGTTGTTTTTTTTCTTATAGGAGGCCTTTGTAAAGCTTACAAAGACCCCATATGAGACGAGACTAAATTCAAATTCTACCCTCTTATCTACCTTCTTTTATTCACCAAAATCTGATTGATATACATCGAAGCAGCATTTGTGCATGTGCATAAATATCTATCTAAACTCAGAATAAGCCTAATTATCACATGACAGATTTCACTGTATACTCCCAGCAACATCTTTCAATGAACTTTGCTGAAGTTAAAGGAACTTTGACATCTACAGTCCTTACAGCTAATAGGAAAACAGTAGAGAGGCTCATTCAAATCTTAGAGGGGCACAGTCCCAGTGCAAATGCTGCTGCTGCACAGTATTTCTAGGAGAACACTTAGAAATTCTTAGAGCAGAACTTAGTATTCACTCTGAACTGTTATATTCACTGAAGTTGCAGAAAGTTTGACCTTTAATCAAGAAGAAGGAGCATCACAAAACGCCATGTTATTGTGCAGATAATGTACAATTCACAGTACTACATATTACAGAGTCAATTCTTTGATTTGATTTGATTTGATGAGCTTGTTTTTCACTTAGCTGCTTCCTGTTGTAGTATTTTCTATTTTGGTATACTAATATGCTACTATTATATTTACAAAGGAAGGAAAAGTACATTTAACAAAAATGTGAAATTAAAGGAACATTTAAATTATGTCTGTATATGGAGTAGAATTTTCCAATTATTCACTTTTAACCCTGTTTCCAGAGTACTTACAGATAACTGGCCTTTTTTTAGATAGAGCATCCAATCTAATGGGATTAATAATCTCTTAATTTCTGGTAAGGATATCTGCCAGACTCTGTCCTCTTTTTATGTTCATTTTTGACAATAATTCATGGATATCAGCACTCAGGAATCTTCTATTCCATTTATAAATGTTTTCTTTTTTAGTTATGACATGTATCTTTATTTCTACATAACATTAGAAAAAGCTGGAAGACAAGTAGGGCAAGGGACAGTTTGCTAAGAGGGTCTGAATGTAGAATTTGTTTTTTTTCTAAATTTTATTCTCCATTTGTTTTCTGTGACTGACCTTAAGGTAGTTTTGATTACGTGTTTTCAGAGTCACTGATGGCTACATGAATGTATGCCTGTCACAATAACAGACAGAAATGCTGTGTTGATAAATGAGGGACATTATTTTAATTAGGAGTATGTAATTGTTTTTCTACTTTAATTTACAGTAGGGCTGGGTGTACATTTTTTTTCAATTTTGGGGACAGAGGGGCAGAAAAAGACAGGTTTTACTTTCTTTATGAATTAAAGAAGTCACATGCATTGATAAATTAAATTGTCTTTTAAAGATACCTCTTTGTGTCTGTATATGGCCTAAGTGACTCTATTGGTCAAAACCTAATTTTTTATTTTCAACTGTCTTCTTGTAGATAACAAGCGAACATAATTAAGCCTTCTGTGAAAAATTTATTCTTTTCAGACATACCAAGGACACAAGCAAACAGCAGCACAGCTTTCAGTCATGTAAAATTCTGTCTCTTTGGTGTGCGTCTCAGAGCTGAATTGGTTCCACTATACCATTAGGGGAATCTAAGAAAGATTTTTCTGCATGTGTCAGATAGCCTGTGCTCAATTAAATATTTAAAATATGTGATTTTATAAGCAAAATACATTATTGAAATTATTTTGGTGTTATTTTCCTTTCTATGGAGTTTATTGTATTACATGTAAAGACTACACAATGCAGTCTGGGCCCTGACCTTTCTGCTGGGGTGCTGCAGGAGGGGCTACAGCGAGGAGAGCTGTAGAGTGAGTTAGGAGCTGCCAGGGCTGGAAGGACACCATTCCACCATATCCAAAAGAAAAGCAGAGCAGGAGCAATAAGGGTAATGCTGGTCAGGGTCAGCTGCAGACCAGGAATAGCCAGGTGGGTCCATAGAAATGAATCATGCTCAATTTCAAGTCAGAATCTCAGCTCACAAAGAAACTTTAGGATAAATCAGATAAGACACTTCATAACAGTATTCAAGCTCCAGTCTTTCATTTTGATAATTTTCTGTAATTTGCCACCCAAGCCTATTTCTGCCTTACAGAATTTTTATTTCAGAAAATACTTCATAATGTGTTTTTGTTCTTTATTTAGTGCTACTGTTCCAAGGAATCACCATCCAAAAAAGCAATAAGGTTCTAGGACAATCAGACACGAAGAAGAAAGGTTTTCCTCCTTACAAATATGGCCTCACATCAGGTGACAATCATACTTAGCTGGCAGAAGTTCTCTCCATCTGTCTTCTGCCTAATTAATATTTAATCACCTTTCTGTGAATCACTGAATCTTTAATTTAATTTCAGTATACACATTTCACCCATGACTGCTGAAAGTTTAATACAAGACCAGTCCTCCTAACAGGAACTTGAGCTCAGGAATACTACTTTCTGTCTCTTGTGTCCTCAAGGTGAGTGTTTTCACCCCAAGGCAACCCCGAGATAGGAACATTTTGTGGGCTGCTGGATGGTACAATTTTGAATTTTTTCAGGAAGTCAAAAGAAATAAAACCATATTAATCAATTCTTGAGTGAGTGTTCTAGCCTAGGCTATTACACAATATGGAGCTGCTATTGACACATCCAGAGATGTTTTAAAAGAATATCCTGTCCACAACTGCACTTTGGGAAAAGCCTAATTCTTCCCTGTACTCTGAGTGTTTTCAGACCGTCTCTGAACCAGAGATCCTGAGGGATTTTTGGTAGACATAAACCAAGTCTTTGTTATTAGATGCACAACAAATGCATTACTTCATGATACGGTGCATCTCAGAGAAGCATAAAGCAGAGTAAAGGATTTTTAGGGACAAGGAAATAACATAACCCAAGGACACAAATATCTGAAGGGACAGTTTGTCTCTTTACATCTTTGATTTTTCTCTCAGGCTTGGTGATGATTTGTGTGTCTGCTACTTTTCTTTTCCCTGCCATAACAGTCTCAAGAAAAGTAAGGATATCACATATAATAACCATGGACTAGGTCTATGTATTATCTCCTTGAACATTTAATAATAGATAATATTCAATCTGTGCCCGTGACACAGAGGAAGAGCTACTGTATTTGGTTTCCATGGGCAAGAAAGAAGATTTAAACAGCTCAATCCTATCCTATTCTCAATGTAGTAAGTCCTCAGATATGATCTACATTTTGTTCAAAAGCAGTACATTTTCTTCAAATGTATTTTTTTCAGCTGCTGCACGATATCCAGTAGATTTATGTTTAAGATTTTTATTGAAGGTGATAAGGATTTGATTAGCTGATGACCTGTGGATTGGTTTTGGGCAACATTACAAACAAAAAATAAATTTTTCCCTTTCAGGCCACTTAATATTTCTTCCAGTTCACCTCCTTCCCTTGGCATTATCAGGTGAGAATTCAGAACACAGCTCTCTTACCATCCATATCAGCCCTTAGGACAATGATGAATCATTATTTCCACCACCTTTATCAGTTTTGACCCTGAAGGAAACAACATTCTGATTTTGGATTGGTTATCTTGATTTGAAAATATTTCTCATTGAAAATATGTTCATTAAATTTAGCTGCATTTCAATTCAACACAGCAAAATTTTTCCAGAGTCCTTATTCTAGTTTTAAAGGCAACAAATTACATATACAAAATACATATATAAACCCAGTGTCATTTGTCTCCCGTTATATTTTAGTATATGAATTTCTTCTGCTCTTTTTCCACTTTGACTATTACAACAATTTACGATCTCATTTCAGTTTTATGTCTTTCATCTGCCCTTAAAGAAAGTTTTCCAATTCAATACTTTCAGTTATTGATATATTCATTCTCTTTCCCTGTAATACTTCATTTTGAAAAGACAATGTACTGCTATTTTCCCCTTAATAGTCTGTAGAAAATAAACCTCTGATATAAACAAAACCATTATATATGTATAGGTAACCTTAGGTTATTGAAACCTGTGTGTATTGGATTTTTAGGAATACTTGTATTTCTAAATGCTGGAAAAAATCTCATGTTCTTTTTGTTATTAATGAAATGTTCATTTTTATTAACTTGTACTGAATCTTTTGTTCAATAACAGACATTGAAAGTCTTGAACATAAAAGTTAGACTTTATTTTGCAAATCCAGATATAAATAAATAGTCTGGATTTTTATCTACATGGTGTAGGAATTCATCTTGTTTTAATGTTCTGTATTTTCTTTGATATTCTAAAAAATCTGAAAGACATAAGTGTTATTGACTTGTTGTAAATCATAAAACATATGTGAGGAATGTTCAATGACAATGTAAGCATGAAGAAAACCTATATATTGTACCACAGCAACTACTTGGAGTAGATTGGGCAGAATATACCCTTCTATTGTTAAAAGATGTAGGGATACAGTTTGAATTTTTACAAAAACTGGTTTGTATATCAGTTAGGAGAGAAGTGATGAAAGCAAAGAAGTCACTTTGATACTCCTCATATTAGAAACACTTGAAAGATTATGAAGATGTTGGTGATGATGACGATGATCATTATTATCACTATCATCATTATCATTACAATTATCATAATCATTATTTACTAATGATTTGTAGTACATGTTTAATCTCTGTAACATCTTTATTTAAATATGATAAAAATGTGTCTGGAAAGTATAAATAGGAAATATTCTAAATACAGATGTGGAACAAAGTGATAAAGTTGAAAAAATTAATTTAAAAAATTGAGAATACTCTGTATGCGCATATGAAAGTCTTTTCTTTAGGAGTACATTAAGATTATAAGTCAAACACTCAAAAGTTAAGAAATGTCAAATCTGCATTTATGCATGTTGCATACAGACAACAATCAAGTTATCTCATATTCCTTTTAACTAAAAGATATTGAAACCACTTGGTCACAGAATATTCATCATGCATCCCCATTCTTTAATGATTTTCAGAACTCCTTTCTTTGCCCCCAGTGTTACTGCAATTTCTTTCCCAATTTTAATTGAACAAAATATTGTAATATTATGCATATAGTTCTCCCTGTATTTGAAAATATCTTCTTTAAAAGGTCCTTTCAGCCTTACGCTTAAACTGCAGTTTAGACTAGTGATGCCTAGAGAGGCTACCTAGAACAGAGGCTGGACAGAGTTAAAGGAATAAAGTAGGTATTTATTAAAAAGGCTTTCAAAGGATACACCTTGGGCAGTACGAGAGCCTGGCCATGGCTCCACCCAAGATGGATGCCCAGTCATGAGTTTTCACACTTTGAGTTTTGATCCATTTACATATTGGGGTTAATTGTCCAATTACAGCTTCAGGTTATGAAGTCCCATCCTCCCAGTTTGCTCTCCTCAATTCACTGTTGTTTATACTCTTTGGGCCTGAAGCTGCAATGGTGTCCTTGGTTCTCAGGCTGGAAAAGGATTGTTTTGTCTGACTAAACTGTGAAGAGAACTTGCTAACACTTTATATGAAGTTCAGAGTTACATACTAATGAATTAAAGAATCTGAAAAATATGAAAGCTAAAACTTAAGGCATGACTACATCACAAATTAGACCTGCTGCCAAAAAAGTTCTTCTCTGACATGCTAGCACAAGTGTTTGTGCAGCTATATTATGATTTTTTAACAAAACAATTGTAGTAAAATCAAATCAGTTATTATCGAGTCCACAATTCACATAAAGGTTATTTTCCCCAGAAAACCTACTGTACTGATCTGCAGATTCTTGCTTAGGAAGAAGAATGGAAATAGTGATACAGGGAGGGCTGAAACATTTTCTTGAAAACAGCATCAGCTTGTGTTGACTTAAGATGATTTTATTTTTCAAAACGTCTGAATCAATATAGTAGCTGGCTTTTGAGAGAAGGTATAGAACTTCCTTTTCTTCCTGAGTTCTGCTGCTTGGCTGATCATCTGGTGGGCTTTTCAGGTCACTAAATCATAAGAATATTCTAAGGGAGGCAGATTGCTTTTGTGCTGCCTCAGTGTATGACCTTGATGAGCAGGCAGACACAGTCCAGGCAGAGCAAAGGAAGAGGCAGGGATGTGCAAATGGGAGCAGGGGCTCCTGACGCCTCTTCTAGCAGCCTGGGTATTTGTGTAAGTGCAGCCTTTGCAGGAAAATTTATCCTTGCTGCCATGCTGCCACACTAGCAGATGTGACTACTTTTCATAACCCAGCCCTTAGAGGGTTTTTCAAAGTCAGGATTTCTCAAAACAAAACAAGCTTGTCCCAGAAGATGTCATAACCCTTCTTATGGGGCAGCAATGCACTGAAGCTGGAACAGAGGACTCTGAAATGCTAAAAATATATTTGTATGGACATTACTTGGTTTACGTCAGCAAAGACATTCATCATGTAAGGAAAAAGAAAAATGTATCATTTTCCCACTTTCAGTGTCAGTGAGACCTGTCATCTCAGTGATTTACTTCCTAATATAATGAATAATGTTTTTATGCCACTATTAGCTGCCTGAGAAAAACTACCAATAACAGACCCAAGAACTGATCCTTGAGTAAGAGTAAGTGAGCGTTTCCCATCCAAAAGGAAGGTTGGAAAACACGTACTGAGCAATTTCCAACAGAGGAGTCTTCCAGGAGAATTTCCCCATAAAAACACCCATTTTAAAATGGGTCTGCTTAAATCTTACTGCTGTTTCAGCTCCCTGCTCCTCTGTACAGGTTTTCAGCTCAGAAGTAAACAGGCTAGCAAACCATTCTAAATATGTGTAATTGATGGCTTTTATATTAAGAAGATATTTTGAGTGTCATACTTTATCATAAAGCATTTCAAATACTGAAATCCACCAGAACAGTTTATTTTCTCTTCTAAGCCTCAATTTTGAGATTAATTAATTAATATGTCCTATGTGTGTTTAAATCAAAACAGAAAACTACAATAATAATCAGAGCAACTGTATTTTTCTTTTTAGGAAAATACCTACAGATAGCAATGCATTGTTTTTTTATAAAACACTTGTTTTTATTTGTGGTCTTTTTTTTTCATAACACACAGTTTTGAAATAATACTCTTGTTGAGAAAAAAAAGAATATTGCTGTTGGACAGATCTTTCTAC
The DNA here is from genome assembly GCA_003676055.1 of Chloebia gouldiae. Classification (NCBI taxonomy): domain Eukaryota; kingdom Metazoa; phylum Chordata; class Aves; order Passeriformes; family Passeridae; genus Chloebia; species Chloebia gouldiae. Next base: position 42,064,366 of record QUSF01000001.1, on the reverse strand, counting down.
AATATTGGTCTCAATCTTGACAGGTGTTATTAAGATTAAAGAACACGTATTTCTTACTCAAATGTACAGAAACTTCTCTGGGGAAAATACTTCCACATGAGTGGAGAATATGAGGTCTATATATAATTTCTCTGTAACACAGTCTACCTGCTGGTGGTATGTTAATATGATACAAATAGTATTTATTAGACTTTAATCAAGGGAAACATCATCTGTCTTGTTAGGTAGAGCTTTCTGTGAAAGGATATACAATCAAAAATTTGTGGAGATTTTATTTGTCATGGATTATCTAAATAAGGAACACCGTGTTTCCTTCTTACTTTTATAATGAGAATAAAGCACTTAAACTATTGAAAAAATACATTTATGCTTCTGAATATACTACTTTAGCAATTTCTAGGGAGTAAAAGTGTGAATAAATACAATAATTTAAGTTCAAGGTGTTTACTGATGGCATAATAACACTGACACTGAATGAATATTGCAGGATAGACAAAGGAAATAAATTGCTGAAAATGCAATTAGAAATGTGATATAGTGTTTAGAATAAGAATGAGAAAAAATCATTGTGATGGTGAATATAGTGATTTTGTTTGTGACACCATTAAAATAGATTATAGTATTCTTGCAATTATGCAATATTTATGAGATTCATTTACTTTCCTAAGATCCAGTGCCTTTGACTTGACATGCAACAAACGACATCCCATCCACGCACAGCTGATATAGGGCTTTGTTGCACAGTAGGCATGTGTCTCTAATACACATTTCATTGATCTGATACTAAAAGAGAATTAGTCAATTTAAAGACACATTGTCAACCTGTCACGTTTCAATTTAAATCTTCCCTTATTGGCACAAATATCAATTCAGTATACGATTTAACTTAAGAAGTATTGCATTTCTCTAGTCACGATTTTTCACCTTTCCTTCTTCACTTACTAGAACTGACATGTATAATTTTTCTGCAGAAGAAATGAAATCATGTATTGAATTTGGTATTGATCTACTATCAGTACAGGCAAGAAGATTGCAAAAATTGTTTCAATTAAAATTCTGCTTCAGTTTCAAAAGCTCTACAAGTTTTAGACTCTTAAGTTTATAAATCTGAATATTGTGCATGTGTGTACATGTTTCAGCTGGGGAAATCCATAAAGAAGAGGGAAAATAGTAATTCTGAACAAATAGCAGCTCTCTGAGATGTAGAAATATCTGTTGTTTTCATTAATAAATAATGTTTTGTGGGATGTGCTACAAAAAAAAACCACCACACTGGTTTAACTAGGGAAAAAACAAAGCAGCAGACTGAAGAAAATATGTTTCAACATTTAGAAGACTGTTCCGAGTAAAGCTGTTCAGAATTTTTTTGTGAAAATTTGTTTTCCTCAAAAGTAGAATTTTTTTTATTTCCTTCAAGTTTTTGTCAGGCTCTTCCTTCTGGTACATAATTGACCAGTAGTAACAAGTACAGAAATTCCTACTGCAGAAGAGGCTTGTCCTGGAATTTGCTTTTATCATTCCAGTGAAAAATTAAATAATGTCAAAATCTTAGAAATTGCTATAAAGTCATACCTGTAGAGATTTAATTTTTAAAAATTACTTCTAGATATTTCTAAATAATAGATTTTACTATAAAATTTATCACAGGAGGGATATTATATATGTGCTATTCAGAGCAGTTACAGGAGGGAGGTTAGACTCCATTCATAGTCCTCTTAACTACCTTTCTACCTTAAAATGAGAAAAGAGATGGATCAGGGGTCCTCAGAAGTAATAATTCCAGGGCACAGTGATGACAGTGGGCTGAAGAAGTGAGCAAACTCAGTTTAGACTGAAAGATGACCTGTGCCTATAGATAAAATCATACTGCAAACTAGGAATGATTTTATCACAGTTTCTGATTATATTTAAGACTCTTTAAGGAGAGAAATCACATTGAACTTTACTAGTATGAACCAGAAATATCTTGGTCCAAGCACCCCAAATACTCACAATATAAATGAGCCTACAGAAATCAAGATAGCATAGATTGATTTTTTTTTCCAGTTATTAGAAGGGTGAAAGCAATTATTTGCAGTAGGTTTGGAATGGAATAAAAAATTACCAGGATTTTGGGAACTATTAATCTGAAGTAATAAAAGGCAAATAAGTAGTTTTAGTGCATAGCAGAAAAAAATTTATTCCAATTTTAAATTTTTTTATCTGGTCAGTTAAACAAATCTTCCACTCTGGAACCCTGAAGGAAGATAAATTACAATAATGATAATAAATTATGAAAAATTATTTTGACTGTCTGTAGTTCCAACCAGCCTTGGGCAAGACACTTAGTCTTTCATAATTTGCAAATGCAGACCTGTGAGGCAAACAAATAGTGTCACACACAGCTAATGTTTCTTAAGCTGTGTGCAAGGTGATGTGATGTGACATGAAATGAATATGCTTCTTTTCAGTACATAGTTAAAAATAGAACTACGTGTTCTTATCTCCCATTGTTTTAAAATATTTAATGACAAAGAGTAATAATATCATAGTGAAGTATGTAAATGTATACAATATGTAAAGGGTCTTCCAGTCCTTGCATTGAAAAAAAAATCCTACTGAAAGAGCTTGTTGGTGATGACAGCTTGTTGTATGACAAGAAATTTATCATGACCTCAAAATGTGCACTTTTAGCACAGAAAACCAAACCATCTTGGGCTTCATTAAAAGAAGCATGTCCAGCAGGTTGAGGAAGGTGACTCTGTCCCTCTATTTTGCTTTTATGAGACCCCTCCCTTGAATACTTTATCCAGCCCTGGGAGCCCCAGCACAGGAAGGACATGGATCTCTTGGAACTAAACCAGAGAAAAGCTACAAAAATATTCAGAGGGCTGGATAACATCACCTCTGAAGACAGGCTGAGACAGCTGGGGTTGTCCAGCCTGGAGAAAGGAAAGCTCTAGGGTAACCTCATAGCAGCTCTCCAGGATCAAGAGCAGGTTTTTTTACAAGTACATGCAAGGGGGATGTACTCAGGGGAAATGGCTTTAAACTGAGAGGGTCAATTTAGATATTATGAAGAAATTCTATAGTGTGAGAGTGGTGGGAGAGTGGAACAAATTGCCCAGAGAGGCTGTGGATGCCCCATCCCTGGAAGTGTCCAGGAAGAAGTCCAGGTTGGACAATGAACAGCCTAGTCTAGTGGAAAGTGTCCATGTAATGGGAAGGTGATTTGAACTAGATTATTTTTCAAGTCCCTTTCAACCCAAACCATTTGATGCTTCTATGAAAAATGATAAATATATCTATCTAGCCAATGGTTCAAATTCTAAGAGATAATCTTGGAACTTTAATGATAGGGATGGGCTTTTTGCTTGATCGCACTGACAGGTTAAATAGCCTCCTTTGGGCTCAGAGAGTTTGAGGTTGCTGAATGCTCTTCCAGTTACTTGTAACTGAACATTTGATGCTATAAATGTGAGGCCTTTTTCTTGCATTGTAAGAGGATTTATAGCAAAGTAACAAATTACTGTGTTTGACACTTAGAAATGTATATTGAATAATCAGTGGCTGGAAGTGGGATTATACAGAAGATAACTAATATGTTTTAACTGTAGTATAATATCCAAAACACAATAAATATGCCCTTTCCCCTGCTGACATTTTTTCTGCTAACAGGTAGAATGCAGAGCAGGGTGGCAATGTCTAGCTCTCCCTTATGACCTTACTTTGCACTTAAGAGCCATTCAACTAGGATGATAATGATAACATGGGTACAGAAGAGGAAAATGGGGAAAAATCATAAAGCAAAGTAGCAAATGTCAGACTGACAAGACTTTTATGTATTACAAAGCCCACAGAGGGAAAATGTCTTGTCTTACTAAATCCGTCACTTTCACTACAACATATATCTTTAAAGAGCATTGACTGCTGCTACTGCTACTGGACTAGTGAAGGAACTCAACTGTAACTGCACCATGTAACTGAAATTGCTCATTGCAAATGAAAATGACTTTTGGTCAGAAAGAGTGATAGCTGTGCTATCAAACAATACAATAAAATCTATTCCTTTCTTTCACCAGCCAAGGTTTTCTGGGAAGTAGCTTCATAGAAAGCAAGCACAGTTCTGTCTCATATTCAACTAAAACTAAATTATATTTTGCTACTCATTATGCAAAATATGCCTTGTCAAAAAAAAGATTAAAAAAAGAAATTAAAATTTTAAAAAATTATTTGAGTTTCAAAAACACAATTCAACAGAAAGAAGTTTAGTTGAAGTAGCAGTATAGTGCACTATTCATGCACTGCTCTTTAATTCTGGTAGAAAGCAGAGCAGTGTGGCAATGTCTAGCTCTCCCTTCTGACCTTACTTTGCACTTAAAAGCCATTACACTAGGATGATAATGATAGCATAGATACAGAACAGGAAACAGGAAAAATCCTAAAGCAAAGTAGCAAATGTATAGCACCAACTTAATTTCAGATTTTCAAAATTCACGGCTACAAAACCAACCAAGAATGATATTAAATGACATCAGATATATGAGTGTTTATTTGAAAACAACCTAAACATTTATCTAAAGTATAGCCATATGTTCAGGGAAATATCTTGCTACATTGCTTCATGACTAATATTCTTGATCTGATTATCTTCCAAATATGAGCGTGAGGTATATCAATAAGTTAAACAATTCTGGGCCAAATATTGAACCTTGGGAATCCTCCAACTAGACGCTGTGCTACTGATTACAAACCTCTGAGATCAATCATTCAGCCATTTCTAAATGTACGCCCCTCACCTCTCATTCAGTCCACATTTCCTAAGTTTGCCTGTGGGGATGCTGTGAGAGAGGCCATGTCAGAATTCCTGCTGAAGTGAGGGTAGACAATATCCACTGATCGCTCTTCATCCATCCTGGCAGTAGTTTTGTTGTAGAAAACAATCAAGATGGTCTAGCACAATTTGCCTTTAGTGAATCCATGATGACTACTCCTGATCACTTTCTTGTCATGCATGTGGAGAGACACAGCCTCCAGAATGAGGTGCTCCATCTTTTCAGTGGTTGAGGTGAGTCTGACTGTCCTGTAGTTCCTTGGGTCTTCCTTCATTCACTTTTTGAAGACTGAGGAGACATTGCTTTCTTCCAGATCTCAGACACCTCTCCCTTTGAAAGATGATTGTAAGTGGCCAGGCAGTGATGCCTGCCAGCTATCTCAGCACTCATGGATGCATCCCATCTGGGTCCATGAATTTGTATATGTCAGGTTTACCTATGTGCTCTCTAAGCCAATCCTCTTTGACCAAGGGAAAATTTTCTTCCAATGCTCCTTTGCCCTAATCTCTTGGGCTAGAGATTCCTGAGGAACTGGTCTTGCTAGGAAAGGCCAATGCAAAGAAGACATTTGGGACCTCTGCCTTCTCTGCATTTTCTGTTAACTGGGTTCCCCCTCCACTTACTAACAGGCCCACATTACTGTTTGTTTTTTATTTGCATTTCAAAAACATCTTTTCTTTTTTTTTTTTTTACAGCTTTCATTCCTGACTATTTACTGTCAGAAGTGGACAACTCAGGTAATACCTAATTCTACTAGCAGGAAAACACTGTCTTTCAAACCCACATTGCAAGATGATCTTATGAATGAGTGTTCAAGAACACTTAAAAAATCACTGGCAAGGGTATAAGCAAAAACTAGATTTAATAGTAAGCAAGAGCACAACAAAATTCATTGGAAAGATTCACTCTACCACTTACAGGACAGTTAAGTCACACCAAGCAAAACCAACCAACAAAAAAACCCCAACAAGATCTAGTCAATCAAAAGAGCAATGAAGTGATAACTATCAAGGGTAGGGTGGGGATGAGGGTGGGTGGGTGTGTGTGTTTAGATGCCTGTGAGAAAAGACAGTGAGGGCAAGGATAAAAAGGAACATGGCCTAAAAGCTTAACAGCTCTGAAAACAAACAGTACTTTAACCTAATTTATACATTAAACCTAATAATTTAACACATGAACAACACTTCATTTATACCTAACTTTAATTTATAACATAACTTTAACAATTTAACAGAGGAATAAAACTTAGAGGCATTTAAGCTAACTTACAGCTTTGAAGTTATACTTGGCAACTTAGCAAAAGAGCACTTAGCAGCATTTAAGTAAGCTGAAGTTCTAAATCACAAATTTACTTGAAGGTCTAACTCATTTCAATATCCAAGATACTGAAACATCTAAGAAAGCAGCATTTCTCCCAGATTTGCTATAGCATATGCACACGTGAATGCACACAGATATAAAGAAACAGTGCAAGAAAGGCACCTGGGAAAAATTTCCCTCAGAGGTCAATGAAATACTCACTTTGGATGCTTTTGCATCTCCATATAGACAAAGGGTTGAGCCTCTAGGAGTGAAGGTTTCAGCCCAGGATTCATCATTGCTCAGCAATCCTCCAAGTATAGGAAACATTAGTTTACAAGCTCAGAGAGGCATCCCCCTCAGAGGGAGGTTGCTGGTTGCAACTCATTGCAGTCCAGGAGAGCTCAAAGGGTCTCATTTCAGACCACTATTTATAGGGTCACAAGAGAGTGGGCTTTAGTCATTACAGTGTTTCATCCTGACCACAGTCTGGGTCAGGACTTTCTTTGAAAGTGTGAGAATGGGAATGTGATGACATTCAGGCAAGAAAAACTTTTTCCAAGGCTCTTCATGAGGAAAATAAAGTTCCTTAGAAGTCTCTGGGAGCAGGCAGTGTTTCTGCTAAGCTCAGGAAGAGCTAAGCTCAGGTGCTGTTTTTAATGCTGAGGTCTAACCAGCATTTCTCAGATCACACTGAGGCCTGGAAAAGGAGGTGAGGGGGGGAAAATGCGCTGCCACAGATGCTCAGTTAGTACCCATCAATACCAGGAAATTTCCTCTAGCTACAACCTCCTCTTCTGAAGAAGCAAAAAGAAAGCAACCCGCTATGTGGTCCAATTATCCAGAAAGTTATTGTATGTCTTTCACAGCTAGTGGTTTCAGTAAAAAAAATTAAATAACTCAGGGGGCATTTTGAAAATTGTTGTAGTCAAGTATAGCTATTATATCAGACAGCCTTTACAGTCACTGGAAAAATTGTAGGGTTTTTGGGGTTTTTGAGAGGGAAGGTGATTCTTGGAAAACTTAATTTAGGTGCTCTGATGAAAACCTCTCTTTTCCCCTCTATTTGCCACAGAAGAGCCTAAAGGCATTAGCATTTATAGCTCAAAAGTGATTCACAAAAAGTCTATCACTTCATATTGCTAATCAACCCTGACACTAATTTTTTTCATGTTTATTTATGTTGTTTTATGCAAATGGAAAACCCCCTAACTATAAGCATGTCTTTCAATTAAGAAAATTCTCAAACACCTGCATAGTTTCACTAGAACTTAAAAAGAAAAAAGGGAATTTAGTTTACAGCTGAATTTTTTACTGAACTGCATCCTGTTTGAAATGCAATATGTAAAAAAATATATTGGTATATTCTCATTGTATGTACTGTCAAAAGAGCTGTAAACTAGTCTAGATTTAAGGGAAGAAATACAGTATTTGAGATATAAAATGAAGCTTGTATATAAACTAGATTTAAAAGTGATGTGGCCTAAGCTAAAACAAAAAATGCACTTCTGAATTTTCATATTTTCTGTCCCTATCAAATGCAAGCAGCTCAGGCTCAGGGTTCAGGTTTAAGAGAAAAATCCATCTCCACCCCTCTAGCTCCACAGACTCACACACATGCTACCCCAGATTTTTATACTTAGCAAATGTTTCCCTAAATTTTAGTATCCCTCCTGAGTTCAGAGACAATATGAAATGGATTTGTGTCTTCAGTTCTGAGATGCTCAAGAGGGGAAATGGCTAGTCTAGAAAATCAAGGGACAAATTCATGTGAATGTTAGTGACTCCATTGACTTCCATGAATTCAAACAACTTATGGCAGACGTGTATTTGGTCCAAAAGTCTTAATAGAAGTAGTAAAATATATTTTATAAAAAAATAAAAGAAAGTATAAAGCTTAATTTCTGGATGTTACTGTTCAGTTTTAATGATGGAGAGGAGTTTATATCTCTTTTATTGTGTGGCACATTTTACAGCTAATTTGTAGCTGTGTTTCGTTATAACACCTTCATGGTCTTCTATTGTTTCCTTTTAAGTATATGGAGATGGATCACCAGGCACCTTGTATTTGCTATTTATTTTAATTCAGTCATTGTACCAGGAGCTACTGGTGTCCCTCCACAGCCATTCCTTCATGCTTTGCTCTGCAATTATTGCTGTTTTCATTTCCTACCTCACCTTCTGGCTAGTAGGTGCAGTCTAAAAATATTGATTGCTACAGCAAAGAGCTATTTTCATATTGCAGAGGCAAACCTTTGCTGAAGGTGGTGTGGGCCTTCCAGACTTTGTCATAACCCTGAAAACACAGTGCAAATATAATTGCTCTGCCTGGGTGTACACAAGCACTCTTGCTGGGCACCTTCCCTTAAAGGCTTTCTGCACACAACCAACTCACCAGGCAGCAGGTGAATGTGGACATCTCTGAGATGTTAGAGCCACCTGGGACAACAAAATAGCATTGTCCCAAATTACCCCAGATACCTGCAAATGTTTCTATCCATGACAGATTTCTGCCTGCCTTTTGCCTTAGGAACAACTGTATTATAATGAGTATTGCATTCACTACTAAATAGTTGGTGGTAAATAATGACATATTAAAAAAACAAATGAAGTTGATTATTGATATAATTTTTAAATTCTATGTTATCAGTAATTAGTAATAAGTACTTGTGAGTTTATTAGTAATAAAGTTCATTATTTTTAGTGGTTATTTGCACTCTCAGTTTCTATTTATATATTTGTCAATATCTTCTGCCAAAACCAGACCATATTTTCTCTCCCTGCAATTTTGACACAGCAGTACTCAATAGAAACAAAATGTCATTTTGTGACATTTGTGAATCGTCTGTGAATGATAAAGATTTTAGTTCTCAAATTTCTAGAAGTTCTAATACAAACTCCTAGGTTCTTTTTCCTACCATATTTTCAAAATCTTATGTATGTCTTCTGTAAGATTGATGGATCTCTCAATTCCATAAGATGACCTAAGGAGCTGTTTGCTCACTTGATGTATATCTAGCTCGGTAAAACTCACTGCATAATCTGTTTAGTCTACTGCTCTCAAAACAGAGAGCTTGTTAACGAATCCATTCTCAAATAGTTTTCACCTTCCGCTTCTGCAAAGATTTCTTTTGCCACCATAAAAACACTGTTCTATTTATTCTATTATTTCTTACCCATTCTTACTATTACTAAATCTTAAATTTTAATTATCTCAATGAGTTACTGTCTATATTAAAAATTTGTAAGCATAGACCTTATTTATTACTAATCAATTAGGAAGAAGTCATGAGTACATATTTTACATAGAATCCTCCATCCATTTCAATTTCTCAACCATTTCATTTTCAAGAGAAAAATCTCAATCTCAAGGTAAAGCAGTTCCTTTCAAACCCATATGTAGAGTAATATTCTATTATAAGTGGGTATTTTAACCACACAAAAAATTGCTTATGGTGACATTTCTTTGATTTGTGATTATTTTTATACTGTAAGCTTTCAGGTTTTTTTAAAAATTTTTTTCCAGAGTTGGAAATTGAATTAAAATAATTTCAAATTAAGAGATAAAACTCTGCTATGATGGAATTATTGTAGAAACTACACTTAATATAAAACAGACAGTGACTGGTCTTCATCTGACCGCAGATGTAATATAGCCCAGGCACTCAGAAATAAAGGTGAATTTAGAATACAAACATATTAAACTACACAAATAGGTAGCTATGCATCAAATAGTTTGAGTGAGGATCTGAAAAATGTACCAAAGATAATGTTATTATCCCAATTAAGAAATTTCTGCATTTACAGATCCATGTTAGGAAATAAATATTTTGAATTGCACATTTAATATGACTTTGCTGCATGTATTCCATTTTATAACTGTGTTCAAGTTCATATTTGCATATTCCTACATCCATTACCTTATATTAAAAATATCTGATTTTTTTTCAGATTAGCCTTAAATTCCCTATAGTTTCAATAATAGATAAGAGAAAAATTACAAAGTTCATATTGCTTAAATTACAGCATGCATTTATGTATGTACCTAATATATGCTTAGCTTTATTTAAAAAGTGACTTAAAGTATATCATAGTTTGGTTTTCTATTATAATTATTAAACAACAAACCATCTTTTACCCCTCAAATAATAAGTACCTTTAATGATGTTTACTTAGCTCATATAATTCGTTTCCTTTCATTCTGAAGAAGGCTAGTGAATTTTTAATCTTAATGTTATTAGGATAATGTTTCTTCTGAAATTTAGAACCATCAAAACATTTTCAAAAAGGGAAAATATTGCTAAATTCCAGAAAATCTTTTCCAGAAATTGACTGTCAGAATCACAGAATGGATAAGGTTGAAGGGGACCACAGTGGGTCATCTGATCCAACCTCCTTGCTGAAGTAGGGCCATCCCAGAGTACATGGCATAGGATGGTGTCCAGACAGCTCTTGAATGTCTCCAGGGAGGGAGACTCCACAGCCTCTCTGGGCAATCTGCTCCTGTGTGTGGTCACTGCGCAGTAAAGAAGTTTAAAGAAGTTCCTTCCTCATATTCAGGTGGAACTTCCTGTGCATCAGTTTCTGCCCATTATCTCTTGTCCTACTTCTTGGCACCGCTGAGCAGAGCCTGGCTCCATCCTCCTGACAGCCTCCCTGCAGATACTGATAGACATTGATGAGTTTACCTCTCAGTCTCCTCTTGAGACTGAACAGTCCCAACTCTCTCAGCCTTTCCTCATTGGAGAGATGCTCCAGTCCCCTCATCGTTCTCAACGTTCTCTGCTAGACCTGCTCAAGGAACCCCATGTCTCTCTTGTATTAAGGAGCCCAGAACTAGACACAGCACTCCTGACATGGCCTCACTTGGGCTGAGCAGGGGGCAATGTCACATCTCTCAATCTCCTGACAATGTTCACTGCTGGCAAAACATATAGCACAGAAAACTCCAGCAGAAATTGCTCCATTCTGACACAGGTCTCTGCAGAGCTAGCTTTTATCATAAACTAAAGATCATATGTATTTTTAGGTTATTAGTAAATGAATTAATTAGAATTAATAATTAATTAATGAATTTAAAAACTGTTTGGACATGGAGTAAAGGATAGAGACTTCCTAGAGGAGTGTGGTTGATGCTCTTACTCCAACATGTGCAAGATACTGCCTGGTGGAAGAGCAGCAGAGAAAAATCATGCAATGTATGCTTCACATCAGAAATACTTCACATTTGGAAAAGCTCATGCAATGAACTATGTGCTGTCCATCACCCTTGAAGAATAGCATGCTTGTCTCACCTTTAGTACGCTGAATTGGACCAACAAACTGTTTGTACCACTGCACTGTTTATAGCATTATACACTGAACAGAACCAGGATGCTGACTCAATTCCTCACTTGCCTCTGTCCTTCTGTGTAACTGCTGCCATGTTTTATTCCATGTCTTTTTGCCAAAAAATAGTCTTGAGACAATGCCCATGCATCAGATGAGAGTATTAGGGTCCTTGAATACAACTGCACAAAATGAATAAAAGTTCATCACCTTTGCTATCTTCATCCTAAAATTCCTAGAATAAAAACATCACACAGAAAATTAAAATTATGAACTACAGTTCCAGGAACATCATATGCAGCTCAGAAGGACAAATGCAATGCAGTCTGGACATAGCCTGTCTCTTGGTCCCAGACACATTGATTATTCTTGTTTTATTTAGCAAGGTATAAAGTAGAATGGATAATTAGTTACCCAAAGCTCAATCTTACTGTCTAGCAGTTCTATTTTCCAGTAATTAATATCTTTGAATTAGGAAGAATTTCTTCATAGGAAGAGGATTACACATTGGAATGGGATGTCTAGGGGAGTGGGGGAGTCACTGTCCCTGAAGGTCTTGAAGGAAAGACTGGGCATGGCACTGGGTGCCATAAATCTGTTTGACAGGGTGGTGTTTGGTCATAGGTTGGATTCAATGATCTCAGAGGCATTTTCCATCCTAATTGCTTCTGTGATTCTGTAATGATTTAGCAAAGATGCTTTCATATAAACTATACATTGTGAGCAGTTATTTCCCAAATCTTCAAAGTTCTCTTATTCTCCAAACAAGGAAAATCTAATTTCCCTTTCTGGAGAGCAAAGGAAATGTGTTGTGTATGTAGATATACATGGATTAATGAGGTGATTTATGAAGTGGCCAAAAGAACAGTTAATCCTTGTCTACACTGACTAGGGATATTACTAACAGATTCATTCTGCCATCTCCTATCTTTCTAGCAGTTTTCTTTTTCACTATATTCTCAGTGAAGCAATATCCATTGACAGTATTTTTTAATGATTTTTTTTTTTTATGCCATGCAAGGCAAAGGACCTAGCAAAAAACTTCCCTTTGAAAGACATTAGAAGGAGACAGATCAAGGAATAGAACAATCATTTTCCAGTGAAAAGAGGTCAAGACAAATCAGTTTCGCTGTTGATTTGGTTTTGTTTTCTTCACACCTATTATATAGGCAGAGTCTGTTATTCTACGAGTCACTAGAAAACACAATGAACTGATGTTCTGATTGCTGCCCTTTATTCCCTCAGGTGCTATTACTCTGACAGATCATTTTACTGTTGCAGTTGGAATATATATATATAAAGATTTAGCAGAATAACATTATGTCCTTGTTATTAAGAGGATATTTCAAATGTTCCCTTTTTAAAATTTCAAATATTCAATATTAAACCCTATTGAAGAGACAAGTGAGAGTTCTTTTAGCCAACAGAGGGTATGTGAAATACACTAGTCCAGAGTTCTAAAACAGTGAATTTAGCCTGGGATTAACCAAAGAGACAATGTTTAGCTGCTCATTCCAGTTGCTTTTTGAGACTAAGTATTGGATTAGCCCCTCAAAATGTATTATTTTAAAGGATTAAAGAGAGGAAAAGCCTATCTATTTAATTCAGTGAATAAGAAGTCAGTTCTAAATTATATTATCTTTGCTGCAGAAACATGTTTTTTTTGTAAGAGCTTTAGCGGCAGAGTGAGACAAATCTGGAAGCTATTTATAAGCAGCAGAACTACCCAGGAAGACCACCAAAGACATAAAGAATACATAATATTGACTATGGCTTAATTTAGATCTTTTCTGAGGAGAGCATCTGCAATCTGACTGAGCAATCATTTATTCTTCCATGGATACTGCAACCATATTTTTATTTTCTGAACTGTGTAGAACACCTATAAGATAAAAATCATGAAAGTTATCAACCTAAAAAATTTCAAACATGACTGCAGAATCTATCTTAAACTTGGTCTTTCTGTAGATGCATCATAGGTAAGTACAAATACAGACTAGTACAGGGAGATATTTTAGATATTGGAAAGGATGTCTAGTCTGATGTCTGAACATTGTTCACTAATTTCTTCTTTCACTGATAATTTTAAAATACATGAAATCTAAATAGCAAAGAATAAAATAGGAACTGTTATAAATCTATACCACAAATTATGGTATATTAACCATGGTATATTATATATAATGGTTTGGGTTGGTAGGGTCTTTATAGATCATTGAGTTCTAACTCTGCTGCCATGGGCAGGGACACATTCCACCTAGGGCTCAGAGGCCTATTCAACCTGGCCTTGAAACTTTCAAGGATGGGGCATCCACAGCTCCTCTAAGCAACCTGTTCCAGTGCCTCAGCACCTTCCATATGTATTAGATATTAGGAAAAATTTTTTTTTCCTAATATCTAATATAAACCTATTCCCTTTCAGTTTAAATCCATTTCCCCTTGGTCTACACAAACTTCTAAGAAATGCCTCTCTGTGGGTTCTCTGCTTGTTTTTTCTACCTGTGTTTGGGTCAGGATTGAAGAAACTTGAGATGATAGCTCGCGTTCAGACTCAGGTGTTTATTTTTTCTTATCAGTGTTACAACCTCACTACTGTGAGTTCTGCAGTCTTTCATTAGCAAGGCACAAAATGGCTATCTCTTGTTACAAGGTCTTTTAAAGCTAAACTATCCAATTAAGAAATGACACCTAGATTATTTTCCTTTTTAATCCAATAACTGATCCCTCAAAGCCCACAATGCAGACTTTTGTGTCCAATTACAAAATACTACCCAAACCTGTGAAGACAAAGGAAGAAGATGGTGAAGAAGAAGGAAGAAGAAGGTAAAGAAGAACAATCTGTCTCCACCCTAAAACCTCCATCTTGCTTCATATTTATTTCTATATTCTAAAACCCCAAACTCTAAATTTTCCACCCTGTGATATTATACACTTCTAACCATCTACACTCCTGTGATCCCAGTGCTATTAGTCAATTTTGGAAGCCTTCTCCACAGTCTCAGGTCAAACACAGTGTTCTCTTGCAAGTCTGTGCCTTTCAGCACAGGAAGTTTAAAATTCTCAGCATCCAGCGTTCCAACACCTCTCCAGCTTTATTTTAGGCCCCCTTTAGGTTTTGGAAGGCTGCTGTAAGTTCAAGCCTTTCGATGTCCATTTGGATGGCATCCCTCCCCTCCGGTGGGGAACTGCTGACTGCACCACACAGTTTGATGTCACTGGAAAAATTGCTTAGGGTGCACTCAGTCCCACTGCCTGTGTCACCAATAAAGAGGTTAAACACTGTTGGTACCAACACCAGACCCTAAGGACCACCACTTATCTGCAAGGATTTGTATCAATACATAGGGGTATGTGTGCCTGTTTGTGTGTGGTCCCAGGAGTGTTTTGGGGAAGAATGAGATTGGGAATATATTGGGACATAGAAAACTTCAAGCAGCAAAATAACAAGTACACTGATCATGTTTTGCTAGCATTAGATATAAATTAGAAAGACAGTAAAACAAACCAAAATATACAACCTGGCACAGGAAAACCTAGCAGAGATTTTTTTGTCCCCTCTTTCATACAACTAGCCTCTCTGAAAAACTTTTTTGACTCAATGTTTTTCCCCTGATTTGTGGAAAGCGCCATTTGCCAGGAAGCATGTAAAAATTATATTTCCTTAAGAGTCAATTTTTCATATAAGGTTTAAACTTTTGAAGAGACTATTTATATTCTTTTTTTAAAGTTATATTTTTAAAAATAATTATACTGACTTAATCATATTCCTAAAACTCAATTTTATAAATGAAGTTTATGTTATTACATCTTTTGATCCAATCAGCTAAGTCATTATAGCAAGATTTTTTTCACATTTTCACATTTTAAAATGAAAAATCCTAGTTTTCCCTTTCAATGCTTTCCCTTTCAATCCCTTTCCCTATGTTTAAATGAACCTCAGCCAAGGCTGAATAAATTGGTGTTCAGCCTTTATATATTTTCTTAACTTCTTCTCTTCTAAAAAAACTGGGCAAAAACAAAGATATAAATAATACTACCCATTGTTTAAAAATGGTCCTGTGGGTGGCACTTAGCAAGCAGGGTAAGTTAGTACCACCTGAATTTTCTGTTAGGAGGGACTGTTGTTTTCTTCCAGCATCAGAGGAAGTCTGATGCTTATCAGTGTTCTCCTGTGTGTACACAGCAGGTGTAGCACATCTTGCACTCACTGCACTTACTCCCACACTGATGAAAAGAGATGTTGATGACATACAGATCCCTAGGAAACACCACAGCAAGGAGTCAGCCAGGGGATGGAAAAACAATAAACTCAGAATACCTGCACTAATTATGTTGTCCTATGAAAGCAGATTTTATAGATGCAGTAACTTGCTCCCTGTCCTTTAAGGTAGTTTCTGTATTTCTTCAAAGAAAACTGTTTTAACTTGCATGAGTTGAGCATGTTATGCTATACATGACTGTTCCAGCATCTGAGACCTTCCACAAGGGCATATCAGTACTCCAAAGGTCTTACCTCTTTGTCCTGCTTCCTGAAAATACATGTTTTCTGCATGTATATTCTAAAGAAAATTTTGCACCCATATCTTGCACGGTGCTCTCTGTAGGATTTAGGCTGTTTAAGTGGCATATACGATAGGCTCCTTTACATTAAGATACTTGAAGGAGTTTTCTTTTTCCCCTAGAAAATACAACCAGCTTGTATTTACACAAGATAATCACCAGGCTTCTTTCTCCTCTGTGTGATGGCAGAGTAGATGCCAGGAGTGGAATATGGAAATCTGTGCATTCATCACCCCATTTTTTTCAGTCCTCTTATCCAGGAGAAAATGAAAAAGCATATGAAAAAATATAAAAAAAATATTTCAGATCTTTAGGGTTAGAGACCTTTTTCAGAAGATCCTTCCAGGCTTACTCACATTGATGGTTCATGCACTTTTCCTAGAAGCATCTTATCCTGGTTGAAACTTGAACATAAAATTAGGGCTTGAGTAGGAATAGCAATCATAATATTCCTACTCCTAATATTAATTCATCATTTAGAGAAAGACATCTGCAACATGAAAAAGGAAAGTTCCATATCATTCTAATGGGTTTAGTTTGGACTGATAAGAATATTCTACAATTTATTCAAAAATTTTCTTTACTTAGAATCACATTAATATTCAGAGAAGGATTGTAAAATGCATAACATATAGAGCCAAGCCATTCTAAACTTCCTCTTGTGACTGGTTGTGATGGAGGTGAATAAGAGCTATACTGCATAAACTTTCTTAATTGCCTCAGGATCCTTCGAAATAGAGTTACAAAATTGGCATTATCTCCCTAACTACCCATTACCTGAACACAATTGCTTTGGAAGAGATTGCAGTGCTGCTGGCTAGGAGGTTTTCTACATATGCTTACAGGATAAGCAAGCAAGAAATTAACTTTCTCAGAACTGTCCACCAGACTCCAAATACCTGTTATTGATGGGTGACAAGGAATAAATCCAGACTGTTTTCTAGCATGCAGATCCAAGATGAATAATAATGTCCATGTGGAAAGCAGCTGTGAGTAGTAAAGCAGAGGGTGAGCTGAGAAAGACAGCTTGTGAGTTAAGTCCAGAAGACACTAAAATAGACATCAGAGTTCCTCTTTCCCTTCATTACCTTTTATTTTATAATAAAGCAGATGAAGAGAGTGTGTTTAATTATAGTTAATACATTGTGTCTCTTACCTTATTGTTCTTCTTATAAGAGGGTTAGGTTTTCATGAAGCCACTTTGGCATTTTTATTCTCTTGTATATTCTGTCTTATCCATCTTAGACTAAGCCCTGACTTACACTTTTAAGGACCATTACAAATGAACTGTGTTTGTTTTGGATATGTGCCAAACAGCAGCTTTCTTATCCTTTTCAAAATGGGGAAAAAAAAAAGAAAAAGAAAAAAAAGTGATCGCCCCTAATGTGCCATCAGCTTTAATTACACCTTTCTTTTTCAGAAGATGATGTCTATGTTTAGAGTGGCTTGCTGGCTCAGTTTCCTCATTTATTACTAGTGGGCGCTTTTCAAACCATAACTCCACATTAGCAACATGATGGAAATGAAGATAATGATAATCTTAAAATTAACATTTATATTGAGAAAATTGAGAAAAATTAGATGCAAAATTAGAAAGTGGAGCTAACAGATATGAACACATTACCAAAAAAAAAAAAAAAGTAAATTTAAAACCAAGAAAAACCTTGCTTTAAATGTGACAGGACAAAGATATAGGTTACCAGAGCCACTTCTCAGACAATAATGTTCTATTCTTCTGAGAGTTTTGTAGCTAATTTTTTCCAGGTACATATATTAGGCTAATAATTTGGTTGGTTATTAAGCAATGCTACTACCGGTCTGAAAGAAGGAAGCTAAATAGTTACATGCTGATAGAAAAAGATTTGATCCCACTATCTTTTATTACTTTTCCATTTGCATTAGAAATTGTTTCCAAAGTGCAATTGTTATTTTATTTATCCAGCCAGCTGCTGATTTCCTGACCACTGCTTTATAAATTGCAGCCTAAAGCAGAGACCCACAGGCAGCCCTGAACAGAAACATTTTCTTCATTTCCAAGAGAAAGCCCATGTGTTTTCTCTCCTCCAAAATAATCTGAACTCTGTGTGTGTGTTGTAAAACAGAACTGAAGGACAGCTCACTCTTATGGAATGAAAACACATAAGGAAATGCTGTTGGCATTTCTTCTAAACCAAATGTAGGGAGAAAATGTCTGCCGACAATCAACAAACTTTGCCTAGCAAAAGCAATCTCTTAAACATTTTCATTGTTTCTGTCAGAGGCATCAGTGATGGCTTATAAATTAGTGTACCTATGTAAATATTTGGAATTCTTTATACTAATAGTGATAATGTTTTTGTATAAAATGCCAGATTTGTGTAGGTGCCAAAAATGTTCACCACTACAGTGTGGACCAAAATGTTTTTGATTTGTTTTCCCACTAATGTATATAGTTTTTAATGTATACAGTTTTAATGTGACTTGTAAAGAAAAATCAATGTATATATTCCTTATTGCTGTTTAAGAAATAGGAGAGTTGTGACAGAACAGTCCTGATTTCAAGGACTATGAAAGTCTTTGCCGATGATAAAAAATCCCATGCTTTAAAAGTCAGCATGTGTAGAAATGAAATGAGAATTCCTGAAGTGTAGTTGAGTTAGATTAGCAGCAGACATTTAGAAACATTATTGGAGATTTTTCAGTTAGTGGCATATAAAAACAGGATAAAGAAGAAAGAAACCAGTTGATTTCAGGAAAGAATAAGATTAAGGGTGATCTTAACACTGGCCTTTAATAAGACAAGTAGTTTCTTTCAGACTTACACACTGTGACACAAAAACAAGCATATATAACTGGGAAACACTTCAAGTGAGGGGAAAAACATGACCCTCAGAGGACTGAGGAGACTGAACAGAATACTATCTATCTGTCTAGAATTCTAGAATTCTATATTCCCATTAGACTTCTTTTTAAAAAAGCAATTTTGAAATGGTGGATCCTTTAATGAGTATTTTCATTAATTCTTTTTGCAGAAGAAGGGCACAATCAGACTGAAATACAGCAAAGTAATATATACATAGAAGAATGGGATGGCATATTAATAATTCCTGCATATCACTAAGGAGGGAATATCTGTAATTGTCCTAAAAGAAAAATTGCATATAATAGTATATCATATCACATAATAAATAAAACAATATAATTAATATAGTAGCAGTTTAGCAAATATTGAAACTAACCTAATAGAATTTTTTTCACTGACAGTTTTCTAAACAGAGGAAATTCACAAATTTATTCTCTTTGAACTTAAGTCAAGCATTTAATATATGCTTGACTTAAATGAAGGCGATGCATCAATTCAGCTGGGGAAGACAGAGTTAGGTAAACTACAAGGCCATATGAAGGGGACTTTGGCAAGTTTGGAGAACTTTAAAAATTGAATCATCAGCAAGGAATAATGCTATTTGAATAGCTAAAGACTAGGTTTGGGATCAGTATCTTAAGTCAAAACTTTGGTCAGCTTCTTTATCCAATGTATTAGGAATGTATTCATGAATGTCACTAGCATGAAGGAAAAAGCTCTGAACACTACAGAGCAGAAAAATTATATTTAGAATTGAACTTGGGTCATTAGGAGTGGTATGAAATTCAGTTTTACAAAGTGCAAGTTCATACTTTGGGACATCAAACCCCAAAAAGTTTTTTACAAATTGTGCCTGATCAGTTTGGAATGAAGAGTCACCTTTCTGGACAACAGTCCACCGTGAGAGACAATATATTTTATAAGTCTAAAAAAGGCAAGCAATGTCCAAACTGAAGTTTTTCATGCAGAGAAAGAAAAGTATGACTGCCACTGCACTTGAAAGATATTAGCTCTGATTTGAAACTGACTGTTTAATATCAGTTGCATATGTTTAAGAATGATTAAAATAAAGCTGAAGAGATACAAAGAGAAACACTTAAGATAACCAGGGGGTATGGAAATGTTTTTAAGATTAACTTAATAGATTTATATATGGTACATCTTGTTTACTATAGCTGGAAACAGACCTTGAGGATGCCTGGGATCCTTAATCTCTCAAAACCAACTTGATGAAACATTTCAATGATGACAAGTTGAAAAGCTGAAAAAATCTAGAAAACAAATTTGCTGGCATCTCTTTATAGCAAAAATTTGAACAGTTATAGAGCTGAAAGTATATTTTGTCTTGAAAAGTATACTTTCAAGACAGGACTCATCTGAAATATGCAAAATTTGATAATAACTTAATGAAAATTTTGGCTTTATGCTTAACTGGGAATATACCTTTCAGAATCATAGAATCAATTAGGTCAAAAAGACCTCTGAGATCATCAAGTCCAACCTTTGACCAAACACCACCATGTCAATTAGACCATGGCATTAAGTGTTACATCCAGTCTTTCCTTAAACACCTTCAGGGATAGTGATTCCACCACATCCCTGGGGAGCCCATTCCAATAACTAATCACCCTTTTTGTGAAGAAGTTCTTCCTAATGTCCAACCTGAACTTCCCCTGGTGCAGCTTAAGACTATGTCCTCTCATGCTACTGCTAGTAGCCTGGGAGGAGAGGTCAACACCCACCCAGGCTCCTTTCAGGTAGTTACAGAGAGCAATAAGGTGATCCCTGAGCCTCCTCTTCTCCAAGTTAAACAACACCAGCCCCTTCAGCTATTTCTCATAGGACTTGTGTTCCAGATCCTTCACCAGCTCCATTTCCCTTCTCTGGACAGACTCCAGCACCTAAATGCCCTTTCTGAATTGAAGGTCCCAGAACTGGACACAGGACTCAAGGTACAGGCTCACCAATGCCAAGTACAGGGGAAAAAAATCACTTCCTTATTTCTGCTGGCTACACTATTTCTGCTATAGAAATAAGTGTTTTATATATATCTATATCCTTATCTATATCTAGTTATATCTCTGATACATTAACTTATGAACAGATTTGTCTTGGATGTACACTAATAATAATTATTATTCCTAAATGTACTTAATGAATTAATACACATCTGAAGAGCCTAAAAGCGCACCAGGAGTGCACCAAAAGTCCTCAAGAACAAATCACAGGCAAAAAAATTAGCTAATTATCAATTCCCCTGTACAAATGACGCTTGTCAGTGTGATGTGCCAATAGTAGATTCATTTCATACACCAGTTTTAAGGTTTTCTGTTGTCGATAAAATAAAGGAAAAAAATCCCATTAATTAAATGAGAACCCTAAATAAAAATCATAACCTGCACACAGACACTAAGTTTGAGACTCAGCTAAATATATCTTTTCCTTCCTGAGGCTGCCACAGAATGCCTTGTTCAGTAACTCAGGATCACAGGACAGAAAAAAAGCCATTCATACACACTTTTCATCTCTGCTGTCTACTGATGTAAATGTCAAGTTGAAATTTCTCCACTGAAAGAGTTTTAAAATAATTTCAATATTCTACTGTCTGGTTATCCCAGTGTGAGATAAATGTTTTTTATACCCAACTAGATAAACATGGTCATTGTAAATAGTTACATACACAGACTACAAGAAGTGTAATCATAGTTTGAACTAGAAGGGACCTTAAAGATCACCCAGTTCCAATCCCTCTGGCATGGGCAGGGACATCTTCCACTGGACCAGGTTGGTTACAGCTCCATCCAACCTGGCGTTGCTCCAGGAATAGGACAACCACAGCTTCTCTGGGCAACCTGTTGCAGTCCCCCACCACCCTCACAATAATTTTTTTCTAATATCTAATCTAACCCTACCTTCTTTCTGTTTAAACCCATTCCTGCATGTCCTGTCCCTACCTGCTCCTGGGAAAACCCTCTTTGCCTTTCTTGTAGGCACCCTTCAGCTATTGGAAGGCTGAAGTAAGGTCACCCTGCAGCCTTCTCTTTTCCAGGTTAAACAAACCCTTCTTTAAGCTTTCCTCACAGAATAGGTGGTCGATCCCTTTAATGTTGGCCTATTTCTGGACTCATTCCAATAGGCCAATGTCCATCCTGTACTGCGGAGCTCGGAACTGGTTTCACTGCTACAAGGGGTGTCTCACCAGAATGGAGGCAGAACAGCCTCTTCTATAGTGGGTTGGGGGCTATTTTGTGTGATATGTATCTAAAAAAAAAAAAATAGGCATAATGAGGCTGTTCAAGCAAGGCACAGATGTAGGGACTATTGCTCCCAGTGGCAGCAGGTGCTGCCTCTGGCACTCTCATTCCCCTGTAATCAGAAACACTTGTAAATTTGACTCTCCAGGGTTTTTGCCAAGATGCTTTTCCACTTCTCATTCTATCTGCTCCCTTTTCCTCCTATTCCTCATTGGGAATAGCCTAGATCAAGCCTTTATTCTTCAGAAAGAAAAATTCAACCATTCTTGTCATAGAATAATTCAATAATAGAACGATTTGTGTTACAATATAAAGGACTGCCTAGTTCTAATCCAATACTCACCATAAGTAATATCTTTCTAATATCTAATCTAAAGCTAAAAGGTTCTTTCAGTTTAAAGCCCCTTGTCCAACTACTACAAGCACTTGTTAATAGTCCTTCTCCAATTCTCTTGTAAACTTCTTTAGGTGCCAAAGGGTGCCATAAGGTTTCACAGGATCCTGCTTTCATCCACACTAAACAACCTCTACTGTCTCCACAGTAAGATGCTCCAATCCTCTGATCATTGTGGCCCTCCCATGGACTTGTTTCAATATGTCCATGTTTTTTCCTGTTTTGGGGGCTGCAGAGCTGGATGCAGCATTCCAGGTCAGGTCTCAGGAGGGCAGAGTAGGTGGAAAGAATCACCTCCCTTCATCTGCAGGTCACACTACTTTTGATGCAGCCCAGGATATGCCTATCTTTGTGGGCTGTGAAGATGCATTCCTGGGTTTTGTTGAGCTTTTCCTCAACCAACACCCTCAATCCTTTATCCTCAGGGCTGCTCTCAATCCATTCATTATCCAGCCTGTATTTGTGTTTGGGGTTGTTGAGACCCAGGTGCAGAATTTGCACTTGGCCTTGTTGAACTTCCTGAAGTTTCCATGGGCTCACCTTTCCAGTCTGTCAGTGTCCTTCTGGATGGCATCTCTTCCTTCCAGTGTGTTGTCTGCACCACACAGCTTGGTGTTCTCAGCACACTTGATAAGGATGCACTCAATCCACCATCCACTCTGCTGAGAAAGATGTTAAATAACATCACCGACCCTGAAAAATGTCTCCAGTCAGACACTGAGCTGTTGACTGCAGCCATACAGTTAATTCCTTATCCATCCATCCATCAAACCCATATCTTTCCATTTTAGAGACAAGTATGCCACACAGGACAGTGTCAAATGTTTTGCACAAATCCAGGAAGATGACATCCATGCCCACAAATGATGTAACCCCATCATAGAAGGCCACCAAATTTATCAGACATATTCTATTGCTAGGTTATAGAGATAAGCAAGCAAAATACAGGAATAATTTAATCCCAGAGAAATGTTTATGTTAGGTGCTGAAATGTAGTTAAAGTAATTTCAAAACCCAGCTTCTGTAATATAACCCTGACAAAGAACAAGCCAAGCCTCAGTTCTTGACTTCCTTTTCAATACATTTATATCATGCATGGGTCTGCACCTTACAATCGATCTACATAAGATTACTCAATCTTATCTTTTTATAGATGCTCTGTTTATTTCTAAGTGTTTATAGGAGGGAAAATATTGGCTGATGTCTGATCAGTTTTTCAGTAAAACAGTTTTTCAGCATTAAACTCATCTCACATGCAGATATATCACTTTTTGTTATAAAATGTATTGGTATATGGAGTTAACACTTAAAAGCAATTTTATGGACTATCTGTGTATTTATCTGCATGTTTCAAGTGGGGTTTTCAAATGACATTTTTAAATAGATATGAAATAAACAAATAAGAACATAATTAGCATATGGGTTATGACACACTTTATCTGAACAGCCAACACTTTGTCTGCACAACCAAAAAGCATTTCAGCTTCAGAAGGAGAAATGAGTTCCTTTTAAAAGGCAACACTTAAAGAATGCTGAGCTTCACTATAACAAGAATTTTATGCAGAGAAAAAAATGAGTCAGTGTCACTGTAGTTTATTTCAGTTATTTTCAGCTATTTTCAGTACTGTACTGTTTATTCTAGGTCTCTGTCTTTTCACATTTTGCCCACACCATGATTGAACTATATTAGAATACGAATGAGGACTTTTTCAGCTACATATTCATAATTCATATTATAGCTACTAGGATTTCATTATACAAGAAGGATAAATGATAACTAAATTAATATAAAGATCTCTTCAGTATCAGGGCTATATTATTCTGTTCTATTATTTCTTCCTTTTTGCTGCTTATCTGGAATATTTGCATCACAATTGTTGAAAGTGTCTTTGGCTGTGCAACTCTCAACTGTGAGCTGAGTTCTATCAATGGCAAACCTCTCAGGCTGAAAGTGCTTTCTATATTCATATTAATGGTTCTGCAATGTGCTGTGATCAAGCAAGGAAAAACGATAGGTATGGAAATCCTGTCTATTGTTGTCCCTTCTCTTTCCATTTGGGGATGTCTAAAAGTCTATGTTCCAAAATACCAGCTGAAACAAGGGAGTCAGTAGACTGAATACCGAGTTCTCTGGGTACTGTGAACATGTGTGGGAGAAGAGGTGTATAATAAAAACTTTTCCTAGTAGCAAATTATTGAAATGCCAGATGATGAAACAAGCAAGATGAACCTATTGCTGCATATAATAAAGCTCCATCTGCCAACACTGACAGCATTTGTTATCTGTACCTTTCCCTTGCACAAGTGTTTCCCAGCAGCTTTGATAACATTTTTAATATTCTGTCCTTTCTACATTTTTCATAAGCAGTATTAATAGCTGTATTTTTAACAAGGAAAACATGAGGTTCACAGCCATTCTGCGTAAACTTAGAAAGCGTATTTATATACATTTGTCTTGGAAAATCAGCATGTCACACAGCATTTACAGAGGAGGCATACATGCTAGCACCTATTCTGTCCCACTTATAGATGGGGGGCTTTCACATAAAATATCTGTCATTTTTCTTTGCAAGCATGCAAACTGCAGTATAATTTATAGAAGTTCAAATAGTCAGGATGGACACTATCTTTATACAACTACATATGTATGAATGCTGAAATCAGCACAAATCCATTTTACTGCCTTACTAATTGCTGCTCAGTAATCTCTCAATGTGATATCCTTTCCATGGCTTGTACCATATTCTGCTACGGGGGCTAGAACAAAAAGATTTGTCCCAGAAAATGCTGCCCTACCTTCACATGGCCTCTTCTCCAATCACAACTTGTTTTTTTTTTCGTGGAATATTAATACCAAAACTCCTTGGTTATTATTAACACTTGTCTGATTTTCAGATTCTCAGCTTCTTTACTTTTGGAATTTTTTTTTTCTGGGGTCCAAATGAATCTCTGCCCTGGCCTGGTACTTTCACTGTCAGTCTATAACTCTCTGAAGTGCAGTTCTTCCTAAGGTTTGCTAAATTACATACCAACTCCAGATTACAAGAGAATTCTTGTTTAGAGCTTTAGCTATGATCTTCAAATAAGTTGTACTATGAGAAGAGAAAGAAAATATGAAAGTGTTCAAATGACTGGGTTTTTGAGAGTGATTAGACCATTTGGTGCACGTCCTAATTGCTATATACAGGAGATGAAAAATAATTTAGCTACATATTTTCCTTTGTTAATATTAATTTTCCCACCTGTATTATTTGGGGGTTAAAGTTGATAATGGTATTTCCTGTTATCTTTCCATCATTGTGGCTTTTTTATTTTTCCTAAAATGGGTGACAATAGGACATTTTCAAGAAAAATAGCTATAATTAAAAGCAAAATATTATGTCAAGAATATTTTGTAAAACAATAAAATATTTCAAATCTGGTTCAATAAGCTGAGTCATGTTATACATGAATATTCCAGGTACAAATTTTCAACATTTTAATGAGAAATAATTTATGCAAGGCTTTAGGAAGAAATGTAGCAAAGGCATTTAATTATTTCTTGAATTCTCAGTAAGTAGTAAGGAACTGTAATTTTAATTAAATTAAGTGCATAATTTTTTTAGAAACCTTTTATGAAGAAAAAATTATGCAAATAAAACTTTAAAACATACCCAGAATCTTTCAAACATGCACATTAGAACTAATACCTTTGTTATTATATTCAGAGTGTAAATAAACAATTGATTTATGTTTTTATCCCACTTGATTTAACAGTATGAAAATGGTATGTAAGATTTTACTGAAAAATTTTAACTACGAAAATTATTATACTTTCAGACAGGAAAAAGTATTCATCAAATTAATTGACTGGCTTGCTGTTTGCATAGGGAGCTAATTGATTCTTAAATGTACATCTTCTCCTAAGCCCATCTGCAAACCCACCACCAAAGTGAAAATATCAACAGAGAATGAGCTTGCATAGAGCTGTAGTCATCAAGTGACTGTGAGCAGATCTAAATTGATATTGTTAAAATTAATTACCAAGGGCTAGATGCACATCATCTTCAACAGAAACATTGTAATCTCTCCAAATTACTTTCTGTGTTGTTCCTGAGCATTAATACATTGAAGTTCTGCTCTAGCTACACATAAGTATTTTCACCTGCCAAAATCCTCTTCTAATGCCAGTGGATTCAATGATATCAATACTGCACTATATTTGGGGTCAAAAGCCTAAATCAGAGGCTGCTCTTGCCTGTGTTCTTGAAGATGGATATCTGTGCTCACAACTTTATTCCCCTCAGTTGGAAGCTCTATCTTTTGACTACAACCAATGCTTGGATAGAAAATGTCACAGTAATTCACTGCGGTTCATTCTTTATGGTAAATTAGAGGTAGGTTCACTCTTATCAGAGCAGATCTCCAGCATGTTTGCTGAACATCCAACTTGAACTGTTGTTCTTGCTTTTAGTTTTTAAAAGCAGAAAAATGTTTTCATTTTACACTAAAAGAACTTTTAGCAAAGAGTATTATTTTATTCTGCATATTTTTCAGTGTACTGATACAGTATTTACTTGACTAGTTGTCAAGCAGTTTAAACTCCAGAAAAAGGTTAGTAACATTTTTTTCAGTTATTTTATTCTATTACATAGTTACAGAATGTATTGGCATGTTCTGCATGATTTATTCAACTAATTACATTTCCTTTTGCCCTCTTAAAAGAGTATGATTAATAAACAATAAGATCTGAGTGATATCCTGCATTAATAATAGAAATGAATGATATTGCCCCTGCAGGGGTTTGAGATAGGCTAATGTGAAGGTTCAAAAGGACAAGCCTCCCTAAAAATAAGTGATATAATTCTAGGAATAATTCCCAGATTTTTTTATGTGGTTATGTGGTTGAATTATGCAAAGTAGTATTACATTATTTATATTCTGTACAATGCAAAAAGTATCTATTACAATATTCTTCCCTTCTGGAAGGGAACTATCAAATTAGTTAACCCCAGCTTTGGTTTGATGAAAGAGAGATTTTCAGAGAAGAGAGGCAATAATTTAATGAATGTTCTTTAGCAGACCTTGGTGATTTTTATGATGCTTCCTTCCATTATTATTCATTAATCAGTCAGACATAAATTCTGATTCCCACATGCATTTTTTATTTATTGTTTCTGCTCCCTAATATGAAGACTGAAAATTTTAATAAGATAATAATGAATAGTAGATGGGAAACACTGAATAATACATTAGTTGTTAAAAAGCAAAATCTCATAAAAATGCATCATAAAATATAAAATTTGGGAAATCACAACTTTTTTTCCTGATATAGCAGCTGTGTGAACATTCACTATTGCTTCTTTGAGAGAATTCACCCTGGTAAGAGTTCAAAAAGAGGGAAGGATGTTGCCAGGTAGGTAAAAGAGGATAAGTTTTCTTTTAAAAAGAAAATGAAAATATTTAAAATCACTTCAAGTGGATTTCAACACTTTTGTATGGGAGTTCACTTCATATATAATAATTTTTTTCCCTCAGTGCTCCTACAAGGTATCATAATGCAGGTGGTATGAACATAAAACATTTCTTTGTTTTTGTGGAAAACAGTTTCAAGGACACACTTAGAACTACAGGATGAGTTATTTCTGTGTCAGTCCTTAGTTCTGTATTTCTCCAGTATAGTATACCCTTTAAAATATTGCTTTTGTCTGTAAGACCAAGTGAAGTCACAAAGTTTAAACAGTGAAACTCAAACTTGTCCTTCGTTTTTGCAAAATTCTGCAGTGATGAACCATAGACACACAAGAAAAAAGAAAACAAAAAAAGAAAATATCTTTGCATTACACATGAAATGTATGGAAATTTAATTTCATAATAAAACCTATCTTCAAAGAGAATTCAACTTTTAAGAAGACTTTAATCTTCTAAGAAAATATGGAAAATATCTCAAGCATAAATATTACATAGTGAAAGTAAGAAGGAGAGAATTTTTTAATTCCAAGGCTTCCCATGAAAAATACACTGTCATGTATCTAAAGTCTTAAGGGCAGCTACATCTGCCAATTATTCTAAAGCAAGTGGTAGGTGCAAGAGGCACTGGAGAGGTTCAGTGAGACCCTCACTCTGTTTGCATTTTTCTTGACATTAATAAAGAACATTCTCACGATTAATAAAGAACATTGGAGAATTAAACACCTTTCATATCTGCAACAAATTATGTGTTTAGAAAGTTTATCCATTTGGGAGACTTCATCTAGCATTCTTTCTCATCCAAACAATTTAGTAACTTACCTCATAGCTTACATATTTCCTCTCTATGTGTCTTCAGATATTATTGACACTTGTTCCACAGCGGTGTCTCAGATATTTTAGTGTATCCTGTTAACAATCCTGAGCTCAAAACAAAGTAGAATAATATTGGATTAAATGCAACTAAACATGATTATAAATAAACTAAGGCTATACTTTAATAAATGTAATAGAGTCACAGTTTCACAGTTTCAGGTCTCTTACTTGAATTTCTTTTTAATTTTAAAACAACACACCTTATGCCCATTGAAAGACAACGTTTTCACTCATCTTCATTCTGCTTCATATGTTAAAGATTTAGCATATTTTTTTCAGTGACTAGCATTTTAAGCAACACTAAAATTAGATTAATTCTGAAAAAAAAAATCATATGCCTTGGAAAATTTTTTATGTTAAATTTAGCTATGGAATAAGGGAAAAAAACAACCAAACTAAAACCTCACAGAAGGCAGAAATATTGATAGAATTGGTAGGATGTGGATAAATTTAAAACAAAAGACAAATTTTCAACTTGATATAGCTCTAACAAAAATTATGCAATTTGGAAAAATGCATTCATAATCAGAATGATTATGACAAATCTCGTTCCCTTCTCACCAAAGAGAACTTTCTTAGCCACAGAATTTAGTGCAACATGTTCATTACTGTTAAAACATAACATTTATATTAGTTCATATATTAAAAATCAATACCAATGACAATATATATACTACTAGGACTACTGTTTCCTAGTAACATTTCAGATTATTTGTGTTAACTTCAGGGATGTCTGAAATGCACTGCATTGATAGAACAAAAAATATTCAAAAGAAAAACTTAAATATCGGTTCGGTTTATTCTATCTTTACAGAAAACATTTATTTTATTTTAATGTTTTGTTTTATTGTAATGTTTATGGTATTTTATTTTATGGTTTCCTCTTCCAGAATCTGTAGCCCTCATCTTTGGTATGCACCATACATTGTGACATGAGCTGTACAAATTTGTAGCAAATATAGAACCTACTGTTTGATTAAAATGCAAAAAGGATTAGTGATATTTGTACAAAATAAGTACTCCCATCAGGATTATCATATTTTATTTCAGCCACATACTTTTCGGAGAAAAATGTTTTTATCCACAGCTTCCCAAAGCCACTTTCCTGCTATCATGTGGTTTCAGAGAGACTTTCAAATCCTCAGACACCAGCTCCATGCACTGTGATTCATCTGCCTTCTCTTTTCCATAACCCTCTCACAGCCAAGATGTTTCACAGGCAGGGAATATTAATTAGAGTATTTTTTCATTTGGTAGATGAGCAAGCACTAGGAAGTGAAGGACAATAAAATCAATTTAGGACCCTCAAATTTAGAAAATAATGCATCTTTATCACTCATACCACAGAAGTACGGATGTAATTTGAGCTGACAAAAACTTTGAGGCCTCTCTTAGCCATTTACAAGTCTACTAGGACTTGCTAACTTGCTACATCTGCAAGAATGTGTTAGCTCCCCAAAATCAAAATTCTGCTCTATGTTTGCATGTAGAAAGGAGGTAAAGGTTTACTCCATGTTCTCTAAGATCAAATTTGTTATTTATAAGCAGAGGATCACAAATTTTGGTATATAATTTCTGCTTCTTTGTAGTGATTTACACAGAAACATAAATCCAACTCCAGATGAGCATACACAAGTAGTTCAGCAAAAGATGAGGATGCATTTATTCATAACAGAACTGGGAAAGCTGAGAAAAGTGTTATCCAAAACTCTTGCCTGGACATTGCCTAAGATAGGCAATGAATGTTTGGGTAGAGCTTTAGATTCGTGAGAACTTTGCCAGAACCTGCAGCAGAAGTTTTTGCTCATCACCTCACAAGCTGCACGACTTGCATTGTTATCTGCCATGGCCTGTGTCTCCTCCTGGTTTCTAATTGCCCTTACTGTTCTTCCCCTTAAGCTGGTTTTGTTTAAAAGGTGCTGGAAAAGGGTGTGAAGTTTAGAAGGAAAGAGTGTACCTTGGGAGAGTTAGAACAGCTGCCTACTTGTACTGAGCAATCTAACAAGTAAAAAAATTTAAGGTACATACATCTATCCATATATGTATGTATATATCTTAAATTTTTTAGGTTTATATATGTTTCTAAAAATATATATAAACTATTCTGCAGTAAGTAAATAACTCTAAGGCAACAGGAAAGGACTGCCACAGAATGTAAAGAAGGTGGTTATATCCTGCTTTCTTAAAAAAAACTCAAGTTGTTTATTAAATAGAATGAAGGAGTGAATCTCTGAAGGAAACAAAAAGTGATAAAAAATGCTCTGAAAGCTTCAGAACAGCATTTTGTGTCTTATGAGTATATGAGTAAGGGAAAATTACAATTCTCTTTCTCAGCATCTATTTTCTGATTGGTTCTATTATTGGATTGGTTTTGGGGGTCTTTTTGCTTTTCATGTAGATTTCAAAAGCCCAGAAATCTTCCTTTTTTCTTAAAAAAAAAATAGAACAATAGCTTATTCTTGACATGGAAATGGAATTTAATCACCTCAGTGTTTTGCAAGACCACATTAAAGTTATTTTGGAGGTCCCAGGCTGAGCGCAATTTGCAGATCCAAACAGTTCAGTGATGTTCAGGCAATGAAACCTCTTATTGCAGAAGCAAGCAGTGGGGCTTGTTAATTATTGCCTAGGCTCAGAAGTTCTCTGTTATTGCCCATGGAGAATATTGCTCTCAAAGAGCTTCTTTTATGTTTTCTGGCTCAGAAAGATAATTTGCCATTTACATGGGAAAAAACTCTGGCACCCAGAGCCTGAAGACCTCATTGTCTATTTTAAGGGTTTAGCAAAACCACCTGCACAGTACCTGATACCTTCACTCAGTTTCTAAACTAAAAAGCTATTCCTGATCTCCCCTGTGGGGAACAATTTCTCCACAGTCAAAATCTGAATTTTGTCAGAATTATCCTGACAGGCAATTTTCATATTATTTCCATATCTATTTTATGCAGTGGTTCATGTATTACCACTCTGCTCAGAATATGTAGACCTGTTTTCTGTGATCACCAAATGTATTGCTTTCAGAAATATCATAACAATTTTATTTTGAAATATAAAACAGTATTGAAGTTAGAAGTCTAAGAAGGAATTACATAATTAAAATGTCAGCAATGACATATCTTTTAGAAATATAACATAAATCTTATTTTTAAAACATATCATTACATTTCAGTGGTAGCTAGTTTTCCCATGAGTAGCTGCATAATTAGAAAAATTTGCTGCACACATATAATAACTTTTGTAGGTAAATTCCCCCAACAGGATTTATTTTAAGAAAAGAATCAAATTAATAAACACTTTCATTTTATGGCACAATTACTACCAGTGAGATATTACTGCAGTGAACTCTCTGATTTCCTTTTAGTCTAGCATCATATTTCTCTGCCTGCCCCTTCTGTTAAGTACATACAGTAAAAGAAAAAATCATCATTGTTGGTTACTACTCATTAATTTGGAGTTTTTAATTACATTTAGATGGTCTTAAATCATGAAAATGAGTAAAGTGAAGCTCAGGGAGGGATGGTTTCTAGCAAGGGAATAGCAGGGGTTGCTTTATATGGTCAAGCACCTGCAGACATTCTCGTGTTCTGCCTGTTTTCCAGTAAGATCTTTCTTGAGGTCTCATCAGCAAACCAAGAGCCAGATTAGGCCAATGTTGTGCTCAAATCAAAGTGCCTTGAGAAGAGGTACCAGCATGAGCTTCTCTATAATCAATAGGATGACAGCATTACATTGGTTCTAGGGTTTCATCAAATCTCTTTCAGCTGACAGAGGAGCTACTATGTCTTTGTGGTCATAGGGCACCGCTTTTATCTTTGGTTCTAGCATTATAACCTTTTCCAACAGCATGCCTTTTGTGTTCGTTTATTCCATTTTATCTCTTGTATCCCTGAGATTGTGTCTGTGTTTGTTTGGGGTTTTTTCTTCCAATAGATACCTGCTGAACCATTCTTATAAGTTTTACTTCAGATGCAGTTGTCAGAGACTGTCACTAAAGCTCCCTACAGAAGATAACATCCTGGGGCTATACTGGAAATTCCAAATATATTAAACTCTTCTACAGATCTTTCTGATAGGGCAACCTAAGTATCATTAGTGCCCAATGTTGTCCTCTGTCCCTTCTCTCTTATTCTTATTCTGAGACTTCCTCTTCCATGAGGGCTTGCAAAAGTTTATCTCTGGAGGATAGGTGATCCAGGGCTTGTCTTCAGATGAAGACAACACATGAATGGTGAGGTGAGCCCATCATTCCTCTTGACTGCAGCCTCTCCCGGGCCAAGCAGTGGCATTACCCTGTTATACAGGTATGTTAACCAGATAGACTTGGCTCCCTTCAAATATTGAAACTTCTCACTGAATTTGAAGCATTAGCGTAACTGCTAAATTCCAATTTTAGTGTTGCCTAATCTAGTAATCCGTGCTAATTGTAGAGGCTAGAACCAATAAGGGATCATGCTCTTCTCTTAATAAATGCTAGAGAATGCAAAGCTTCCTTTGATAAGTACCTGAACCGCCTGCTTTATCACTTCCACATCTTCAAAAGAAATCTACCATGAAAGATTCCCAACCATAGGAGGGCATTTCTTAAACTTTTACATGAGCAGACTTCAGGTAAAACTGGGGCCTCTTCTCTTTGCATTGTCAACTTCTAATAACTATTTTTTTATACGATTATATTATAAATTACAGATGTTTTTATGGCACACCTTATGCTTTAAAGACTGTATTCTGTCAGAATCAGCTTAATAGAATTGTATGGTATAGTATGGTGTAAACACTTGATATTTATTAGCAATTAACATATGAATTTATTTTTCTTCCAAAAGTATTCACTAATAAAATTGAACACTGGAGATTTAAAAACTTTGTGATTATTTCCATTGACTAATAGATTGTGAAACTAATGTATTATCTGATAGCATTAAAATATAAAACTGCTTCTGGTTTATGAAAAGTGTAAAAAAAAAAAAGGATATTCCTTTTGCCAGTATTTCTGAATTCTGTAGCTCATCACAGACAACTGAGTCATCATACAACCTTTTTAGTGAAGAATTTCCAGTGTGAATGTTGCTGCAGAAAATTCCTGATTCTTCTCCCAAGGTCAGAGAATTTCTGAAAGTTTGCTCCTTAATGTTAATTTATTTTTGCTTTCTAGGATCTGTTTCTTTACTTTTCAGTATTCTTCCAATTTCTTTGGTAAAAAATTCACATATTGCCTTAGTGTCTATCTTTTAAATCAAAACTTGTACTTTTCTGAAGTGAAAAAGCAAAAATCAGAAAAATTAGAACTTAAAGCTGTCCTTGCTTTGAATGCTGGGGTCAGTCCTCAGTTCACAGAGGACACTGTAAAGACTTTTATATCGCAGACAATTGGTTTGTACATTGACATCTAATTCTACTGAAATTCTAGTTCTTAATTTCAAACCTAATATGAATCTTCTACAGACTTTTTCTCTCTACACTGCACTACTTGATTTGCTCATAATAATTTCATTCTTTCCCAGTAAATACTTTCAGAATCAGGCCCCTGCTCTAAAGTACAAAGCTAGGTGTACCTGCTAGAAACCGTCCCCCCTTGTAAATGATTTTTCCTTCAGTGCTAAGGTCCCCAAACCCTGTTCATGCTATTAGAATATACCCAGTGGCTAAAACAACCCTATAAATTAAGACATTAAGCACAGATTTGTTAACCATATAAAAGAATGCATTTCTATATCAAGTTCAAGTGTAGTTATTTCTTAAAATATAAGGGGGGGAGAAAGAGTTTACTGATATGCCATATGAATAAAATGGGAGTCCAGTCACTGCTAAAGAGCTGTTTGAAAATTCTATCTGTGTGTCACTGTAAATTGGTCTGATTCTCCTGCCTTGAATTCTCTTCAGCAAAGTACACACAAAGGGTGCAAACAGCCAAAAAGCAGGGCCAGCTTCAGGCAGTCATCTGTTCCTCAGCACAGCAGCTTGCCAAGGTGGGTGCCAAAAGGGCAACAGCTTTTCCCACTTGCCTTATCTATGCCAGAGCCTGGGAGAGGCAGCTGACTCTCCTGTCAGCTATGGGCATACTTCATTTCATCCCAGAGCTTCATTTCCCCTTCCTCCCCCTTTTTGTCTTCCTATGGCAAAAATGTGCTGGTCACAGGCCCAGATCTTTGCCTTCAGGACATGAAGAGTTCAGCTGCTGGTGGCTGCACCAGCACATGTCAGGTGCCAAAAGAACCCTCTTTTAAATGCTTTTTTGTTGTTGTTCACAGTGCAGTTCTTTTCTGTTTCTATTATTCCAAGCAATTTTTTCTTTCTTTAATTGCTTCTGATTTTGGCAGTCTTTTAAAAATAATTTTAAATGTTCATTTATTTTTTTATTATAGTATACATTTAAACTCAGGCCAGTTTCAGGCAGCTGCAGCTTGGAATTACCCAGGGCTATATGTTAACCCCTTGAAGCAGGCAGCCTACCTTAAATATTCAGTGACATGCTCACCAATTGATATATATAGTTAGAAGCTGCAAAAACAATTATCTTTTAATGTTCTGAATGGAGCACAAACATAAAAGTGATTGTCCTTTAAAAAGACTGATGTGCTTTGGGATGTGGGTTGACCCTGAACATCACCCACATAGCTGCTCCCTCCCTCCAGTTCCCACCTCAACAAGCAGAGAGAATATGAAGAAGTAGAAGTGAGAAAACTTTTCTAAAAGCACTTTAATAGGTGACAAGGAAAGGGAAAGGGAAAGGGAAAGGGAAAGGGAAAGGGAAAGGGAAA
>QUSF01000001.1:41962335-42028783 GCA_003676055.1 Chloebia gouldiae | reverse complement strand
GAAAGGAAAGGAAAGGAAAGGAAAGGAAAGGAAAGGAAAGGAAAGGAGGTGATGGAAAAGCAGTCACTCAGCAACTTCCACAGACAGATCAATGCCCATCCAGTCTACAAGCAATGAGCTCTTTGAAGCCAGAAAAATCCACCTCTTCAATCTTCTTTCACAGACTGACTGAATTTGTATTTTCCTTCAGGACATACCGCGATTGCTTATGTTTAACTTCACACATCAGCTTCACTCTTCTTGTGGGTTTCCAGAAAGCAACAGGGTGCATCAGTAAGCAGAACACATTGCTTTTAATTTTCTGGTAATTCATGAAAAGGCAGGGCCTCTAGGGCATGATTCACCTCCTCAGGTGATGCACCAAAACAGCTGCCTTCTGGCCAATCCATGATCTCTTCCACAATTCCTGAAGAGTTGTAGTTCTCCGTTTAAGCCTGCAGCGTGATCAGTGTTACCTACTCAGTTGGTAGTTTTGGATTCATATGTAGAAAGGACCCTTCCATGGCAACTGCTCCTGAAGGAACTTCACTCTCCTACATACTGCAGGTATCTTCTCTGCATTCAGGAAGAAGCTGGACTTAGATACTTAATATTTCCAGCTCCAAACTCCTAGAGGTCAACCTTGAGTCTCTGAGTGTTTCCTGCCACATGCTCTGTATGGACTTGCCACAGGACTACTGCACAATCTCTACTATTTGGCCCATTCCAAGTCTTGTGTAGGATCTCACTTAAATTAGTTCATTTTTTGGGTCACTAGGCAGAGAGATCTCAAGCTGATTGTAATATGGAATATGAGTTCTCCAGAAACCCACAAAGCTTAGGACACTATTTGGATTGGAATATAGGTGTTCTCTTATTATTCCCATCCAGTGGCATGTAATTACACCTCTACTGTCATTTCATACCCCAAATCTAGATCTTCTATGCATGTCCTTTCACTCCATAGGGGTTTTTTAATGGCTAATTCAGCTTTTAAAAGGATTTTGGTTGTTATTTGACTTTTCTCAAATATTTCCTTTACTGCTTTGCCCACAGTATGACATCAATGGCAGGTGATCAGGATCTTTGTTGTTCCAGTGTAGACAGGATCAGCCCATGACAAATGCTAAAGCTGCTCTAGAAACTGGGCATCTAGTTCTGGGTGCATTGAACATATGACAGCAAACTGAATTGAAAAAAAAATTTGAAAAAATGCACAAGGACTATTGGTTGGGACATATCACTTATTGTCTCAGACTCAATTTCACATTGGAGTTCTAACATGTTCAATATGATGGCACTCAATGGCCACATGGTTTAATTCATACTATGAGTCCACTTTTACCAGATTTTGCACTCATCAGATGGGACTACCACAGAGTGATTGAGTCTGTATGTTCCCTCCTTGGCTCTCCAACTGATAAATCAGGTCATGGGAACCAGGGAGCCTTGGTTGGGGCAATACTGCCCCTAGGACTCTGTCACAGTAACTGATATCTGCTGTTCCTCAACAAGCACATGGCACCCATACCCCTTTGGATCCTTGGAATATCCTATTCTGAGCCAGTCCTTGCAAAGGATACAGCAGCCCTCAGGCCAGCCACAAGAGGATGCTTCTGCCACATTTTCCTTGTTAAGCTCATCTCAGCCTCCAAAACAACAAACTGTTGGGATCCTACTCTCATTTCAGAAATCAAGAGGGTATGATGATAAATTTTTCAGTTATGGCTAACTGAAAATGTTGCAGAATCAGAACTCACAAAGCAGACTGGAAGTTTCAAATTTAGATGAGGCTTCAGGTGGGGTTCAGGCAACAATACCAACAACCACTGTGCCAGTTCCATCCAAGTTCTACTCTGGACATAATCTTTTAGTATTTCTTGTCTGATATTGGGTGTCTTTTCTTCTGGAGCAAGGAAAGCTAGCACTAGGGCAACCCTACAGCTGCTTTAAATTCTATTCATATTGTAGTGAAATATAATTCAACATATTTTAGGTTCTCTCTTTGAAACTTTCACAATCCTATACATGTTGAACATGTCTTTATTCTCTTCAAAGGCATTTCATCTTTTCAGAAGAAGGCTACTGGTTTTTAAATAATAATTAACAAAATATGTCTTCTTTTAATTCTCTCAACTCCACTAATGTTGCTGTGTGTTCTAGTCCAGACTGCTTTTCAGGAAGAGTAGCAAACGGATTACATGACAAGAAGATTAGTTAAAAGGTCAAGACACTGTTTATGTTCAGAGAAAATATTTTATTAGTGGTAGTGAGGAAGTTATGGGAGACAATCCTCATCCTCCTTCAGCATTGCCAATAAAAACAAGAAAATCAAAGAAGAAAAAGTGGTACAGATATAGTCTCTTGAAGTTTATGTAGTTTCAGCTCTGCAAAACAAAAGCTGTATTATTTCTCTCCCTCCTTCTTCCCCTGCCACCTTCCCTCTGTCTCCTCAGCCATGCTTTCCTCATTCTCCTCCTCCTTCCTTTTTTCTCTCATCTTTTCCTCTCTCCCATTATGTTCCTTTAGTTTATGGAGTTTACAACTTCTTACAGCTTCTTAAGTGTCTAATCTCCTGATATGTAAATTCCTTATGCTATTTATGGAATTTACAGGCTCTTCAATCTTAAAGCTAAAGAAGCAGAACTTGTAAATTTGTATAAACTAGTAAGTATATATTTCCCTATGCATATTTAGATGTGCATTTATATTTATGCAGTTTAGAAATTTTCTGCAGTTGCAGGAGGGAGAAGTACAGAAATCTATCTGAAGCCTGCCATGTTTTGATTAGTTGATCATTTTAAATAAGGTCAGGTTGCAGATGAGATCCAATATAGCCCCAGTCTTAAAATTTTTATACTTTGTAACTTTCTCACAGTAATATTACCTCTGAGATTAAGTAATTAACTCTTTATGGGAAAATTATATCATATAGACATCTGTAAGAGACTTATACAGAGGAAAAAGATACATTCCCTTAAATTTTAAACTGACTCCATAGCTGAGTAGCTTGTACCTGTCTTAAATTTGTTGAGACATAGAAGGTCTGCTACCACTAACATTTACTAGGTTGATAAATGCTTCTCTTTTCTTGACTAATTGAATTTTTTCTTACTTTAATATAAGTTCTTTACTTCTTACTGAGCTGGGTTTTTTGTTTTGTTTTTTGTTTGTTTGCTTTTGTTTGGTTTGGTTTTTTTCCCTCAGCATTACTCAACTTTGTATCTAAAAGTAACTGGTAAGGAGGGGGGTACCAAGTACCTTCCTTCTGAGATCATTATTTAAGCCATCAACTCATCCAGTAGCAGTTTGGTTTGATCATTGAAAACAACTGCTCCAAAGAAAGAGAAAATATGTCAGCTTTGGTTTCCCTCTCATCAGTTTGAAAGTATGATTACAGTAGGAAAATAAGCGAAATGCACTAATAATGGCTAATGGCATATTTTCTTTTGCTGATGCAGTTCAGTCCACAATGTATCTGTTACACTTTTTAAAATTCTACTTTGCTACTCTGGAATCACACATAGAAAATTATGGCTAAGCAAAAAGAGATCAATGTATGTTCCAGGCAGGGAAAAATGAATCAAAAAAGCACTTTTATTAGTAAAAGATCTATTGACTGATAGTCAAAATCTAGCAACTATTTTAAGTATAAATCTCCATGCATTTGTTGATTTCAGTGTGTGTCTACAGGGACTTATGGCTTTAGCCACACTAATCAAATCTGGACTTCAGCAGCTGAACAAAATGATGCTGACTCAGTTAATTTCCAAGTGTGGAAGTCCACCAGGGGAGAGAGATGGAGTTAAGCTTAATTGTTACCTATTAACCTTGACTAATACTTTACAGTAAAATCACAAATATACATTATAGTAGCTTTTCTTCTTCCTGTCCTTGCAGTCTGAAATATAGATGCAGTCTAAATCCCATTGACTTTCAGTACAATGTATTCTCCTGCATTCATTAGGTTTTGCTGACCTGAGCTAGGCACTTCTATAAGAAAACTTTTTTTTTTAACAACTTTTAAAACCATTGGGAAAGTAAGGATAAAACTTCATGTACTAAAAATATAGAATCTATTTCACAGGAGACAAACTAGATGGAGTATCGACATATGGTGAAAGAGTTTAGAATAGATGAAAATTTCCTTTCTTTAGACAAATACCTTATATTCCAGATCAACCTGTGCTATTAAGCTTGGCTATCAGATACTTCTGGCCTCTGACTCTTGGGAAAAGAAAATGCAACACATTCACAATTTAAAAAAATCTTACAAGGAATAATGGGGAAATAATTACAGTCAATGCTATTTTCACAATATTAGAAAGCTTTGAGTCCATGTGAAGACAAAAGAAAAGATTGACTGTAACCCATATTAGGGATGGAAAGCAAGATAACCAGCTGGTAGCCAGAAAGGATAACTATCACCTCTCCGATACCACACTATTTTTAGAGCAATTATGTCAAACTGGTTATAAATACTTGCAGAGAAATCATACAGGGGCTAAATGTATAATAAGCAAAATTTCCCCTAGTTAGACAGGTTGTTAAAAAAAAAATCTTGTTTTAATAATCTATTTAATTGTCTTAGTTTTCTATTTCATATATGTATGTATACACACCTCCCAATATTTCTGAGTACCTATAGAGGTCTTCAAAGCAATCATTCAACAATATTAAGATGTACAGACTTGATATGCATTCACCTATTCCAGTGAATATTTTGTAATTTCTAGATGTTTTGTAATTTTCTGTGTGTTCCACCTACATTTCTCTGCATCATATGTCCTTGGTGTTTTGTAAGAATTTCAGTTTCTTGCAGAAATATGATACACATTAGATGTTTAATTTTAATTTTTCCTCATAATTCCATTCCTTGTTATGAATGCATTCTCATTCTTAAGAAAGCAATCATAAGTTCTTAAAATACAGCTGTTATAATAGATTTTGCTATGTTTAACCCAAGCTACTCTATGATTCTGTGTTGAAAATGTAGATGCTTTAATGTTTTCTTTTTTGTTAAAAAACCCAGTGGTTTAGAGAATTATTAGAAGCATCAAAAATCTGGGGACAGGCAAGGTGCTAAACTTCCACAAATCATTTCTATCAACGAGGAGAGTCCATATTATTTTAATTCACTACCATTAATATTGTTTTCAAGCTAGTACCTATTATTTCTGTAACTCTAAAGCTACCTTCACAGTACTAGTACATTTAAAATAAACTATTTTTCCTTTATGTAAATATTAAAGAGGAAATAAAAACATATAAAACTACATTAGCCTCCCATACCACAATAACATGCTGGTGTTCAAGTCCAAGAAGAGGAGTAAAACATGCTAAATTTTAACCATGAGTTTTAATTGCATTTTGAAATTATTTGCCCTGACAGGAAATCTATAATCAGAGTGGACAATTCCTCAGTGGAATTTTCCATTCCTTTCTCCTCCAAGAAATAAATTCACTAAAATATCTGTAGTGGGATCTTTGAGTAGATGGTTTAATAGGGTTTGACAGCAATTCAATAGCTATATCTGGAAGGCCTGTTGTTTGGAATTATTTCTTGGTGTGTGACAAGAGATTAATTTAAAATTCATTTGAGAGGACAAAACTCAGTCCCGCCTCAAGAGCTGAATTACTTTTCTTACAGTATTTCCTCCATAATTGCAGGTAGTCCATCAACATCTAAATCAATGTCAAAAGCAAGGTCAGAATAGTCACTGAAGTATTTCAGGTGGTTCCCAATTGAAAATACTGTAGAAAAAATAAAATAAATATACAAAAATACAAGTAGACAATGTGAAAATTTCCACATTCTCCAATGTATTTTCTTAATATGGATATCCTGAAATGTTACTAAGGTAACACTGAATGATGAATAGTGTAGATTAGGGTATATGACAAATGCATTTCTAAGATCTTTTTGGATCACTGACAGATGCCTGTTGGCTTCCACTATACATGACTTAGAGATATGGCAACCATTCCCAAGTTATTTTTACTGGAATATTTATTTTCACTCGGTCGTTGGGACAACACTGTCCCATTTTTATTTATGGTTAGAAAGATTTCTGCCCCATGATGTAGTCAAGAGTGCTGTCTTGAGAGGTACTCTGTTTCATTGTTTCTTTTGTTCTAGCCT
Organism: Chloebia gouldiae; assembly: GCA_003676055.1. Lineage (NCBI taxonomy): Eukaryota > Metazoa > Chordata > Aves > Passeriformes > Passeridae > Chloebia > Chloebia gouldiae. The sequence goes on along the minus strand of QUSF01000001.1, from coordinate 42,022,662 downwards.
CCGTCCATTCCCATGTCTCTCTGCAGCCTGCAGTCTCAAACGCTGTGTTTATATATATCCATGTTATGGATATACTGCCATGTGACACACAGACCAGCTGTGGCACATCACACTCAGTTAACCCAGCAGATGCAGAAAGTGACATGCTACCAAGCTGAAAGTGTTGGCCTTCACAAGTACATACATATTTATGTAAGTACAAATACTTCAAAGAGAATAGAAGACCACAGATAAAAATATTTTGATTATCCAAACACAATTATGTTGTTGTTAGTGTTGTTCACCTCTTTACAGTTGGTGGGAAACACCACCCTGCAAGAGCTTCTGAAACACAAAGAGATAATGAGTTTGTTTTGCCATAGGCATTGGTGTTCCATTCAAGGATATTCATTCAAGTCAAGAATCTGATTTTCACAGTAATTCTATGCACCTGCTTTTCTACAAAGTTTGTTCAGTCTCTTTTGACTGTTTTTGGCTCTGACTTTTCAATCATAAGAAGAGAGCAAAAGAACAGAACCAAAGAACTGAAAGAAGTTGAGAGGATCGTAGTTTCCTGAACTCATTGCTGAGTAGGCTGTCTAGTAGGGGTGCTTTAATAGATGAAAAGGGTGAAGCTGAAATTGTTTCTGAGGAAAAGTATGATTGCCCTGTAAAACTTGTAATTGTAGTCTTGTCCAAAATAATCAACAAAAATAAAATGCTGAAAATAAATACATCTATTTGAGATTACTTACTTTTGTGCATTTATTTATTCCTCATACAACATGCAGCTACAGAAAAGTATGTGTCTACTCAATATAAAGAAATCACTATGATTTAAGATGGTGGGCTTGCAATCTCCTGTGACTGCAGTGTGATACAAACAACTTAGTCTTGATTTTCAGGGCTTTGTATTTGCAAAATACAAGTAGTATTCCATATTTTAAAGAAATGGAAAATGAGTAGCATTGATCTCTGCTCAAGTAAAGGAGGCACTGCCAGGATTAATTCATTCTAGTTCTCGTCCCATGGAGAAGTGGAATAGAAAAGAAAATGGGAGTATGGTAAAGATAGAAAATTACTTTTACTTTGCATGAATTACATGATGTTTTAGTTATATTTTGTGTGGAGGCCTGCTGAAACACAGACACCTGTGACAAGCAGCTGTTTAGAAAACTAACTAATACTGGTCATGATAGTCACCAATTTAGCAACAAGAAGAGTATCTTGCATTTGCCCTTGACAGATTCACAATTAAAGCAATATGTTTTCTTTTACTTCTAGGACAAAATGTAGTAACAAAGATTTTGTTTTCTAACTTTTTTAGCAGTTAAAGAAGAATGCTTTTCTACCTCAGAAAAGTTACATCATCTGCACACCTTCAGAGTGAAAAAGTGCTCTATCCTTATTCCATTTCTTTTTGCTACTGTGTATTCAAAAAGGACAGAAGATGTTGTCTCACTTGAGGCAATATACTCCACTTGTGGGCAGTATTAAAAAACATACAAGCACTTAGAGATACTTTAACCTGACAGCAGGACTTTATGCATAAGTGGTTATATCTGCCTCCCCAGTCCTAAAACTTCTGACAGACTCATCTCCTTCAAAGAATGGTTTCTCCAGCTCTGATGTTGCAGAAATAGATAAAAGGCTATTTCTGAGGATGTCTTTACAAGTCCCATTTTATTTCCATGCAAATTGCAGAATTGAAGGAAAGAGTGTGGCAAAATAGCAGGATCTTCTTCAGCAATACTACAGTCATGGTGGATTACACAGGACCTCATGTATAGACTGAGAAAACTTGTGAGTTACTTGTGGTAACTCCCAGGCCTCTATAAGTTGTGACAGTTGTTGGTCATCTGATGCTTCATCTGTTCTAATAGTGGATTCACCACAGTAACTTCTGAAAAAATCTGGTGAAATATGATGGAAATGGATAGATATACTTGATGCTGAGAAACTAGTCAACATTAGAAAATTTTAATGAGCTTAGCTGAAAGACATACTGATCATCACCACTATGTTCAGATATAGGCAGAATTATTAAGATTAAGTTTTAAATATACAAAAAGCATTTTAAAACTGCTGGATATTCGATTTTACACTATATTTAAAATCTATGTATTTTATTTTTAGACTATATGTAAAATCTATATTTACCCATCAATAATTATGTCTGATAAAAGCATGAACACATGCACAGCCTTTTTAAATTCATATTAAATTACATGTCCATTACTGTGATCTACATTTCCTTCAATTCTTTGATGATTTAGTCACTGGCTATGAATTCACTAATATATCCAACCATTACAATAACAGGATTTCTAATGCCTTCTTGGGCTGACAGAATTATTTTGAATGAATTTAGAAGCTTGAGTTAAGGTATTTATTTTAAGCGTCTTTGATGGGAAAATGTAGAAAAGTAATCAGCAAGTTTAAATGAGCTTTATTGATCATTAGAAAGCTTTTCTGCTACTTGATGTCATCTGTAAATATGGAAGGAAGCATAGGATATAGATTTCCCTGCTCACATAATTGAATCAGTTAAGATTATTTTTATCAATCAACACTAATTACTCTCTGTGAATAATGAAGAGTCTGAGTTAATGTTAGAAGTTGTACTTATCTCTAGACCCTATTTTCAACTGCTGAATTTGGCCAAGACACAGCAAAGTCAGGAGTTACCAGAAAATAATCTGAGCCACTAGCTTTCAAGACCAAAATAATTTTTTTTAAGATATATAGAAACATCTGAATAAAACCTAGAAAACAACTTGCATCTTCCCCCGAAGCTATGCAGGGACTCTATGAAAACTAGATAACCAGATTCAGCATACTTCTTGAAGGAATAAATAATGGCACTTCATCTAGTATTCTTCATTTAAGCAGATTCCTGGGGATAGGTGAGTGATTTGGCAAAGCAGCATCAAACAATGGCATTTTATGCCAGGTAGCAGGTCCACAGCAACCATTCACTGATACATGTTAGTGTAACACTGTACTGCATATTTTGTGGAATTTATTGTCTCTCCCTTCATTTTTAGTAAAGAAATATCATCAGCCTCTCTATTTCATGCAGACTCAGTCTCATTAGCAATAATTGGACGAAGCTGGAAAGCAAATAATTTTCCTTCCCTTTTTGGCAATCCCTTAAAAACAGAACAAAGCATTAAAACCGGCACACTACCTGTTTTATGTTTCACAAAAATCAGGAAGGTTGTCAAATAGCTCCCTCCCTTTGAAATAGATGCATGCAAGAATACTATGTTTGTATGTTAAAAAAAAATCAGATAATAGATTTTAGAGGCTAATTATTAACTTTTTTTTTGATTATTAGATATTTGGAGAGAAGAAATAATAGACATATGATTACTAAAAAAATTTAGCATTCAAAGAGTAACTTCTTTTCTTTCTATTCAAGTTAATTATGCATTTTATATGTGTAAGCAATTTAATTTCAAAATTACTGAGAGGTCAAACACCCCATGAAGCAGGTATTAAGATCTATGTGAAACACTGAAACATCTGTGTGCTGGTTTTGGGTAGTATAAATCAAGCTGTAGCCTTTGGAATGCTAATTTATTAATGGAAAATAGAAACCAAGAGAGTTAAAACTGTTTAAAGTAATTATGAATTGTAATCTCACAGTAAAAGCTCAAGTCATGTAGATCTGTTGCACTCGTTTAGCTTTAATCCCCCTGGTGTCAATGAGACTATTCAAATGATTAACGTGAAGCATGAACGGGGCAATAAATCAATTTGTTTATATTAACATATGAAAACCCCAAGGTATTTTACCAAATCCATCCAAGTAGAAGGCAAATCTAAGACTGCCAATACTGTAGTTTACATGTCTTATACAAAAGTATTTTTTCTATATTTAGGCGTAAGAGGCACAGACTGTTTCTCAAAAATCACAAAATGTAGTCATTTCTATTGAGTTTGCATAGCTTCTGTAGTAAATTTTGTCTTTATCATACCTGCATAACACTTAGGCAACTTTAAATTCTAAATATGCCACAGACATGGCCCAGAACTAAGAAAATAAAGGATTTGTTCTGTGGTGTCAATTACAACATCAGACTTAAGCTCTTGGTTTGCTGCATGGCTGTTCTTGTTACAATCAAATGAAGCATTTTAGAACCAGCATTTATTTAAAAATTATTCCTCACTAAAGAAAAAAAAATGATTATTTTAATTTGTACTCCTTCATTTGGTTACTTCCTGCCTTTTGTGCTATCACTACTAACCATTGTATCCTTGCTTGATTTGCATTGGACATGTCTTTTGGAATGTTTTTTTCAAACATCAAGTGTGATGAGCTGCTATGAAGGATTTATGCATTATGTAGGAAAAATGCAATGGCAAGATTATATGTTGGTGGGGGGGAAAGAGAAACAAAAATAACCAAGGTTAATTTTTCATAAGAGATTAGTTTCTATAGTAAAACAGAAATATTTAAGCACAGCAAAACTTAAAAAAATATTATTGAAAGTAAGAATAGCTTTAGGGTAAATATATATATATATATATATGTTATCAGTAATTTTATTATAAATCATTTATATGGTGGTTGGTTTCCAAGTGAGTATATCACTTTGAGTTTGGATATCAAATTTACATAAGCTCTTTAAATATGTTCTGTAACTTAGAATTAAACTTTGTTCTTTTGACTGGCTTGAAATTCCATTGTGACAGATCAAAATCACCACAAAATGTCTGTGGTGGTTTCTACTGGCCTTAAAGATGTAAGCAATCTTTTAAAATTTTGTCTTCTTTTAAAATTTTGACAGACATATATGTAGCAGTTCCTTTTTACATCCAGGACATTAAATTTTCTAAATTGCTCACGAGTACTAAATATACTTAAATAAAGTAATTTTAAAATGTGCTCTTACTATGCACTTTATTCGTGAAAGCATATTCTAAACAAACTCATAAACTGCAGAGAGTAAACCTTTCCAAACTGCTCAGCTCTCAGCTCTTCCATTAGTGCTACTGTCAAATATACAAAATGAAAACCACAGAAATCCTTTCCGTTGCTGTATCAGGTGTCAGATATTGTCCTGCTAGCTAATCTCTCAAAGTAAGAGGAAAGCTTAATAAAACTATAGCTAAAATCCTTCGACATGAATCCTGCTCTTACCTGTGGATTATAATGTAATCCCATTACGACCTTTCAGTATCCTTTATCTATCATGAAAAGAAATGTCTTAAAAGCTTCTTATTTTTGAACCATAATACACATGGGTTCATTCTATTGTTAAAGAATGCAATTTACCTCTAAATGTGTTGAAATAGAGGAGTTTGTGAGTCTAAGTCTTTTATTCAAACAGTTTACATTCTTCAGTTAGGAAAACATTTAGAGTGTAATTTTAAAATAAGTATGGCCACATCTGCTTGAAGGATCTTTTCAGTTTTGACAGTGTATCACTCATCTTTTGGTGATCTTGGCTGAGTAAAAGGTTAGTCAATGGCCTGAGTGGCTCGGGGTGCCTCTCCTCTTGAGTACGGCTCTCATATGTCCATCATCCCTTTCCCTATTTCTCTCAGGATGCTTCTCCCGCTTTCTCTTGAGCAGAAAAGTTGAAAAAACCTTTCCTTTCCTCTGTCTTTTTGCACAAGTAGAAACACTGTAATATTCTGCTACATTTTTCCATGGAAAGAATCTTTGCAAATCCTTGGGAGTATATAAAGCCATAATAAATAAAAATAAGGCATTGTTTTTATTTAGTTCCAGTACCTTTTTGCACTAAACTTGTTTTGCGCTAGTCAGGCAAAAAGCTCTGGAATCCATATTGGTCTTTGCTATTTATCTTGAGTGTCATAAAGCAGGGGTAAATGATTATATGAAAGGATGATGCAAGAGAAGCATGAAAGTTACTGTTTTCCTATAAAACTGACATCCTAGTTTTTGCCCTTTATTTCATTCTGCTGTATTTTTGGTTATGCTATAGAGAACTCAATGATTATATTAACCAAAAAATACAAGTTTCAATTCACTCTTACCTTTGCTAGTTTTTTATATTTCTCAAATCTTTCACTATTGTACTCCACAACATGAAAAAAAAATATTTTTAAATGAAAGGTTCTTAGAATAGTGAAAGATAATAAGAAAATTATCTGTACAACAGAAAACCAACTTCTGATAATTGTGATGACTATTATCTGCCAATGCCTCAACAAAGAACCAAGTATCAATTACTCAAACCAAATAAAATTTTAAGACACTGTCAACTCCTTCAAGGTTTTTTGGTCCCTACTCTTTTCTAACAGTAGGAAATTCTTTTCCTTTTAACTAAGAAACAGATTACTTTCTAAAAAAATATGAGGTTGCTGTGATGAGATTCCTGTAATCCACAGAATGATCAAGGAAAACTTAGAAGACAATGTGTGATTCATATTTTCTTTCACAACACAGCTTAAGTTCTTCAAAAGAAAATGGAAGCTGTGTCAAAATTTCCAGCAAGATTTCAGACAATTTACAAAAAAGATTGCAATATCTAGCCCTTAATAAAAATATTAGAAAGCACATGACCTTTCCAGATAAAACTTTCTCATGGCAAGGCCATTGACAAGAGTCTATTGTGGTATGTTCTTTTTATTTTCTTTGTATAATATGTTTGTGATATTAGAGTACAGCAAAAATAAAATTAAGGAAGATGGAATGTATGGTAAGAGCAAAATTAATCATATCTTATGCTCAAAGTCCAAAGACAAGATATATATGAAATACGGCAGTATGAAAAGCAGTTTAGTCTCATGCAGTCTAAGAGAAATCCTGACTCTTTCTGAGTAATGCAGAACAACTGTATCTCTACACTGAAATATATAATTCCTCAAGGACACCTGGTATTTGCTAAAAAGCTTCTGAGTTTCTGAATATATAGATTCTTTTCTAAGTTATTTCCTCTGAACTTTGACCCCCAGCTTGGTTCTAGACACTCAATTACACTTGTAAAATATTTTGTCCAGATTTGAACAAATGCTAGAAAATTACCTAGCCTTTTTTAAATTATAGGACATGAAATGGAATAAGAGTGAAAATAATACATACTTCATATGCCTAGTACCAATTTCAATGATGATTCATTTTCTACACAACCTTCATTTGTTTTATGCTGCCTGTAAGCCTGCAGCAAGATCACGACAGTCAGTGTAGAAATACCACAGTTTAGTCAGGCAAAACAATTATCCTTTGCTTTTTCAAACTGGTGAAGTTACAATAATAAGCTTGGGGAAAATTGATAATGAGATTTGTAAAGGATTTAGTTTTGTTGTTCTTTATGGGGTTTTCTTAATGTGTTCTCTAAAAAGGGCTTTGCTTCTTTTCTGCTACAGCCTGGACACTCAAACATAAATATACTATTTCCCTCTGTCCAGAGTGAGAAGTCAAGAAAAAAGGAAACAAAAGGAAGAGAGTTACAGAGTCTTTGCTATTCCCTGTCCTTCTCGTCAGGAAGAAAGGAAAGAAAATAAATAAAAAATTTTGATGATAAAAAATTTTTGTACTCCTGCCACATGAGTCTGCACAGTTCTGGTTGTTGACCCTTATAGGAGCTGGAACTGTACCCTTCTAGCTACTACTCTCTTGCCTTTCTATCATAAGAGTGAAATGGTCTCAAATAGACTTTGAGGAAACATTTCACACATGTCCTTGAGATGAAGGAGAAAAAAAATTCACCAGAAATATTCCAGGTTCATACATGACCTTCGGAAGTGGAACTAGTAGGACACTCAGTGCAGATCTTTCTACTGACTGTCTTTTGGTTGGCAGAGATGTAAAACTGGAGAAAGCACTGACTTTATTTCTGTTGTCACCTACCAGGGAGTAATTTGGTCAGCAGTTGTACTTATGCATTCATCTCCTGAGCAAGACTGAGAGCACTTCCAAGCATAATGACAGCTCCATCAGCTGCTGCCCTGCTTCCTGGAAGAGTGTGAAACTGTTCCAAGGCTCCACCTTCTGCCAAATATACAAAGTTCACAAGTGGTTTCCTTCAGCTTGAGGAGGGCTGCCATATGTCAGAATAAATATTGGTTTTATCAGCGAGCAAAATAAAAGTTGCATGGTTCAGTGCATGAGCAGGGTGAAAACAGTCATATTTGCACGTATGTGTTGAAAAGAAGTCATTATAAAATCCTCTTCCCATTAAAAAAATCAAAATAAATCAACAAGACAAACAAAAAAAAACAACACAGAGAAAATTATTATTTACTTAAAAAATTATAGTCTTACACTTTGCAAATATAAAAATGACATCTTTTACTTATCATTACTTCCAGTGCTAAGACATATGTGTCAAATGTTAATAAGGTGAAATACACTTGTATCAAGTGTTGACCTTTTTTTTGTGGTATTTAGAAGTATAGCTTCTCATGATAACTGTTACCTTCCACTCCATTTTCTATTCTTACAACAAGAACAGAATAAAATATGTGCCAGATGAGAATATGTTATGGAATCATTATCACTGTGGTGTAACAAGTTAGTTCATGTGAAGAGGAGAAAATATCTTACATGGAGTCTGTTGGGGATTACTCCTGCTTATATCTGCAAAACAGTAGAAAATGTACATCTAATATCAGGTAATTACCTTTGAGTGGATGACTGAACTAATCCCACTGTCTTCTGAGCTTCCAATTAAAAAAAATAGGCTTACCATGTCTTCCAGATATTATTTCAGAAAATACGGCTCATTGGAGGGTCTATAAAATATGATCTATTAAAAATACTGAAACAGTAGGGTTCCTATACTCTAGAGAAGCCTGAAAGGACATTTATTAACAACCTTCAAATATGTAAAAAGTTTCTGCATAGAGGAAAGTAGTAAACTGCTTCCCTATGGTTTTTTGGGGGGTTGTGCAAAGACTAATTAGATAAATTGAAGCAGGGGAGATTTAACTTTGATACTGGAAACAACAGTTTAATGATCCTCAAATACTGAATATATCACATGAGAAAACAGCAATTTTAATTATTGGATGTTTTTAAGTACAGGTCTTTCATAAATGAGGAAATGTTTGATTATATTTGACAGTCGATTAGCAATAAACTCTCAGATTGACAATCTTTAGAGCCAGAGATCAAGTAAGTGGTCTTTAGAAACATCTCCCAGCCTTATATTCTATTAACCAAAATTAATTATAAATCTAAAGCTGTATGTTATGCTAGATACATAATATAGAAGTCTGTAAATTGCTTACATTTCTACATTTTTCTCTTGTAATTTCCTTAAAAACGATCCTATATTATGCTAATCTATCAACAAACTACAGTTTGGACCAACAACAAGAACTACACTGGGACCGAAAATATTCCTGCCTTAATCTGCGGAAATCTAAGCACTTTGTGATTCTCCTAGTGTCCACTGTGAGATCCAGGCGATATTTGGAAAGTGAATTTAGAGCTATATTGGGATGTCTTGATGCAATGGTGACCATGTCAGTGACAGTGTCAGTAGTCAGTGACCAGATGCCTATCTAGAGATTTCTGTCCCCTACACAGAATTTAGAATTAGAGATTAGATTTGATGACTTTTCTTTCAAAATTCTTAGGGATTTAAGCAGAGGCTGTATTTGGACAAAAAAAAAAAAGCTCAAATTATTGTAGTTCTAATCTGTCATACAAAGCAGAGCTAAGCAAACACATTAAAAAGTATTACAAAAACCTTTTAAAAGTGGGGTCCAGATCTTGTCTTTAAAATGGGGAGGTAATTTTATGTACAGATAAGTAATAAATTAATATATTACACTGAAACCCGCCCCCCAAAAAACAAACAAAACAAAACAAAGAACCAAAACAAACAAAAAAACCCAAACAAACAACTGAACTCAATAAGAATTCCACAGAATTTTACTTCTTTATTCTCTACCGTGTTTTATCCTAGTCACTCTTTGTTTAGACTGTGTTTCAGGGAGAATACATTGCTAAACCACATTTTTTATGTACATATAAGTGCATGTAATAACAGTTTAGATTTTAGATGGCAATGATATAATTCTGAATTTTCTGAGGAAACTGGATCAAAACCTTTTTTGATCTGATGATGCTCACTGAGTAGATCATTTTAATGTTTTGCCCATTTGACATCAAGCTGCTTCTGCAGCAAGGCCCTGACTTTTAGTGTACATCTATACTCAGTAACTCAGTTTCCTTTATTTTGCACATTATATATGGTTTGGTTTTTAATATTTTTAAAGTCCAAACTGATCAGATTGTGATAAATTCTGAAAGAGAGCCTCATATAATCTATGTATCTGTTAGATTCTAGTATCTGGGATAGACAAATATTTCCCTTCTCAAGATATACTACACTTCAGTGACCTTAGAAGATTTTGTGATTTGAAGCAGAAACATGAGTTAGGTATTTTCTTTGTTCAGGGTACTTATTTACAGAGCTTGTCCTTACAAAACAAAGATATAGTTCCAGTGCAGTCTTTACACTCGTAATTCTTTTTCAAAGAGTAGGCAAGGAAAACAGTTATCCAGCTGTTAGATTTTTTTGCCTCTCCTGGTTCTTTTAGAAATCTTAATTGCTCAAAGAGCAAAATTTGAATATTCTGCCTCAGTCCTTGAAACAATGTTTTATTTTTTCCCCTCATCTTTTGCACTTGACCCTTGCGGTATTTCTGTATTTCAAAACTCCCAGTCAGTCCTCAAAAATTAACCTGAATGTCTACTCTGTTTTGAGCAGCAGCTCTACAGCCTAAAGGAACTTTTCAGGTTTGCCTGACAGACATTAGAAGGTCAGAGTGATGTATTAAATATTTCTTAATGAATTACACAATTGCACATTTCCCATTTCAAGGTAGTCATATATCCATTTATGTGACTGGAATATGGAGGACTAAGCATTTTTAAACATAATTTATATTTTTAGTATAGGAATTTACAAAAAAAATTGAGGCATTCAAAAAAGTAGTATAGTTGAAGAGTGGCAGAGCAAGAGCAATAAGAAATTATTTATATTGAGTCTAAATTCTCTGTTTAATATGTCCTCCATTAAACATCTTAACACTTGATTGCACCTAAAAATTTCACTCTCTCCAATAAAAGAGATAAACTTTCATAGTAAATTTAAAATAAAGTTACCTAAACACATTGTCTTGTAAAGGCAATGTTCTTTCTGTGCTCTCAAAATGCTAACACAGAAATTAGTGAACTCAGGAAAATCAAAAGCACCTGAGAAAGAGCAAGCATTCTTTTGTTCCTGACACAGTATAGAGTAGCAGGAATGTTACAATATATTTTGGCTTCATCCTTCATCTCTGGCTTTCACAGTGCAAAGTAACTCATCTTCAGGAGAACCGGGAGATTGAGATAGCTTTGTAGTTTCTGTGCCAGCTAGAAGTTTACACAGAATACTTCAATCTGCCTGCTTTATTTTGCATTGTCAAAGGCTTTTATGTTGAATTCTGCTGCCTGGCTCTTTGAAATAGCCACACAACAGCAACTGTCTCTACACAGAAGATGAATGAACAAGTTGCTAAGCAGCCAGATATTTGCTCTCCCTGCTTCTCTGTCATATGCATCCACACACCAATTTACATAATATTTCTTCTTTTATTTCCTATAATTTTAGATATATTTCATCTCCTATGACTTCTTGAGCTATTTTATCATAGTAGGTAATCTGTTTTGATTAATATGTATGACTGGTTTAGTACAATCCTATATTATGCTAATCTATCAGAAAACTCTTGTCAGACTAATGATGTAATAACTCAGTGTAACAACAGCTGCTGACATAAGTGGTTTTGGCTGACTTGGTCTTTCTTGATATAATAATGTTAAATGATTATGGATTGTAACTACATGATCTAACTTTATGGACAAGGATGTAAAAGAAACGTTGTGCAAAACTGTGTCTTCTGGCATATTTAGCTGAACATCAATTTCTCTCTGATTCTATATAGTAATTACTGCAAAAGAACAGGTTTCATTTTTTTCAAACACAAATTATTTTTATTGACAAAATATGCTTCAAGGCCAAAAAGGAAAAAACTGAGGAGATACTCAATAGAGAAATCACGTTTGTAATTACTTTTTTTATAGTTACCTTGAAAAAAAGTAATTTCCCATACATAATTTTCAAACAGATATGTTTCACAGATAAAAGATTTTTTCCTTTTTTTTCCCATTTTGTGCTTCAATAAAAAAAAACAAAACAAGAATTATGTTATCATACTTCTTTCTTGTATGCTACTATAGACATCGTTGGAAACAAATTGCAATGATCTGCATTTACTTTATGTTTCTTCCCTTCTTCACAAATTTTTCCAAATATGAAACAAAAATGAAAATCCATCTGACTTGCACACAAACCTTCTGAAACCTATTTCCCAAAGACTGCTGCACATCAAACACCTATGTAAACTGCTGTTTCTTACAAGGCTGCATAAGGCAATCTTCAGACTACAATATCCTTACTGAAAGTATAAATGCAAGAATAGTGCAGGAAAAGTTTGAATTGTGGATTTTCTTATTTCAGCTGGAATTCAGAAGTAATCATAACTTCAATATTCCTGTTATCTATGACCTTGAGCTATTTCTGACTAAAGAGAATCAGATGAGTTTGAGCAATGTCCTCATGTAAGTACATGATTAAATTTATCTTGTTTTTCTCTCTTGAGATTCAGACATCAATACTTTGATATCACAGGTTCCAGACTGATCTAGCCTTATACAAGAGGTTAAGACAAATATTGATAATCAAAAGCACTTATCTTTTAGATAAAAGTTGGCATTGAAAATATAAAGATACGTCTGTATTAACAAGTTCTGTGGTGTGATAGAAACAGGCCACTAAAGCAAAGGACTCATTGCTCAGGGCCTGAAATCCACACTGCACATGTTTCATTACCCCTTGTGCATAGCAGTTATTCTGGAGTAGCTCTGGAGCATTCTCAAAGACAGACTTCCAGTAACAGCTAGACTCCACCTTGATGCAGCTCCTTTGGTGAAGTTTCCTCCAAAGGAATTTGGATTAAAATGATTTGTATTAAAATGAAAAGGGCGAAGTAGAAAGAACTGCAAGTTTCATTTCCAAACTCTTTGCTGACCCAAATTAAATTGCTAATGCAAATGCAGTCTCCACACAACTGGCATTTTTTCTGTTTTCCTATATTTGCCTCCTCATTTGAAATTCTAGCAGGATAAAAGGACCCTGCAAACACTTTCTTTTTGGTGGATCTAGGTTTATTTTTCTATTAAGAATTTGAGTGCTTCAGTCCTGAATGAATAGATTAAAGAATATAAATGCAAACAGATCACTTTGAAAAGATTACCAGGTGTACAGAGTAGGTTGCAGTTGTATTTTCACAGGGTTACTTAGAGGGTGATTTCCCTGTGAATGTCATGCACTTAAATAATCTTTCAAGAGATACAACAACAAAAACATCCAAGCTAAAAGAGCATATAGTATCAGTGATCAGTGACCTACAAAAGTTAAAAATATACTGTAACTGCCTATATCATCTAAAACCTGCTTACTAAAGGGTATGCCAAATCCTTAAACTGCAGTAAAAAAGTCCATAAATATGAGTTTCCATGATGGATCGTGACTACTTGGAATCCTTTGTTAGGATAGCAATCAGTATTTTTAACATCCACAGCCTTCGCTCAGCTAAGTTTTATTGAAAACCAGGATGTGAATGTATTTCAGCATTTGTTTCCTATGTTTTTCATGAACTAATTCTATTCCTTTGAAATTTCACATTGAATTTTATAAAAATATTCTGTAGAACATATGCATTTAATTGCAAAATCATAACTTTGGAGTCATGATTATATTTGTTTGATCACATTTTAAAGACAAAGAAATATCTAGGATAACTCTAGAATTGCTGTATTAGTGTATTAGTGTATTAGTGTATTAGCGTGTAGAAAATTTGGAACTCCCAAGGTATGTTAAGAGATTCAAGTTTCAGTTGAAAAAGTACTGCTGATTGGCAGAGGAAATCACTGTCAGGAACTGCTACTGAAATCCTTATACATGTCCCTAAAGGTGTGTCAAGTGAAGAAAATTTCTAGAGAAAAGTTGGAAATGAAACTATGAGTGAAACATGAATGAAACTATGAGTTTCTTCTTTTTTTTATGATTCTTTATCTTGTCAGAATGAGAAAGGGCAAAATTATTCAAAGAAACCGTACTTCCTCTCAGCCATTCTCTCTTCAGCTTAATTCTTTACAAAGAATAATCCCGGCAAATAATTTCTGCATCGAACTCTACTGGTACAAAAAGGAGACCAAGGCAAGATAAAGGAGTGTAGAAAACTGGTATATGGACTTAGATTTACATAGACTAGTTTTCACATATTCTAAACTGTATATAATTCTTATTTATTTTTTTTATACAGGTAGGTTTCTTTATATAACAGTAGGTTGTTAACATATCAGGAAGGGTTAGAACATTTAGCGGCACTAGCACTTTATTGAAATGAAACCTCCTTCCAGATGTATAATAAAAGGATTATTTTAACTAATCCTCTTCTGTTATTTATGCTGCTTACACAAGTACTTACTCGTTGGACCACAATCAGATGGCAAAAGACATGGACTACTCAGTCAGTACTTGGTCTCTATTTTCACTGAAAGATGGTAAGAGCTACTGCATGTCCACTCACAGCTGCCAGGACTCACACAGGCCAAGTGGGACTCTGGCAAGTCAGGAAAACTTCATATAGGGGTGAAACTGTGATTTCCTCTCTGCTTTTCAGTCTTAGACACAACATTTTCTTTATAGTAAGTCTTACAGGCAAACAATAGTGATCCTGAAAATTTCCAAGGGGCTTGTCTGATCATTCTTAAATCTCTAGTGAATGATTCTCTGCAGCTCAGGAAAATGAATAATTTAGAGTTTTCAAGAGTGAGAGTGAAAGGTTATGCCAAAGGAAAGTAATTCCAGAAGAATAAATGTGACACCCTGAGCAAAAAAAGGAACTGTAAGTATGGATCCTTTTTCCCCCCAGGTAGCATTATATTCTTATTATTAGCATTTCATATTCTGTTGCATTGAACCAAAGGGGTTTTAGCTCTTTTAGGACAGGAATGGAACTTGATGCAGCAATGATTTTTCATTAAATTGAACTTAGAGTAGCTTATGGTGACTACCAACAAGGCATAGAGGGAGAATTAACTGAGGCCTTACTGTCATTGCATTGTTTGAGCCAAGCATTCAGTGGAGCTCACTCAGGAGAAAGCAAATAATATATTGGAATGATTTCATCCTAACCTGTCAAGCCGAAATAAATGCAGACATTGAATCTCAGGGAACTTTCAATAAAATATAGAGAGAAGTAAGCTCTAAACAGCATAACTTCCAGAAAAAAAAATATTGCCAGAGAACTAGTATATTTTAGAAAGCCAGGCCTGTTATACTTCCTCTGTTAGTTAGTGAAAGATAAATATTTGTATCCACAACCATTTAGGAAAGTCATAAAAACCGAAACGCTGGTAACTGCTTCTTATCCAACTGTTAGGGTTGCTGAAAATTATGCCACTTTGAAAGACCAAGACAAATCAGATTTTTCTCATTTCATTTTATGACTCTTGGGCTATCCTCCTTCTTTAATGAGCTTCTCTGCTTCTCATTTCATTACTCCTAACAGGTTGTCATTGTGGACAGAACAACCTATAATGGTAACTTGAGCGAGCTATCAGCTAAAAATGTAAACCAGGAAGTGTAAGCAGGCATAAAAATTTACTATAAAAGAAATATACATACTGAAAAAAAACCTTTTACTAATTTTCTGGTAACAGAAAGAGGGACAAGAGTCAAATGGACTCACTGTATGATGCACAATCACCGGGCAGTAGAGCCACTACAGAGAAAAATAGTAAAGACAAAAGCATTATACTCATAAACAACAGGAGAATTAAGTGTATTCATTCAATATGTTTTCAAATCACTTCTGTTGTGTTTTTGGGACTGGTAGAGTTTATTTAGCCAGGAGTAAACAGAGTAAGAGAGGATACTCAAGGAAAAGTCACAATGGTTAGAGTAGAGGGTGAAAAATGGTACTGAAACTAAAATCTCAAATAACTTGAAGAAGAGGGTACAGTTAAGCAATCTCAACAGAGAAGGTTTAGTACAAATTTATATAATGTAAAATAATGCTTTGTTGAGATAGCCAGGCTCTGACAAGGCACAGACAGAAATATCAGTCTAAGAACTTGTGGAGCACTTCACATCTGAACTACCCCAGGATTCTCATAGCATTTGGAGAGGAATCTCAACCACTAGAAAGCAATACTAAAGTGAATGGTCTTGCAGGGTTAACACAAAACCACTGAGCTGGCACAGGGATCATATGTTGTATACCTTAAAAATATGCAGAAACCTTAACCTATTTTTTCAGTTAAAGAATTATCCAAGGAATTATAGACTAGTTGTTGTATTTACTATGAAATTTAAGTTTATGCTTGGGGAAGGAGATTGCCATCATATTCTTCTGTAAAATGACATATCCAAAAGCTATGGAGCTGCAGGAATGGAAATACTCTCCAGTAATTTAATTTGTACTAGAAGTTAAGTAAGAAAGAGAGTTCTTAGTTCTGTAGACTATCTTAGGGATATTAGGAAAAAATTCTTCTCTAATGAATTATTGGGCAGTGGAACAGACTGCCCAGGGAAGTGGCTGAGTCACCATTCCTGGAGGTATTTCTGTAAATGGGGCAGCTGAGGACATGGTTTAGTGCTGGACTTGACTAATGGTTGAATGTGATGATTTTAAACGTCTTTTCCAACCTAAATGATTTTATGATTCAATTGACCTCAATCAGTAGAGAGAACACTTCTTCAGAAGTCTCTCCAAAACCAGATTATTATATAACGTCAGAAAATATATCTCCCCTTGCCACAGCCTTATGTTAATTAATCCTTTTATTCTAACCAACCTGAAAAAAGAATAGTAAAGAAATTTCATGCTGTAGAGAGCTTGTTTATACCTGTTCTTCTCTGATAAGGGTTCACTCAGCAAGCTCCAAGTTTAGGACTACAAAATAGCAGTAAAAACCAAACAAACTTAAACCTAAATCAAAACCAAACACACAACAACCACAAAATCTACAAAACCATTGTCATGCCTAATTTTGCATGAGAAATGTAATTAAGAGTTAGTTAACCTCAACTGCAAATTCATTTGGTATCAGTCTATGTGTATACTTCTCTTGCTGTGTTGCTGAATGGGGCTCCTAGGCAGTATTGTACAGAATCATAAACCATCTTTCTGTAAGGGCTGAAAGAAGAGGAAGAAAGTCATGAAAAATAAAAAAAAAAAAAAAAAAACAGAGAAAATATAGTGTCTGCTCATGGTACCCGACTGCAGCTTCCTTAAATCTAACTCACAAATCAAATTCATGATTTGAGGAAAATGCAAAAGGGGCAAAAATAACACCTCAGCCAGGCTGGCAATAACATTGAAAGGAACTGGAAAATACTTAGGAGTTTAAAATATATTTAATATCATGTGGTGCAGAAAAGTGAAAGGGAAGTCATCAATCTTCCCACATGTTGCAGGAAAAGCAACATTTAACATTTACAATCACTACAGTTTTCAGGAGAAAATATAAACTGCAATATAGTACTAAGTATCTTGTGCTTCAAAACAAACTAACTTCGAATAGATCTGTATTTCTGTCTTCACATACTTGGCAAACCACAGATCAGATTCAAAATGCAGGCTTAGTCAAAAGTACACAGAGCCACAAGAAAACTACAGAGTGATCTCTGTATTTACAGAGATGCTGAAGAAAAAGGAAGATAAATTGACCAATTGTTCTCAAGCTTATGACTTTAATTTCCTGTATTTTTATTTATATCATATATTCAAATATTTTGTTTTCTATAACAGCAAAAAAGGAATAACATACTAAGAGACATTTGATTAAATTACTTGACCTGAATTGTTATAACTTTAAATGTTGAGAATTTTAAATGCAAATGAAAACATTAATACACTCTATTCAAATAACAGAGTTTTAAGACAATATCTGATTCTACTGAAAAATTGGAGCAACATAATAAATTCAAATTAAATAAATTCAAAACAACTTCGAATTTCAAGGCATAGATGATAAATCTGTTGGTTTGAATTTTGCTAGGTTTGGGGTTTTTGTTGTTTTAAATGATTTCCATCTGGTTAGAAATTCGCATCTAATTATTTCAGTGAAAGTGTTTAAAACATCTCATATACACTGACTAGATCAATAATATGAGGCTCCATTTTGAAAGTTCTAATAGTCAATAATATAAATAAACAGACCATTCCTGGGAACATGCACATGGGTAATATTCAAATGCGATTCAATATATGTTTAAAATGCTAAGTAGGAGGCAAAAAGGCAAATTTCATTAATGTTCCTACAAATTTTATAACATATCTTCAGTTGTCTTTCCTTTATTCTTTCATTGCACACCCAAATGTTAGTGAAATGTGCATATGAACTGTGAAATCTAAATATTCCATGGTGAATTTCAAAAAGCAGTATTATTATATATATTATGCATTAATACTTCCTTTTGAAGTAATCGTGTTTATAATTAGATATATATTTATAAATGAACAATTATACACATTTTTATATATTTATTTCTATTCATTTTTAATTATAATTTTATATTTTTATAATATATAAAATATTATTATTACATTGACAATAATATTAGGGGGATCTTTCATACAAAACTTTAAAATAGGAAACATCTAAAACAGTTGAGATGTCCCTGTGAAAAAAAAATTAAAAACATCATGTAACTTCCTAAGTGAGAGACTTCCATGGTAAGAATTTGTAAATTAATTATTCTTAAAGCAAAGTACACACCTGGCAGTTTGACAGAGCAAGTACTTTTGTCCCCTACAAAACTAATTGTTTGCCAGTGCTAGATCTCCCCTTAGAGGTACACCCCAGCAGGGTGGCTCCAAATCTGGCTGTTCCTCCTCTTCCTGCCTCCTCCTTCAATCCAGGCTCGACCAGAACTCATTTATTTTCCAATCCTCGGGGAGGGGAGTGGTGGAAATCCTCACTCCCAGACCAAAGCTTAGATCCCACCACATACTTTGGTCTTACCCCCAGCAGTGGATGCAGCTTATCTGTGAGTCTGTGCTGTCCAAATAATCAGTGTACTAAATATTTTTCACTGAAGACATTGTCCGTAGTTGGAAAGGGCGGGGGTAAAAAGAGATCAGGAATATTTTGATTTTATTAACTACTTTGTTCTTTATCAGTTATTCTCTGACTGCTAGTCTGACCCATTTTGTCAATTATGCATAATCTTTCCATATATGAGATAAATTTATCAACATCAAGGATGACGAATGTTGATGATACCAACCTTTTGGTATAGAGAATTAGATGTCTAGCATGAAAGGAATAGGAATAAGAAATTCATTCTTTCAACACTTTTATTTTTAACAACCTAATTTGAAATGTTGTTTTCATTTTCCTAAACTGTTGCTACAATTTAATATGGAAAAAATATGGAAGCTTAATTTTTTTTTTTGAGTTAGAAGATATTTTTTAAGTCAAGCTGAATGACTTCTTTGATTCACATCTGAAACACTCTAATATACACAGATGTAATGTAAAGATTAGGTAGAGATATTAATATTCTAGAGATCTTTCTGCAAAGAATAATATAAATTAAAATAAATATGCATTCATAACATTTTAATAAAACTTGGCATTATTCTATGCATTATATTAATGCTTTTGCATAATGGTTATAATATCTTTTACATCATATGATCAAATTATATTACAATGAAATAGATAAGGAAATGTATTCCAAAAAAGGTCCCAGATATATTAAATCATGTCATCATTAAAACAGTAATAAAGGCACTCATACATTAAATTGTGTAAAATAAAAAAAAATTGATGCTCTTATTGGCTAGATGTGTTTGCCATGAATTTTAACAATATTGTAATGGTTGCAAAAACTATGAACTATTTGTATAGACTACCCTTGCTTTTACAATTCATAGTTTCTAATGAAAAATAAATTGTTCTTTCTGACATATTTCTGAATCACATTATTAATATCAGTACTTCCTACTCTGTTTTTGAACCATATGACTTTTAATAGGTGGGTTCTGAGAATAGGTAACAAAGACAATGAAATATCACTGTATTTTCCAGATGCTTTTATAAGAAAACACAAGACAAGACCTTTCAGAATAAAAACTGACTTGTTCATTAATTATTCAGGAAAAAGTGAATCACACCAATATTGTTTAATTTAGGCCTATTGTGTGTTGGTCACCTGAGCATCTTTGTAAACTCTGGCATATTGATCTTGCTAAGCCTTTTCTGTTGCTGTGTCATCTTTATAAATACCTAAATTTTTCCATTCTATTACAGTTGTACAGCTATAACCTTCATTTTAAAGATCTGAGTTTCTCTTTACTACCTTTACTTATGTTTGAATATCAGACACTATTTGTATCACTTTTAGTGTGCCACAAGCCACTAAAAATAGTGTTTTTTTCTTATCAAAAAACTATCTGCAGAAGGATTCAGCCTAAAAAGAAAACTGAATAATAAAAGTCACAAGTTCTGTTTTCTTGAGAATCCCAGCAAGAAACCTATCAAAATGGAATGAAGATAAAGGAAAATTATTGAGATGATTAGCCATATCCCTGATAACATTTCTCTTTGTATGTAGCATTAGCTATTCCCACACAATAACTCACTCAATATTTCAAGAATAGTTGATTGCTTGGATTTCTTTATTCCACAGCAGTGAAGGAGTACATTGATGGAGATGTTTCATGTAATTGCTCTGCAGTTATCAGAGTAATGAAAACATCTACCTCCTTTTGGTCTTTGCTTTTGTAAGAAATCATATCCCAGCACCTATGAGTCATGGTTTTATTGGCCTTGTTTGGTTATATGAGATGTTCTGAAAATTTCTCTGATTCTTCCTTGTATGTGCTCCTGTTCAGTCCTTCCAGAAAATAACCTCCTCGTTGATTCCAAAGTCTCAGCATAGCAACTTTATGAACTTCTTCAGAATTAAAAAAGTTCAAATCTATTTCTCCTCAACATTAAAAATCCAATAAATATTTTTGGCTTAAATAAAACTCTTGATTTTTAATCAAAATTTTTCTTTGACAATATTAAAGCATTTAAGGAGAGCCTAGATTTTTTTTTAATTGTAATTAAGTAAAATATGCCACTTAAAAAAAACAATTGAAAAGTCATCCTTCCTTTAGTAGGGCGTTTTAGGGGCAAGTTGTCAAACCCAGCAGTTTCAGATGCTTTTATCAGTCTGTTTTCTGAAGAAGAAACCAAGCCATAAACAATAGGTTTTCTGAGAGAGATAAAACACTAAGTTGTAGAAAAAACAAGCCAAAGAGAACAAGCACATTTGGATGTGATCATGAAGTAATTTACTAGGATTTGAAAGTGCTTCACCTAGTGGTTACAACCTCTTTGTCACCTCAAGGGCAGACAAGACCTCGTTGTAACCTTTTAACTTTAATATTGATAGCATCATTGTAGGTTTTACTGATTGCCCACTTGATGTTACAATCACCTCGTTTCCTTTAGAGTTTCTTTAGAGAGGATAGCGACCTACTGCCATTCTACTGTACTGTGTACAATTTATGTGACACCAAAATGCCTCCAGGTTCAATGTGCACTATTGAGAGTAAAATAAATTATTCCCCTAAGTTTTCTTTTGACTGTTTAATAGCTAAGAATAAGTTCAAAAGGAGAAAACAATGCCCAGAACACAAAAGTGGAATTAATATATTTCATTTGGAGTTCAGTTTGGAAAAATATATATTTGGATGAGAACATCCATTCTTTGACTAGTGAAAAACTGATTTATCAAGACAAATACAGACAATAAATCTAAACACAAGTGAAAAAAAATAGTAAATGAAATATCAAGGTATATTTACCTTAATGTTTTTAGATTTTTTTCCCATATCAAATTATTTCAAACACTATTTCAAGTAAATGTAATTTTTATATAAGTTAAAAAAAAAAACACAGAGAAATGCTTTTATATTTTCTGTTAATGATTACATGATGAAAATAATTTTACAGAAATACCAGGGCTGGAATAGACCTTTGGAGATATCTATTCTACTTTCAAATTTGATTTTCATTAAATTTGGAACAGAAGTTCTAAAAAGCTTTTATGAATACTTAATAGTATCAGAAGTAAATGAAGGCAAAATAGTACATTATGGCAATGCCCAAAGCTTAAAGAAGGTCAAAAACTTTAAAAATTTGACAAAATTATTCTTGAGAGTGAACTGGTAGTAGACATTTCACTGGGATTATAATGGAAAAGAGACACATCATTATCCAACTCTTGGTTTTTAGCTGGGGGAAGGGGGTTGTTTCTGGGGTTTTGTGGTTTGTTGTTTGGGTTTTTTTTTAAATTTTCACTTTGTCTGGGTTTTTGTTGTTGTGTTTTCTTGGTTTGAGGGGTTTTCTGTTTTAACTTACTATAGTAAGATACACCATTAAACTCCTGAAATATTTGATTTCTTGGGCATTAATTAGAGGTGCATGTGGTAAGTCGGCAAGAAGGACAAAATGGATTAAAAAGAATGCGTGTGAGATTGGATAGGGACACAAAAGGCCAAGACAATCTGCATCAATCCCGCATAACCACAGAGCAAATATTCATTTGATTCTTAGCCAATGCAGTTTTTACATCATCCATCAAATCACAGAGGCAGGTGAGCCTATGTTTGCATTTCAGCTATAGTGACTGGAGTAGGAGGTTAAATTCACTCCTATTTCATTTGTTTTAAACAGTCAAAACATACTGCTTGAGCAAGTAATTTTTTGTTTGCCTCTTTTGTTTCCCAAGAGTTTGCATCAGTTTTGTGTTCGACATTCCTGTGGGTAAAACAGAGAGAATAGCAAGCAATCAACCAAGTGACTTTAAATTAATTGCAGTTAAGAAAAAAAAACTACATATGTGCAGGATATTTATTTTTTTTAAGATTGATTTACAAAGCTAAAATAATATCCTTGTTGAGAAAAAGAAATAAAAACTGCTTCTCCTGTGTCTTATTGAAAACACAGTCTTCTTGTGAAGTTGAAGTACCATGTTCTCAGATTTCAGATTATACTTTTCCCTAGGTATTCTTAATGAATTTAAACCAGACATTGACATGCCAGAATATTAAAAAACCCACACTTTCTTTTGGCTTTTTATGGTATGTTTTATGGATCAGATTTTCTTTCAGCGCGCATGGAATTTGTTGGCTTCATTATATATTAAGCTTAAACACTTTTTTTCTTTTTGTTAATTGCAATTTACTTCTTTTTTTTTGTTGTTTTTCCCCAATATATAGCATAGGTCCAGATTTATGAAATTATTCCCAAATTACCTGTGTCTGAGCTAACTTTCACTCTGAGATGTCATAGTTTAATTAAAATCTGCCTTAAGGATTTAAAGTGATGCTGAAAAAAACTTTAAAATTCTTCATGATTAAAGTATATTTTTAAGACTTTTTAAAATTTATAAACATTGTGTCCTTCTAAATTTCTGACTTAGTGTATAGACCTTATTCTCGGGCTCAAAGTATTCTGTGAACCCAAGATTATCAACATATTTATTCACTGCCCTCTTGGTTTCATGAAAAATCTAATATAGTTTTAAGAGGAAGTACATTCAGAAATTAACATTTTTGTGTCAATTGACATCAAAAAAGGCATCTGGTAGCAATGCTTGGACTTAATGATCAGTGTAGCCTCCAGACTGTGATTTCAATCATTTCCATAAGTTGTTGCGGTCAAATTCAATAGGCAAATTTGGAAATTGCTCAGTAATCATCTGTGCAAATTGAATCATAGAATTGCAGAATTGTTCAGATTGGAAAAGACCTTTAAGATCACTGAGTCCAAACATTAACCTACCACTGTCACATCTACCACTTAACCATGCCCCTAGTTTCCTGAAATGCATAGGCTTATAAAGTTCACACCAGGACATGACCTAAGGGGAATGCAAATTTCCAGTTGCAGATTTGGAGAAACATTGTTTCTTTAAATGATTTGGGGAAAAGTTGAAGTCTGAAATAGTTCTGAGTAAACATTGCTGTTATTTGCTGCAGCCAATTTCATTGTGGCTGCACTGGGCATTTAACTGCTGAGTTTATTATAAAATTTCAGAAAGGATCTGCAAAAATCCAAAAACGTACAAATTACCAGGCATTTTTTTTTCTTGAGCTTTAGACTTATGGATATTTAAACCTTATACATATTACTTGGTAAGACACACAAGTTTATTTTCAGCCTGAAGGAACTTGACTCATGATTGCAGTCCTTCCCAGTCCTTTCCTGATTTTTGCATTAGGATGTTAAGTTTTGGACGTATACTGAAATGCACAGTATCACACTGAGGCAAATTAACTATTATCCTCCATATTTTTCAGCTAATTATTAACAAAACATTCCATATTTAAAAATATAAAAGCACTGGGGTTTCTTATTTTTTTCAAATATTGACATTATTTACCATCAGCCTTGGGGAAGTTTTAAGCCCAAGTTTTAAAATGTGTTCTCCTGAATTCTTATCTATAAAATCAAGATCAACAGCTATTCTGGTGCAATTTGTGGTTTTTGTCATTGTTTTTTTCTTGGCAAAAGGAAAGGGAAACAGCACACAGGTATAAGGATTAGTAGATTAATGTATTTTAATGACTGTGTACTCAGATGGAAAATGTTCTTTTTGGAACTAACTCATTCCTGGTGGATCACTCAAAGTTCACACAGCAATTAACATTAATTATGTCAAACATATGCTGAAAAGTTTTTAACAGCAAAGTTAATTATTGAATGCAAAAGCTGATGTAATAAATACAAGAAAACTCAAATCTAAGGGGAATGGTGCCAGCAACTAGAAGAAGGAACTGTGATACATTCCTTTAATAAGTGCTAATGCAACATCACTTTCAGACATCTTTGCCCAACTCTAGCATCTCAAAAAACTAATTTGGGATAATATCCCTGTAGAGAAAATACCTAACTTGCTACACATGTCCCATTCTTCTCTGACTCCTGAGACTAATATCTGACACAAAAGACATCAGAAACCTTTTCACAGATTCCTCCTTGGTATTCACATTAAGTTAGAAGAAACAGATTTCAAGTAATAGGCTGTTCTTCAAAATGTAGATTAAGTTATTAATACCAATTGTTTTTCTAAAACTTCTGCTGCATCTTTTGAAGCACTATATTGGTGAGAAAACTTTTGGTTCTTTCCTTCATTACAGAAGATCCAAATTAAAATATTTGATTATAAATAAGTTATAGGTAACCTTTCAACATCTGCTATTAAAATTATTATGTTTCAGTGATGCCACCTTTTTTTTCCGCTTTTTTTAATTATCAAACAAAAAGAAATAATTCTAAAAAGAGAGAGGTAAATATTAAGCAGAAATTTCTCACAAGAGTCTCTAACCTACATAACTATATTTTCCTTATATTGTAAAGTTTAAACATGTAGGAGTAATTTGTTCTAAGTGATATCCTTGTTTTTTTGTCTTTTAAATATTTCAGCTGCTTGTCAATAGTCATAATGATTTTGAAATTTGCAAATATTTGAGAATTTGTTGTTATGTAAACAATTTATTGTTAATCTTTAAAATAGTTGATTCTGTTCCAAGAAGGTTCATAAAAGTTTTTCATTTTGGTTTTAATATGTTATAATAAATTTATGACTTTCAAGGAAGAGGTGTAATTAATTTTGTAACAGTATTTTATTTTTAGAAAATGCAATGTAGTGCAGTGAGTACAATGTAGACACTTTATTTTGCTCTTGTTTTCTGTTCACTCTTACAAAAGAATTAACTAGCAGAACACTGATTTTCAAAGAAATTCTACATGCTCAGAATCTTTTTGGCGTGTGCTCTTTCTTCATGCAAAAAATTAGTACCAGAATACCTGAAACAAAGCTCACAAAATTCAGTTCTTTGGTGGAGTCAAAGATATTAAACTGTGAAATTACTAATATAAAGATTTAGCAATAGTGTGGATTTCATTATGTTTAGCCGTGAAGCAGAGTTTTCTCCTATTTCTTTAATACTTATAAAGAGTAATGAAGATAATAATTGGCTTGAATTGACTTGAAAATTGAGACAATAATTGTATATTTATCCAGATATTGAGAGGAGCAAGATTAAAGTGGAAGTGCAGCATCAGATTCCAAGACAATCTGACAAAAAGGGTAAAAAGGCACTGAAAAGAAAGGAGGAAGGGGGAAGAGTAAACAGAAACACAACCAGCAATGAAGAAGAAATAAATTCTCCTGTCTGTCTGTGTCCAAGCAAAAAAATTGGCAAGGTCTGTCAGAAGGACTGTTGAGAGCAGTGCAGCAGAAATCATGTCATAGCACACATTGTTTGACATCAAAATAAACAGAGTTGGTGTTGACTTTGGGAGAGCTCACAGTGCAGGATCCTCCCTGAAGAGCATGGAGAGGAAGTAGGCTTTCCCGAAAGATAAAAAATGCTTGATATTTGTTATTTTTCTACTTCTAGAAAGCTGACATAGAATTTTAGGTGTGATTAGGAGGAAACAGATCAGAAGCAGCCAGACTGACATATTATCATATGGGGCTAGTTTTGATATTGTTATAATAACTTCCTTCTGGGTTGGAAGAACAGGCTTCTTTCCATTTTCCATTTAGGAAATGCAAGTATCTTGTCAGGACAGTTCCTGAGAGATATTACTACAGAAACTGGGTTTGGCTAGCTTAACTTTCAGCAGGTTCCAAATACTTTGCTTAGTATACACCCAATGAAATAATAGTCCTTAATTGTCTACTTAGTTCATAGGCAGCATGTTGCTTAAGGGATGATGAATATAGCTTTAATTTTATTGCTTTTGCATGATATTGCTTAATATGATGTTGATTTACTTTTCTGATTTTAAATAGAAGTGTAATTTGCATTGATACCATTCTATTATCTTGTCAATATAACATAATCTCCAAATCCCTACATTGGAAACATTTAGACTGGCATTTTATTGGATCTCCATATTGTTGGGTTTTTTACTGACATCCTTTTAACATTGTCTTGACACAGTAATATCTCATAGCATAGTTGCATTGAAATAAATTTCCATCAGTTTGACGTGACTGTCTCCCTGGACCTGTACTGACACTTAAAACAAACAGAGAATTACTGTTGCTATTTTGCAGAGAAAAAAAATGCTGCACTCAAAAAACAATTTTGTTTTCTCAATACAATGATCCACTTTAATAATTGCTTTCTATTTAATGTCTTTCTTTTTTTCTCTTTTTTTCCCTTTTTCCCTTGCTACAATAAAACTAAAAAAAAAAAAGCCATAAAACACAAGTAGAATTTTATCTCTGCTTATCTGAAAAGGCTTCATATACTGAAATTTATCTAATTTTAAAGAGAAGAAAAATACATTAAAAAATGCACAGTTAGTTACAACTGAGATATAAAACTACTAGGAAAGACTATATTAAGAACTATATCAAAACTTTGGTGTTCCATTTTCATGTTTTAACATGATGACCGCATTTCTTTTACTTTCATAATCCAAGCTAAAACCAAGATCATGAAACATGGATTAAGGGAAGATAATTGGAGTAAAAAGATTATTGGAGTAGTAAGATTATTTTAATATCTTGATGTTTGTTGTTAAGATTCTTTTCATTAGTAACTCTGAGATAAAAATTGGCAACTAACAAAATGTGTCAATGGCTCTGAGTTTGAAAGTACTGTCTAAACATAAAGCTCAGGCTATCAGCAAGAGCTAGGTGACATTAACAAATAGGAATAAAATGACATTTAATAGTGCAAAATAAAAACTATATCTCTGTAAAGGTCATTGAGGAGGTGTTATAAGCCTTAAGCTCATCACTGAATATAAAATCTGCCTATGTGATGTGATAATGGAAAAAAACCCCAGGGCTGTATCAGAGCATCTATTTCAAATACAAAAAAAAATATTAATACCATTATACAGGAATACAGGACTATATTTTTGTTGCTAATATTCAGAGAGATTAATTCTGACTGGAAGACTATAATTATCAGGAATATTTCCAGGAGGGAGATGAAGTGTCTGTCATAAAACGAGAGGAAAACAATGGGGACCTTCTAAGTGCTTGCAGAGAATATAGTTTTCTCATCAAGATTCAAAGAGAAAGAAATTATCTCTTTTCAGGGAGAAGAAACATTTCACTTAGAGGAAAATGATAACACAAGAACAAAGATATGCTTGCTGGCTATAAATATGGTTAGGCTGCTCCAAGAAACTGTCTACCTAAGTAAACTTCTGATCTTACAAACAAAAAGAAAGAGCTTTCTTTCTGTGAATAAGTTTTAAGACCAGATGATAATGTGGATAAATGGGTTTATATACCAAAACACATCACAGATGTGTGGTGTTACTAATTGTGTGACTTTTCCAGCCTGTGAGACAGCGAGCCAGGAGGAAGGTCATGTGGGTGATGTCAGTGCTGCAGTGTATGATCCAGAGCTGTGGGGACCTGTGTGTCCTGGAGGTTAGAGACACAATCCTGGATCCTGAGTGTCACTGGGTTCCTCAACAGTGTGTTTTTTTGTGGCTACCTTCACTATTCTTAAGTGGTTTTAGGTATACATTTGAGTACAGAATATCTTGCCAAGGATTCTTGCTTTCCCAGATTGCACTGGTTTATTATGATTTGTTGCAGCCATTGGCAGTGCTCCCAATTTTCCTGTTCATGTAATTTCTGGACATGTTGATGTCCAGCAGACTGGGTGTGTTCTTTGTCCATATAGTTCCTTAAGCACACCAAAACTACTCTGTTCTTTGCAACAGTTTTGTACCATATTTCATCTACTTCTGTTACAGTGAAAAGTCAAGGTTCATCAGATCATGCTGAAAGCTATCCTAACTTCAACTAACTCATGCTAACTGCTGCAGCAGCGGGGCCAGGAAACACAGCTGGGATTAGTCTTGAGACTAAAATTATTATTATTATATGATTTCTTTCAGAGATCCTCTGCTCAACAGAAGAGTGACTGGGCAAAGGTCTCTTAACATTACTAAGAACCTCTTCTCCCAAGTCCTTAATGTGGACCTGCTTTTCACAGATCTTTACCAGTTTTAGTGTGAGTACCCACGGACTGTCACATAAGCCAGAATCAATCTCTGTGTTTTCTAGTGTTGGTCAGGTGCCATCAAAAGAGAATGAAATGGGAAATTATGAAAAAGCAATTGAAAACTCTGAAGAGTATTTAATGGATAATGGATGATAGCAGTTATTATCTTTGTTTAGGATTACTGCCAGTTTGGTTGAGATCAATGCTTGTGTTATTTCCTGTTGCTTATGCATTTATAAGTGAAAAATTCAGAAGAATCTCCCTTTAACACCAGCTGACATACGTGCTTTAATGCAAACTGATGTGAAGTGCCTCAACAATACCAAGTGACTTAGTCATGGTCCACATTTTATGCCTGTCTGCTTCTATTCATCAGAAACATGAGGCTGTATTTTAAGAGATAGTCCAGGAGCACTTTTTCAATAACATAAATTTAAACTTAAATAGGTAGGTTAAGTGGAGGTTAAGGTTAGCTCATGAAACATAGACATCTTTTTCAAAAGTAATATACACATTGGAATGCATCTACAACTTACAAAGACTGTTTTAAGCAGTCAAACCAAGAAGGGGGAAGGGGCATATTGAAATGAAAACCTAAAAAATACAGAGCTTTAAAACATTAGTCAAGTCTTCTTAAACCATGCTGGTGTAACAGGTTGAAGTAGCCTCAAAACTTCAGAATTAAGTGAGCTAACACTTCGGATAACATTGATTTAACACATATTGGCCCAGGTGAACTGATATTGAGCATAAGAGGATGACAGCATCGATGACATATAACTGACAGAAAGCTGTCAGAAGGTAGCTTTTACAAAAGGTAAGTCTAAGTTGTTTCTCTAATTTTGGCATGCATTACAATCACTCTTCTGCAAAGTCTTAGTTACAGTATCTGCAACTTATCATTCCAAGGACCATGTCATTACAAAATAGATGGTTCATAGAACATGAACAGAAAATATCATGCTGGTTAGCTCTGGATATTATTTTGTAGCTTAAGAAGATCAATACATTTGTGAAAATTTTTGACATATGAAGGTGTCATTATTATAAGAGTATAATCAATATAATTAAATAATTTATAGTCTATATAATTATGATTTCCTTATTTATGCTTCCCAACAAAAATGATAGTAGAAGCTCCAAGCAGGAAGGTTTTTCAGGATTATTGACCTTGGCTATCCTTGAGATCAGAGGATTTTGGAAAAAGGAGTGTCTGGCAATGGTAAAAAATATTATAAGAATGTAGAGTAAATTGTCAAAAGGAAAAGAAACATATTAAATTTTCAGTCTTGAAATAAGTACATTTTCTTTTTTGTGAGAAATAACCATTGAAACAGAGAAATATGCTGAATGCCATGCTAAAAGATATATTGAGACCAAGGTAAAGAACTTTTTGTCAAAATATGTCTCAATTTTTTTGACATAGGGTTATATTTCCAACAATTTTGCCAATTATCAGAGAGAGTATTAAAGCACAAAAATTCCAGAGCAACCAACAGCAAAAAGCCAGTTTGCCTCCCCTGAGTACATGCTCTGGTCAGCATTTACATCTTGGTGTTCCAGTTTACCCACTTTCAATAAAAATCAAAATTAAACCTCACTCTTCTTGTTCTTATTTATCTTTCTGCTTTGTTCTTTGAATGAGGAGTTGGGTGGTCATAATTCTCCCTTTGATCTTTACATCTCTGAATAGAATAGGTCAACTTCAGCTGGACCACAAAGAAATTATTTGTGATGAAGGATGAAAAGACTTACAAGTTTGACAACAAGCATAGCCCAAAACAATGTATTTTTGGTACTTTAGTATAAGTACATATACTTTTAGATTCTCCTCTAATGCTGTGGAAGAATGCTTTTAAAATAATTTTGCAGAGATGAAGAGCAGGTCTGAAACAGGAAATCATGTTTTATACAGGCCTGTCATTCATAGAGGGCTGTTTGCATCCCCCTGACTCATATTACTGTAAGAATGTGTCAGCTTGTTGTCAATGCAGCTTCAAGAAAAACCTTTAGAGTTCAGGGAGGGTCTACAAACCCAATACCTTTTAAATATGACTCTTTGTGCATATCTATACAAGTACACCAAGGACTGAACACAGTATAGGACTGTGAAAAATGTTGGTTCCACTTCTCTGATCAAATATTTATGAAAGGGATGCTATGCAACTATTTATTGTCTGGCACAGTGTTTGCATATACCTTAATACTCTGTAGGTATTCTGCTAGAGGAAGCAGCATATCTACATATTCAAATATTTGCTCTTAATAAATCTATTATGTATGGAGACTGGTGTTTTACAGGGAGGTTATTTTTTATATATTTTCTAAAATAGAAAGTGGATAACTGAATGAGCTTGCAATCAGTACTTTTTGACCTGCATTATGCTTACAAATCAACCAACAGGAAGGTGAGGAGGTAGGCTAAGGGCATTAATTGATTACAGTGTCACAGTGAGTAGGTTAGCTCACACTGAAGTGGGTTTAGTATGTTGTTTTAAATGGGAAAGGAGATAGAAACAAACAAGTGAAAATCAAAGCCAACACGCTATAAGATATTCTCTTGATATTAACTTTTTTTTAAATGGGATGGCCTTCAGGAAAATTTTAATTTTTTAACCACATCTAGTCTTCCTGCTGAGAACAAAATTCTTCTCTTTGTAGTTCAAGATGAGGTTATTCTTTTGGTCTTTTGCACAGCAAGATCAGATGATCTCACAAGTAATAAAGTAGTAACAAAAATAACCAGACACACACATATTTTACAGCTAATCCTTACCATCTTTTGAAATAATATTATGTATAAATAAAACATCTTGATTTCATAAAGGTTTTTATTAGGGCTTATTTATTAGCTTTTCACATATTGTAATAGCATTATCAACACACTAATGTGTTAATAACATATTTTGAAGTGAAAGGGGGGAAAAACCTACCAAATTTTAATTTTTTTTTTCTGCTCATGTTTTAGTGACCACAGAGTTTAAAGGATGGACACAGAGTAAAAGGGAAACAACAAACTGCTGAAGTCAACAGGGAGACAGAAATCACATGAAGTTACAACTCTAGTTCACACCATTCTGTCAGCAAGTGTCACTTGTTGCAGGTGTGGCACACAGAAGTTGAAGTACAATAACCACCACAGAAAATAAGGTGATTAGCCATTTATCCAAAGACTATATATTCTTCTTCTACATTCTCTTTTTAAACCTGGTGTTGACCTCAGCTGTCCTACATTAATGGAAAAAACCTAGTGTCAGAGAGCTGGCAAAACTCATTCTTTACTATCATTCTTAGCATACATCCATGCTATAATTCAATTATACAAATGAATAATTATGCACTAATATTATACATGTATTTTAATGGCATTCAAATTGTAAAATTAATAATTAAGAGATTGCTATATATTTAATAAAGGTCACATTTTCAACTATTAATTAAATGTGAAATGTTGATTTGCAGATTAAAGGGTGTAGAATCCCTTCTCAAAGCCCAGTACCTGTCACATACTCTAATTCTTATTCCTTTCAAACATCAAATCCTCTTATGTGTCCCTTTCTCTAATGGCCAGAAAGACATCCTGCCTACGTTGATTATTCTTACTACCATTATTTTTTCTGAATTTAGTAGTTGAAATTAGAAGCACATTTCTTCAACAGTTTTTCTTAGGAGTTTTCTAGCCAATTGAGTTACAATGTTGAACTTTTTTCATAGGCACATAAAGACAACCTCCTATAAATTAGGACCTTGGTAATAGCAATGGGTACCATGCTACAAGATAATGAACTGCTAATACATAGCTTTCCAAAATACGCAAAAACTCTTACATCATGCAGTTCTGGTAAAGAATTCCTTACATTGGCTTCTTCTACAAAACACAAAGTTTTTTTTAAACAAACATACCTACAAAGTGGATTTAACTGGACTGTTTTGATGACTGCTTTTACCATGTCTCCTTCTACCCACATGAAGACACAAATGAAATTAGTTTAAGTAAAACTCATGTAAACCAAGAGACTATATCATCTTCACTATATCATTTATGCAAGACATAACAACTTTTCACATCAGCTATGATCCTCAGTGTGATTTCTATAATACAGACTTATTTCAGTTGCCAAAGCATCAGCACCTGTTGCTACGTGAAATGCAAGTTGTACCAGAGACTCTGCACAGGATCAGCAAACACAATCTACAATCTACAAATGACCTTTGCCTACTTAGTACAGCACAGCAGCTAGAGCACAGACATGATGCTCTGGAACATAATAAAGGTGCCTTTATTTAGGCAAATTAATTGACACTTCTCTTCTATCAGGGCAGAGACCAAACTTCTGAAACCAAGATGCACTATTTAAGTTTGAAAGCTGCCACATAAGAATGAAGAGTACACTAGAATTTTTGTTCTAAGCAACACTGTTGATTTTATTATTTTTTGTCCCCATGCAAACATAGCATTTGACTATGACTCTTCAATTCTAACTTTAATAAGTAATTCAGTTTTATTTTTTAAACATGCCGTGTCAACCACAGGCCCCCAGACAGTAATAACTAGCATTGACTCCATGATTCACAGAAGGCTGATCAATCACTTTGTTATACTAATTAAGAAAACCATCACCCTTACAAACAGTCACAATACACCTGGACCCAACTGGTCCTTCAATCCAACCACCATCACCATTGGCCAATTAAGAAATCACCCTTTGGTAAACAAATCTCCATAACACATTCCACATGTTCACAACAGGTGCAGCAAGTGAAGATAAGAATTGTTTACCATTCTTTTCTCTGATCTTCTCAGAGCCTTTCCCAGGATGATGCCTGGGAAAGTTGTGTGTTGCTCTCTGTGGCCAGAGAGCTGCTGCCACAATGCTGGATATTATTATTAGTGTATTATTCATATAATGAATTCCATGTCTTTCCATGCTGTTGTATCTTGTTTTCCTTTTATTATGAAATTCAGAAATTAAATCATTCTGCAGCATCTGAATAGATGGAATAAAACTTCACGAGCAACGTTAAACATTCTGGGAATGTATGGGGGATTTACCATTGTGTCAGAAAAACAATCCAAATTCATTTGAGTTGTAGGTTTAAGATGAACTCCTTTTGTCATAAAAGAAAACCAACATGGATATGCATCTACAGTCATTATTGAATTGAAATAGCTCAGTTGTGAAAATGTCTGCTGATACAAGATGAAGCTATTTAAAAGACAGGAAAATGCAATGTGTTTATAGCTTACACTGCACTCTCTAAACGTTGGTAAGCAATCAAAATAAAGTGGACAGCCATTATCCAGGTAGCACCAACTTACCTATTAGGAAGATGGATAAATATTTTGCCACCTTTAAGACTAGTAAGAAAATTTATGATAAGTCATCAGCCTGACATATGACAACTGACATATGGTAAACTACTCAATAATCAGAATTCAGCAAGTAGCTGAAATTTTAATGCAACGGGATTTTATGGACATTAAGAAAGCAGATATAAACATATGCAATTTTGACCATCTTATTAAGGCTGAAAGCCTGAAAAATCTAATTGAGAATATGTTCTATATACAAGATCAAGACACTTAGATAAAAGACAAAGTATAAAATAATGTTGCTCAATGCCAACCAAAGCACCAAGGCACCAAAAGCACTTTAAACAGTATTGGGATCAGTGAAAGCAGAGTAATATTTTCACTGCAATTTCTTTGTGGAATATTTATGGCATGATGATCCTACACAAAATAAAAAAATGCAAGTGACAAGGAAAAGTCTTTTATTGCATTTAAAATATGCTAAGAAAACAATTACTGTTTTTGTTAAACAAGGGCATTTCATCCAGATTTATACTTCTGTTGGCAGTATGAAAATACGCTAAATCATATTTCTAGATGTAGGACATGAGTACATTTCATTAAAATTTTGAGTGTTACTTTTTCAAAGTAAATAAAACTATGATGAAGCATGAAAAGAAAGTAAAAAGGTGAGGACAGGAAAAAAATACTTGATCTTGTTTAAGCTAATAATGTAGCACAAATTCAGCCCTCCTACAAATATTCAAATTATGTAATAGACTATTAACAAGAATCATTGGAGAAGATTTGTAGGTATGGGGACAAAGATTTTCTATGAACTTTAAGCAGGATGAAAATGCTGCTTGAAAATATGAACAGACCAAAAGAATAAGAAAAAAAACTATCTCTCTAAATATGAATGTTGTCTGATTCCTTGTGCAGGAAGCACAATGCAGAAAGCATTTAAAAATAAGTAGGTGTCTGGCCTGCAGCACAATCTGTAGGATGGCTTACTGTGATCCAAAGCAGAAAGTCACTTTTCAAAATAGAAGACCAATCCACTACATTTTTCAAAGAAATTCCAGAAATTTCCAAGACTATCATTGGAACAGTAAATGCTGCCCAGAGAAAGTATTTCAGTACAAAACAGAACATGTTTAAGAATGGGAAAGTTAGGAAGACAAGAGTGCTGTAGAATTTTGGACTTCATATCAATATCTCACAGAAAACCTTTAATTTTTGTATTTATGTAAGTGGGTCAAATATTCTTCTAGGGAAGAAATTTTTCTGCCATTTAGTAGGTCAGGGTCCTGTGAGATTCATGTGATTGCCTTATTTATATTAGTGTAGCATCCCATGAACTCTCTCCCCACAGCAAATTGCCAAGGGCATTGCCTTGGAAAGACTTACCATAGAAAATAGAAAAGACAAGACTCCCCCATGGACCTCTGTCTCGCTGATCCCTATATTTCACAACTTCTCCTGGTTTCTCCTTTCCCTGTTTCCTCACTAGCTGGGTGCTCCTGGTGGCTGCCCCCTCTCCCCTGGACAGCAATCCCCTTTGCCCTGCCCTTAGTTCTGCTCCCATCCATTCCCCTTCTTAAACTGTCTGCAATACCTGGTTGCTCTCTTTTGCCTGCGTTTCCTTCGGCCACCACATGTAATGAACCTCACTGGAATAAAATCCTGCAAAGAGCTTTCTGCCTCTCTCACCAAGCCAGCTGTGGTGAGTGTTGTGTGCAGATCTGACTGCATTGCCTGAATGTTTACCCAACCTGCTTTTCTGCAGGAGAGGTTTGTTGGGAACAGATATTAGGCAGCAGCATCCAAGTCCCCCATTTTTAATTGCTGCCCAATGTGAGTGCCCTTATAAATATCCAAAGTTTATATATCTAAACAGAATTTCTAGTGTACTCATTTATCTGATCCTTTTCATATTATGTCTGTGCACCTCCCGAGCTTATTTTATCATTTAAAAACCTCCACAGGAAAAAAAATATTTTTATATTGAAACATACCCAACTAAATAAATGTCTTGTAATCAGACACAATTTCCACTGAGGTATACTTCATCAATTACTGCTCTTGTTCAACTACACATAATTAGTGATCAGAAAAAAATATTCATCATCTTGATTGCAAGAATTTACTCTTTTTCTAATTATGTGACTGCAAAATTATGGACAAAGTGATCTATTTCAGAGGCTGTGAAAATTTTCTTATTGCACCCTTTTCTCTGATCGTTTATTGATATGCCTCTCACAAATTTAGTCAACCAAAGTTAGCTACATGTTGATTTTTGAATTTCTATTTTCATTAATTCTGGTTTTCAGTGTAAGTGTATTAAAAGGAAACAATTTTTTAAAAAATCATCTCCATTACAGATGATAGCACACAATCTTAAAGTTAAATTACAAGTTCAGGTGAAATGCAAGGAAATCTTAACTAGATAATAAAAATATCTTCTTGCTAAAACAAAGTTATGTTCCAAGGTGGTCCTATTGGTCAGTGGTAGACTTAGTCAAGTGTTCAGAAGAATGCATTTTGAGAAACAGATTCCGCTTTTCCAGATGAGTAGATGGAATCTTCTTATTCAAGTGATGTGAGGTGCTGGATTTTTAAAAATACTTTTGCTTAGTAGTTTTTTTCTTATAAGAAACTGTAACTCCTCCATACTTTGAATCAGAGGTAAAATTATTTCTGTATTCATCAACTCAAGCAAATCTGACCAAGTCATGAGCCTTTAAAATTTCTGTTTTACGCACCTTCTATTCAAAATTTTAACAGTGAGATAGGGTTATCATGTTCATCTTAACTCCTAATTTCATATAAATATTGCATAAAATATGGTTTTGTAATAAATCATAAATTGCTTCATAAAGTACACACTTTATGAATCATACTGTCATGCTTTAATCACAATGATGTTTCCATTGATTACACTGTCTAAACCATGCAAGGTCAGGAATTTTTTCTATAAAAGTTCAAGTTGATTAATGTTCACAGTTTTTGGTTTGCAATTTTAACAATATATTAAGAATACAGTACACATAGCAGCTGCCAGTTCCATCAATTGATATGTCCTATTGTGTTTTTCTTCTATTTTGTGAACTTTGCAAAAGCATCTTCAAAGTCACTAGCAATTTTTAAAAATCCATTTTACAGGAATGCAGCATATTTTACAGCAATTGTTTTCTAATCAGAAGAAAAATATTGCACACTTTGTAGTGTTGCCAAACTGTTGAAATCTTTATATAAAAGTTACAAAAATCAGTTAATTTCTACTTTGTAATCCCTAGTAAAGAACTGGTAACAATGCCAAACTTTCTATTGCTTCCAGAATGATTCTCAAATGCTTACTTTATGAGCATTTATATATTTCAAAATAGATATTCATAATTTTAAAATGAATAAACTGTTACAAAATTTTACACTGCCCTTAGATTCCTTTTTTTTTCCACTGAATTATAAGTTAACAAAGTCAAAGCTGCTTAACTATTTTAAAAATAACTTCATATTAATAATTGTAATATCACTATGCAGGTAAAACTGTCTTTAAAATCAGCCTCATGTCTGTTCATGAAAGGTTTACCAGGTTCTAACCTTGAACAGACAAAAGAAAATCAAGTTCAAACCAGTAGCTCATTGGGGTTTTGTGAACTGTAGCCAAAGTATTTTGAAAATGCTAAAAAATACCCCACCAGCATGAAGGAGAAAACATTGTATAAAATTAAGGGGTTCATATAGTGACACAGTCCATCCTACTTTGATGGATTTTTCTTTTAGGTGTTCATATGTATCTTTAATAAAGAGCTTGTGTTACATTCATAGTGATATATATGACATCTTTTTCATCTTGCAGAATAAAAATATCCTTTCCATTCCTGCTGACCCTGAGCACTGCTTTCTCCATAACAACCTTATAAACCATCTTTCTCAGGTCTCCCATTTGATCTTGTAGCTTGAGCTCATTATTTGAAAAATATCATATTTAATATAACCTGCATAGGCACATTCTATTCATATTTCTGGTCTTTGGAAAGGAGTTTTTCAAGTTGACATTTTGTATATATCTTAGCAAAATTCTGTCATTTTTTTCTGAAAAACATGGAGACAACTTCTCAATGACAGGTTTGATAAAAACATCTTGCCCAACAAGACTGCTCTTGAGTCCCTCTTTGGTTACTGGTACTATTAGCTTTACAACCATAAAAATATTTTATTTCAGAAAATGTTTACATCTTGAAATATGCATTCTTAAGTCTTTTCCAAAATATTTGTAGCAGCAAGGAACTTATTATGTACAAATCAGTTCTACAATCATATCTTTCTCTTCAATGTTCTTCAATCACAATTTCAGAACTGGTTGAATTTCTAGAAGTAATGAATATAAATATTTCTCTTCTACAGAGATAATTTCATAAGTAGAATATTGTTGTTTCTCTGACAAGTTTTATAGATTTCCATAGTTTCTAGGGAGTTGGTTTTTTTAATGTGTGTTAAGGTTTTTGTCTTATTTCTAGGCAGGATGTAGCTATTTTTATTTTCCTGTCCACCTTCTGCAACCAAATCCCAGGCACCCATAGAATAGATTTTCATAAATTCAACTATTAACTGAACAGATTTGTTTACAGGAATGAGAAAACAACCTGTTTGTTTTAGTTTCTCTTGTGAACTGAAACATGGCATATTTTAGCCCATTTGTCTGTTTTTGTAGAGAAGCACAACAGACATATTTCAGCTTAAAGGTCTGCTTGCTCTACTGGCAGCCTTTATGTTTTGTATGTATTCAGTCTTACAAAAATCTGCCCAATAAATCATATGCTTACAATAGAAGAAAATAGAAATACTTCTCCATTCTTTATTCTATTCTTCTATCTGTAACATGCTAATTGTGGAAGCTGGAAGAGATAAAAGAGAAGGAACCACAAAGACACAGCTGATCCATGTGTTTCCCTAAATCATATTTCTTATAAATACTCTCTGAGACAGAATTTAAACAGACTTAGTGTTTTTATTTCTTGTTTCTTGTTCTAATGAACAGTAAGAAAGGATCTAAACAAATATTGCCTTTTGTACTTGGAGAAAATGGGGGGAAAAATTTCCTCTGGCAATCCTTGTGGAAGTATTTATTTATGAAAATGAATTAAAACAGTACTGCTCAGAAGAAATATAACATCATCAAACTGGCTACTTGAGTTATTTTTTTTCCAGTGAAACAAGAATATGTAATACAGAGATACTTTAAATCACCTCATTAGTTTATTTTTCCTATCCTTAATGCTAGCTTGAGTATTAGATAAATATTAGAGTTTTTAGTATAAGAGAAAACAATCTGTGCAGAAAGTATGTAATACAGTAAGTTTGTCATGTGTCAAGTCAAAAACCCTCTACCTCTCCCTTTGGCTAATTGATTTTTTCTGAACACACTCTATGATGCTCACCCTTGCTTTCGTTCCAGTAAAATTTGAACAGTTGTTTTAATTACCTCAAAGGTAATCCTTGTTGAAAATTTTCTTTTTATTTAATGACTTTTTCTGCTTTTTAAGTTCAGCATATGACTGCATGGTGTATCATAATCATTGTCAGCAAATGCCAACAGCAGAAACTGCATCAGTTAATACATGCTTTAGTAGGCACTAAAGCACTGTGAGTTAAGATAATATGGTAAATCAACACCAGTGTGTGACAATTTGCACTATTTAAAATTTTTATACTGTGTCTAAAAGATATTTCTATTTGCTGTTCAATTTTCTCCAGTTAACTCCCTCTTCAGCCAGCCATGTTTATCATTCCCTCCCTATATTTCTAATTTCAGAACTCACTGTAACCTTCCCTGCATTGTAATTGGTACTCACTACTTTCTTGCTTCATCATCTCCCATAAGAACTATTAAAAACCTTGTTCTGTCATCTTCTGGGTTATTAATGGGGATGTCCATCCATCCATAATTTGCAGATTTTTCATGCAATGACTACTCATAAATGCTGATACAACTCTACAAACTTTGCTAAGAATTTTCATCTCACTGTTTTGCACAGACTTCAGGATATTTTTCTGCACTGGTAAAACTCAGAGAAGAGTAGAAAAAAAATCTCAGTGAAATGTATTACCACTTTTGAGAGACTGTATTTAACTACTTGTCTGGTTTAAGGCATAATTATGGCAACTACATATATAAAAAGCCTACAGTTACTCTTAAAACTGTAGGGGTTTGTCAATAATGAAAATGTAAAAGACTCTCCGTTTTTTCTGGTATTTTTTGTTTCCCACCTGTTTTTGAACTCTATTTAACTTCTGGTATTGTTCAATGGTTTTTCCACTCACTTCCTTGGGTTTTTACCCCCAAAATCTTCTATGCATCTCTCTTTAATAACACAAAATTATGTGGACTGTCAGTCATACTGTAAAAATAAAATCTTGGGACAGTGTTGATACACATTTTTTCTATCTAAGATCCCCTTTCTTCTGGATCCTTATTAAGTCACTTAGCCTACTACCAAAGAAAGACAAAATATTTTTTAAATTATTACAGTAACAGGCAAATGAAAAGACCTTTCTCATGTCAATTCAGTTTACCCATAGTAGAACATAGTAAAACGGTTCCCAGCTACTGTAAACAGTATAAAAGGATGGTGCATATAGCTGACATATATAAAAAGAAAAAAGTTATTAAAGGTGTAATGATAGTATTTCAAATCTTACATATCACAGCTTTTTTGTAAGAGTAGGTACTGTAATGAGACTATCAGCTGTTTCAGGACTTTGCTCTGGCCTTGAAAGAGATAAGATACTTACATTTCCTAAGGAAATTTATGTAAGTGAGTAACACAAAAATTATTTTCCTAGCTGACAGTAAAAGTCACCAGTAACACTGCAACATGGAGAAATAAGAATAGGATTACAGAAGAGCATGACAATAAATAGGAGTTTTGGGGATTTTGGTGGGGTTTTTCTTCCCTAATGAATGGCAGCAACCTTAATGTGAATAAGCATATGACTTTCAGAAAAGGCTTCAAAGACATTTTCAAGCAGAAGAGAAAAATAAATATCTTTCATTGAACCAAAATCAAAGTTTGGTTTTTTTTTTGGTATTTTTTTTTTTGGTTTATCATTATATGAAAGACAGTCTATATATGCTATGAAATCAATGGCTGCCACATCCTTAAAATTGCAATCTTGAAAAACTGCAAATCTTACCACTGTTGGTTAGATAATCCCATGGGGAGTTTGTAAAAATAAACAACCACCAACAAGTATGCCTTTGTTTTTTACAGATGGATTTTCATTTAA
This sequence comes from Chloebia gouldiae, assembly GCA_003676055.1. NCBI lineage: Eukaryota > Metazoa > Chordata > Aves > Passeriformes > Passeridae > Chloebia > Chloebia gouldiae. The sequence goes on along the minus strand of QUSF01000001.1, from coordinate 41,980,991 downwards.
TAGAAATCCATACTTATTCTCTATAGGGTCTTTAAGTAAAAAGATTAAATCAATGAATGGAGTATGGATTCTAGGTAAGCCAGCAAAGTTGCAGTGAACTCTTGGATGTCCCAACAGCCAGCCAGCAAAGTGTTCAGGTAGTACATCTTATCTGAGATGTAATCAGGAGTCTGCTTCTAAAGAAACTTTCTTGGATTAATTGAGCAATGCATTATGTATGACCAGTGGTGATCTTGTTATATCTACTGTCCATGTTGAGAAGCCTAATCTTACCTATAGGCCTTGAGATAAAACAAGACACACAAGAAATGTCAGCAAAAAAGAACTTCACTTCCTAAGAACAATGCAAATTATATTGCTCATATAAAATTTAGTTTAATTGTAGAATACAGCATTTATGAACAGAAGGAAAAATATTTTATGAAGTTGAAAAGTTGTCAGCTCAAAGTCCCAGGCTGATAAGAGCTTAGAGAGTGTCTTCCTAGTTCCCAGAGAAGTCTTCTGAGGAGATCACACTTTTATTTTTTAATTTTCTTTCTGCTCACATATCTTCTTCCTTTCTTTTCCTTCTACTTAAGGCGGGACTAATAAGTAAGTAGGTAAAACTATCACTCTTATTTTGCCAAGTTTGAGATTTCTTTTTTTTCTATTCTTACTATGTATTACCCTAGATTTCATTTTCAAAAATCTGGCTACTGGAAATGAAATTTTATAACCACTTATTTCCAAATGTTAAGATAGGAATTCCGTGGTGCTTCAAAGTCTTACTTTTGCTGGTTCAGCCTCAAACTTATGTATTGTGTGTGATATGTTCAGTTTTTTGGGGGGGATATATAACAGGAGTTTATTTTCAGTCACTGATTGTCATAACACTGTATTCAAGGACATATCCCATATGTAGGGCCAGAAAAGGTTTCCATCTCATTGTAGCTTACTTATATCATTCTAGCTTACTCACCTCATTCAGTTGTCAATTAATAGACAGGGGGATCTTCAAATGGACAGTTGTGCTTTTATAAATATTTTTTCCCCTGGAATTTGTGAGGTGTACCTTCAGCATTTAATCAGACTGTCTGGCTCTTAGAATAGAGATTTTTTTTTTTAACTTAGTAATAAAAAATAGCTACATGTTTTATTTATGGAACCTGTTTAATTTGAGTGACATGTGCTACCCATGTATTTCAATTTAGTTTTTCCATAATCACACAATAATCCTTAGCATTTAGGACTCAAAGGGAACACTACCATTTAATGGAGAAACATAAAAATTGCTTTAATTTTTTGAAGAGCATTTCTCTTTATAATTCCTTAATTGAACTTGAGTTCAGGCAAAATGCATTTTTATTCAAACATTAACTGCTATACAAACCTGAAAAGATAATTTTGTAATCCTTTTATCAAATTAAAACAAAGGCTGCAGTGGTTGAGTTTAATTAAGGAAAAGTAAATTGCTTTCTGTTAGCCAAATTAATATGTATCTATGAACCATGACCCTTTTCTTTCATTTACACCAGCAAATTGCTTAAATTGATAGTCCTTTTCAAACTATTTGTATAAAAAAGAAAAATAAATATCATAATATTAATCCAAGCTGAGATTTCAAACCACACATTTTTCCTATAAAAAGTTATCTGAGAAAGGGTGAAAATAAATCTAATAATTATCTTCACTTTTATTTCTTCCATTTATAAACTGACTATTCTTAGTTAGTCAAGATCAGATTCTTATCTGTAGTAAATTACTGTATCAAGATTTATTTTATCGAATTCCACTCTGACATAGCATTATCAACCATAAAGTCATTACCTTGTCTTTATAAATGGGGTAATTGAGGAATTGTGGCTTTTCCTCTACCATTTTGTGAACAATATTCAGTAATTGATGTAAGAATATACTTGATGTAAGAATATAACCAAAAATATTATTAGATGACCATTAAATGTCTTGAAACTCCTTAGTAGAAGTGGTACTACAGGTATCAGGTAAAAAATACAGAATCAGGTAAAATCAATTTTAGCTTTGATCCAGTCAAATAAATTTTAAATCAAAGATTGTAAACATCATTGTATAAAATATGAGCTTCACAAAAATTCACAATTTCTATTACTCTCAACAGAAACATGCTGTCCTCAACATTACTGTTACAATAAAGATCTTATAATAGGAAAATTAAATTTGTTTCCTGATATTCAGAATATAATTGTAGCACTGGAATTGAAGCTGTAATTGCAAGTCTGACTGGTTGGATCTACCTGAAGGTAGTGTACAGTCTTGAGGCAGAACTTGAAATTGGATTTGCCATGCCTTTAGATAATTTATGAGCTTCAGTGCTTGCATGGTGAGATCTGTAGCAACTCCCTCAGCATTATGGAATAGTAACCCTTCAAAGGGACACTCCAGAAGACTGTCCACATGCTGTTCAGAGGATTGCACCATTCTGCAGCAGACTTGATTTTCTATGTGGCACTAGTCTATCTAAAATATGGCATTTCAACCTTGCTGCAGCACCGTATCATCAAAATCAAGCAGTCAAACCATATTCCACAGAAACATTCAGCACTTTGCACTTTTGCAAAGACAAATAGTATTCTTAGGTAGGATAATGTGATTCTAGGAGAAAAATCTGTAAGTTTCATGAGCTTTATAAAATGCACATCAGGGAAAAATATGTGTAGCTTTCATGCTATATTGAGAAGCAAACTCTGTGCAGAAAGACAGTAAGAGTATTCTTGTTATTCAGAATATAAGGAACGCAGACTTAAAGAAAGTACAGCTGATTCTTCCAAAATCATCATATGCCTAGGAATTGCTCATGCTTGAGGGTGTTTCAAGGACAGGAGGTCAACAATGAAACTATAAAATTCTCCTTTGGAACCACAGATTTACATTTAAAAGTTATATAACCCACAGAATGCTGTTCTTAACTCTTTCAATGATTTTTCATAGACTCATTACACTATTTTACAGCTTGAAAACAGTTAAAACTGGTTTAGTCTTATTTTCAAGGCATCCCAGACATGTTTTTTAGTTTAACTTACTCTTTCCACTCCTTTTTTAAGAGAAGTTTCTTTATATCTATTTTTTATGCTTAGCATCAACTGTCATACTAGAGAACCTAAAACTGCCACTTCAGGCAACCCAGAAGTTGGAAGTTCAGATCCCACTTACAGCTAAGTGGGATTTGCAAATTTGGTGTGTCTGTGCTCACGGTTAAGTCTGTGGGAAGGTGACAAATACTGCACCCCCTTCTCTCCTTTCTACCCTTAGCATTCCCCAGCACATTCCATGTTTTGTGTCACAGGAGAGGGGAGCTGTTTCAAACCCATGTCTAGACACATGCTTGTTTTACTTAACACATATCTAATCACAATAATATCTAATTATCCCTAGTGTTGTACAAAATGCAGTTTCAAGAAAAATTTCCCCTGTTCTTCAGCCCTGTAGAAGAATAAGTTAAAATGCCATTTCCCCTATTTTGTGAGAAGACAGAATCCCTACATGATAGTCTAGCTTAGAAGCATTGTCCAATTTTCACTTTGTACTTCCCATACTCTCTACCAATAAATTGTCCTGTGCTATTGAACAAAATGCACTGTGTTCCTCTACATTATACTTTGTTCTTTTGTTTGAAAAGATCCTCCATGCTCCATTTGTTAGAAGAAATAGAATTTGCAAGATTCTGTAAAAATCAAAACTAGAAACAATTACTGAACAATTACCAAAATTAATTTTGAAATACTTTTGAACGTGCCCAATTCTGGATGCCAGTGTGCAAGGAAGACAAGGAGAAGGTCCAGTGGAAGTCCAGAGGAGGGCTACAAACATGATTAGGGATCTGGATCTCTCTTAGGAGGAGAGACTAGAGGAGCTGGGCCTATTCAATCTGGAGAAGAGAAGACTGGGAGGGCATCTCATCAATACATATAAATACCTCTAAGGCAGGTGCCAACAGGATGGTGCCAGAGCGACAGGATAGGGAGCAGTGGCCATAAACTAAATCAAAAGTTTCATCTCAACATGAGGAAGAATTTCATCACATTGTGGATGGCAGAGCACTGGAACAGGCTGCCCAGGGAGGTCATGGAGTCTCCCTCTCCAGAAGCATTCAAAACCCACCTGGATACATTTCTGTGTCACCTGCTCCGGATGACTCTGCCTTGGCAGAGTGTTGGACTAAAGGATCTCCAGAGGTCCCATCCAAACCTAAAAATTCAGTGATTCCGTGATTCTGTGATCTACTTCACAATTAAACCCATTATTCTGGAATACCTCTTCCTCTTCTTAGTGTCTTTCATTTATTGCTAACAGCAATAATATCAATAGAATTTACAAAAAAAAATAAGAAAGAAATAACAAAATAAAGGTTAATTTCCACTTGTACAAAGAACAGACTGTTCTAGTCTGAAATACTCATACAGTCATCTGTGTTTCCTCATTGTTTAACACGCTCACTCTGTTACAGCTTTTCTTCTTTCCAGTTCTGTTGACTTTGATTATTCTCCTTACTGATGAAAGTATGGTGAAGAGATTTGGTGTTACTTTCTTTATGGTTTTGGTTTGGGGTTTTTGGGGGGAATTTTTGATTTTGCTATTTTTTTTTATCTCTACTAGTAATGCACTCCCAATCTTCTTCCTCCTCCAGCAGTTTCTATCAAGAGAGACAGATTTCTCCCTCTGTCCCTTCAAACATGCAGCCAAAGAACATTTCAGAATGTTTCTTAGGTGAAATCACCTAGCTTTGCAGTTATTTTCTGAAAACTTGAACAGATAAGGAATGCTTGTCGACTAACACAGAGCAGAGATTACCTGACTGAAAATGCATTACTTTTGCTCAAGGCATCTTTGTAATTACATTTATTGGAGACACACCTGTTTCGAATTTCATAATTAGTTTATCATTCAACAGATTAAAAGCAATTAGACTTTTTTCTACATAACAGGTGCACCTGGCCACTAGTAATTTTAGGAGTCTTAATGCAGAGAATAATAGATATGGAGCTATGTAAAAATGAATATAATTCTGTGAAGAGATCCTTAAAGTATCATAAATCATGCCCATAGTAGTTAAGCATTTTCCCTCAAATGGGTAATTTCCTTTTTTTTTTTTGACATAGTCTTACAAATTTGTATTTGTTTATATACCAGACTGGATAAAGTAATTTTTCTCATGACCTTAGTTTGATTTCATGTCATATTGTGACTGAGGTACCATCAGGGACATCACAGCAGCCTTGTACTGGTGACAAAATCATCATTGCCAGTACGGCTGTCACATGGCTCAAAGTCCAAAGGCTTTGCAACTACAGACAAGAACACTTCTGATGTAATATGACTTTTAGACAAAACTTGATCCATCACTGTACTCATTAGATGAAGAGTTTGCTCAGGCACAGGACCTAACACTAAATACCCTATACCTACACAAACATTTTACCATTTTCAAGATGGAATTTAAATCAGTTTAGTTATTAATGTTAATTTATTTTTCCACAAGCTTGCAGGTGTTTTTCATGACACTGTATTAGAAAAGTTTTTTTGCATTTGGTTATTCAATTTAATTTATAGTTAATGAAGCTTAAATACACACGATTTTGTCCAGTGAACTGTCAGTGGTTTTTCCTGCTTAATCAGAGCTAGCATCTTCATTTTGGCATGAAAAAGCATCTAAACAAGAGCAGCAAGATAGCTTTCATCTGGGATAGAAAAACTTCTGTTGTTAGAGCACATGCTGCTATCATTAGGTGGCTTTGTCACTAAATCTCATTTCAGCCCGTATCTCCAGGATGATTCATATAAATCCTCATAAAATGAGGAAGACTATGGATCAATCAATATGATATTCAGACTAGAAAAGAGTCTTCTGGAATATGGATATGGGCAAGATGTCTGGAATTTTACCAATAGTAAATAGAAATTTATTGGAATATTTTGCTCTATAAAATTTGAAGCCGTATGATTTTTTTTTCACCCTTTCACCCCATACAATTTTTTGTTTATTTCCAGCTTTTGTCATTATACAAAGCATTATAATTCCTATGTGAATTCAAAGATATGTTTCTAATATATATGGAATTACTTTCATATTGTGTACTTCTAGATCACTGTTCTTTAGCATAATGTATTTTGATAACTTTGACAATAATGAAACCCAATGTTAAATAACATAAGTAAAATTCCTAGAAAAATTAGTACTCTTTAAGACATCCAATAAGGCAGCAGTTTAGAAAATCAACTAGTGATCAATTCCCTGAGAAACAAAACAATGCAAAAAATCTGTCTTCCTAATAATAAGACTACCGTGTGAGTGGATTAAAATAAATTGCCAGTTTTGGATTGGTTTTCAGCCTGAGGACAGTGTTCTGCTGGCTTGAAGGTTTGAATCTAGCCACATTTTTCATTTTTTAACAATCAGTCAAGGCTGAATGCAAAGACACAGGAGATGCCTCAAGGTCTTAACCCACCTGATCATTATACACCATAAACTAGCCAAGGCAGAAACCCTTATTTACTCAAACAAAATTAATTGCTGAAAAGTTATTTGTTGGTTTTCCATTTTGCCTAGAGATAAAGAAAATGCATTTCCAATGCAAGCGTGGGAAAATAGCCAGGCATGTTCTTCGATATTTGAATCTGGAAATAAAAAGTTAGATATGCCAGCAACAAGAAAGCGTGTCTCCAGCTGTAGAGGCTCCGATGTGTGACTCCCCCAGGGCTCCTGGTTTCTCAGAGACGGGAGCTGCCCGGAAGGAGTGGCTGCTGTCCGTGGTGCTGAACGCCGCCCGGGACGCTCCCGGCTGGGACCGCGGGCGGTGCTGAGCGCTGCCCCGCGCCTGGAACAGGTCGTGGCCACGGGAACTTCTGCAAGACAGGCGGCAGTAATACACCGAACTGCTACTGCCTTTTTAAAAATATGTTTGTCTTCGTCAAGGCTGAAATAAAGACTTGCTGTCAGCCATTTGCTTCCTTTTACACTTAGATGAAAATTTAATTTTTATATATATTTATATATTTGTATATACATATAAATACATATATGCATACATACATATACACACACACATATATAAAAATACATACCTATATACACACATACATATATATAAATACATACATGTACACACACACATATATATTTACATATATATACACATACATATATACACACATATATTTACACAACTAAATTTTAATATATTAAAATGCCTTTCTTGATACAACTCTTCAGCATATTTTGCATAGGATTATTTCCTGATTTTTATTATTATCTCATGCAAAAATATTAAATAGAAGATAAAATTACTGAATTCTGTAGATAGTTCAGAGCTCCAGCTTTCATTGAAATCTCTATATTACTAAGAAGTTATGGATCACATGCTGCAGTCAATCTTCCTACCTTCTTTGAGGCCAAAACAGTACAGCATAACATTTGGCTTTTAATAACAACTATACACGAAAAGAAATTTAAATTTCAATCTCCATGTTGGAAAACACATAAACAATTTGATTCAGAGATAATGATATACAAATGGTAGCTGAATGGACAGATGCTGAAGTTACTGCTTCAATTTCCCATCAAATTTTACAGGCATGAACATATAACTAGGCTACTATCATACCATGAAAAACTTCTAATACGGTTTCATCTTGATTTTGTAGATATGTTCTGCTGCTTCATGCTCTCCAAGTTCTCTGCAAATTTTGAAAAAATAGAGTTGCATTAGCATTTTCTGTTTAATTTCAAAAAGCTGTTCCTTGTCTCCATAAATATATCAAAAATGCATTTCTAAGAAAAATCCCTGAAAATAGATATTGATTATTATTAAGCTTATTATTAGAAATGACAGAACATATTTAACTTAAATTTCTATAAATGCATAGTAGTATTAATAAAAACAAAAACAAACCCACTCTGTAGAATGTTACCTTTCAAAATAGAAAATTGCAAACAAATTAACATCAGACCTTAAACTAAGCCTTAGATTAAAAGCTGATTAACCCCTTATGCACTTGCTTTGTTAAAATTTGTTCTAGGACTTGTGCATATTAGGACAAATATTTCAAGTATTATCAATGTAATTTAATACACTTCCCATAGGTCTGATACCGACTTCATAGCATTTAAATGGAGTCCACCTCATCCCATTAGTTGGTTTATATTCTCCATAGATCTTTTTAACAATATCAGATGCACACATAAGAAAAGGCATATATGTATTTATTTATTTATTTTATACCTGTCACTAAATAAATCATTGTGACTAAGCTTCTATGCTTATTTCAAGATTTTTAAAATTTCAATCATATATATGTGTATTTATATTATATATAAATGTAGGTGATTAATCACATAGTCTTATTCCATGTACTTAAAATATCACACAGCCTTATATGATCATGTATTTCTTCAAATCACTAACTCATGTTAGCTTTTTTCCCTTTTGAATATGCTAAATTTCAAAAATTAAACTCAGTCTGAGCAAAAATTTGTAGATTTCCCATAAGACTCTAAACTCCAACAGCAAAACAGAAGCAATAGAGTGTGTTACCACAATGCTGTCAAAATGAACGACAGCCATACTGCTGGGTTTTTTTATTATTTCCTGGACCTATTTTATGTGGCTTCAGTTCTGACTTTAATGTTAACCAGTAATAAAGTGAATTCATTTTGACAACTCCTTAAAATTCTCAGGCATGTTTCTGCAAAATGAAACCATATTGCTCTCATAAAGTGTACTCTGTCTGACAGCTTTCTCACTTTCTGTCAAGGAACATACACTCACTTCTGGGAAGCTGAAGTTAAAAAAAAAAAGGCTAAAAACCACAGAACTAAATCTTGCAAAATGCACACACTACCCTCTGTTTGCCCAAGAACAAGATGCTTTATTATACAAGCACATCCATGGAATCTGGGAAAAATTTGGTATGATTTTTCTAACATTGGAATGTTCAAAGTCTTTGTATAAGACATTAGAAAGTTTTCAGAGCCCATTCTAATAAATTTCATCCACCCTGACTCACCAAGTATTTTAAATTAAATGGGTTGATCTAGGTGCACAACACTCATATTGTGGATATGTTATTTTGCAGAGGGAATATGAGCTGTTCAGACAGATAATATGCCTTTTGAGAAAGACATAAGAGCCATAGCACCTTAATGGGTTTCCTTCCTTTCTATTTACCCATAAATCTGGATTGAACCTAACAATAAAGTCAGCCCAAGTGCCTGCTCTCTTGTTTTCATTTCGCTTACAATAAATACAGTTTAGGTGAAGCTTTTTAACACTCATACACAAACCAATTATAGCAGAGAAGCTATTCAATATTCAACACTCCCAAAGAAGGCACAAACATGAAATTATGCTGTGACTCCATGACTCCATTCAGAAAGGAACAAAGCAGTTGTGTCTGGGTAACTTTTATTGAGGAATATGACAGCTCATTACATCTCTTTTCCTTCCTGTAATAAAAAGGTGGATTGTTCTGCATGAGGAACATGACTGGTCTTTCAGTTGTCTGAGGCACAATGACCTAAACCGACACCTTCCATATCAATCATAAATATATTTTCACCTGCACTCTATTTCAGTGCTGCAAGCCTAAGTCTTACTGTGAAAAAATATGAGAGCATTGCTGCCCCAATAGCTTGTTTGAACATTCAATATTCTCTCAGTTCATAGTGTTCAAAACTTATTAATATCTCCACTTAGCTGAAGCAGTAGCTACTGCTATATTTTAATAAGCAGAGTATTTTCAAGCTCTCTAAATTCTAATGATGATACTAACAAACAATCCATTTGCCTTTGAAGGTTACTCTCATAGAAAACAGATAGTCCTTAGCAATATCCAGCACCATGAGGTACTTGAACAGAAAGAGAGATCAACATCTCACGCAAGTGTTAAGAATCACAGTTTGCAGTAAAACAGGTCATAAATCAATGAGGCAGCTGATAGTGAAAAAGTGAAACAGAAGAATTCATTGCATTTTAAAGCAGTAGAATACTGTTTAATTTATTTTTTTTAATTTTACTTAAAGCTGGTTCTGTTTTCCTTTTCCTTAGTGCTATGGCTATTGAGGCCAGAGTGCATTTGTTCAAATGAAGCAAGGCAAAGTGGAAAATACTCCTAGCTATTACTCTTTAAGGATTATTTTGAATACCACCCCTACACCACAAAAAATTAAAAAGTGCCTTTTTGCAATTCTAACTGTAAATAGTACTCACAGATCTACATTCCACTGGTAGTAAAGAGATGCTGTATGTTATTCCAAAATAGAAGTACATATTCTTTTAAAAAAAGTAGGATATAAGGTCTGCTACAACAATTAGCTCTTCACAAAGAGAAACACAGTATTTTTTTCCTGTTCTTATTCAATTCACAATGCTATCTGAGACAGGCAAGGAAATGACTAACAGAAAATGTCAAAAATTATGTTATACTAATACCCAGTGGGATTCTATGAAACAAATCCAAAACCACATGTGTTTTGAAAAGAATCACTGATTCTCAACTGTCATATTTCCCTGCCAATAAATCTTCAGCTGTTAAGCAAGTCAGAAGAATCCTACATAGGTATTTCTGGAACAAGTTTTTCCATAGCCTTCAAAAAATTATTTAATCTTGAATTGATATGTCAGTTTCTTTCAGAGAAATATCTAGATGAGGCATTTTTAACTGTAGTTTGCATTTTATCTTCTCATAAATACTTTCTTTGAATTGAAATGAATTTTAATATTTAATATTTTAATATTAAAAATAAATATTGCAAGAGATGTTCTAATTTTGTCTTGCTTGAGTGAAATAAACATTTTTTGTGTTCAATTCATGTGATATTTTAAAATTCTATGTGTTTTATTTTATTGCAGAATGGCAAAATAATTTTCTCAGTGGAAATTCCCAGCAGAAGAAAAAAAATCTATTTTATAATCAGCCTAACTAAGCAGTTCCAATGTCTCATTGATCAGTCTTCTCTGAAGGTGGGAGGCAGGGAAGGGGAGAATAGAAGATTTCAGAAGTGCAGTTTGGTATAAAGCATCCCAGACAAACCCTTCAGTCATTAGATAAAATTCGGGGTTTTCTGATTTTAAAAGGGGAAAGGATCTATTAAAATTATTCTGCTTTCCTCCCAGGTCTATTTTTTCTGCATGTTAAGAAGATTGCTAAAGTCTTTCTGTACATATTAAGATACTTTTTCTTCATACCAGCCTGAAGTTGGCTCTGTTATAGGATGTAAGTCAAGGAAATATTTTAAGATACAGTTTTTCACCTTGGCTTTAAATATCATACAAAAGGCATTTTATCTTGTCTTTTTGTAGACAAGACAGAGTGCCTTTAGAAAAATATTCAGTGCTTTGTGCCCTCAGTGTACAGTGGTTCATCTAGGCATTTGTTCTTATTATAATTGAATATGTAACTAAGTTTTTATAAATCAAATATCTGCCTGTTCTTAATTGTTAACGTTTTTCCCAGAGCAGTCTACAGAGCATTCCAGTAACTCTTCTCTGAACAATTTACAATCTTTCCCTTTTTAAAATAGACTGCAAATGTTGTCAAAGCAGTCTGACTGCAATTTCAAATTCAGTAAACAATAAATTTAAAAAAAAGTCCTGCATGTCAGGAATATAGTTATATGTCAGCAGTGGTATTGCTGTTGTAGGGCAGCTCTTCTGCAAGTGTGGAGATTCACAAGTCTCAAAATGTCATTCTTTCCTAGGTCCACCTTGTGCCTGGTACTTACACCAACTTCAGCACACAGCTAGAAGAATATTTGAAGTAGAAAGTATCATTCCATTTTGCAAATACAGCAGCATCAGGGGAATTTCTCAACTATTTCAAATTTTCCATAAAGATAACATCTTCTGGTGAGGTTTTGTTGGTTTTTATTCTCTGAAAGGAGCTTGTAAATTTCCCTATTGCATTCTGCACTTCTGTTAACAATGTAGTGCTTTGGTAGGCATTTTTGTAAGATTTGAATGTGCAACATATTCCTATAATAAACCTAAATAAGCTAGGATGGAAACCAGTTACTTCTGAAAGCCAGGAGAATCTTACTTTTTATAGCATTACAGTGGCAGTAGTTACAGGCAGTCTCAGTGGTCTCCTTCTCTGTTTAAACACCAAAAATTTAGGAAACCCTTGAGTCTGGGATTATTTTCTCATAGGATCAGTTATAAAATAAAGATCTAGACCTGTAATAAGATTTTAAATATCCCTCAAGAAATTTTCATTTATTTCTGGAGGTATGTAATTTGCTTTAATTAGCTGGAAACAATAGCACGTGTTTTGCTAAAATTTCTTTACATTCCTGAAATAAACTTGCGGTCTTTTAATTTTTTTCACTTTTTTGCCTATTTGATTGCTTTAATTTATCATATTCCACTTTCTTTAGAGTGATATCACCTTCAGAGACAACCCTGCTTTTATATTTATCCAGCTTTTATATTTTTTCTGTTTGTTTAAATTCAAGAGAATTATATATAAGCCTGGACCAAAAATAACACCATTTTGAGTGATTCTCTTATGGTACAGCTAACTGCTACTTAATGTCACTCCTGAAATAGAAATTCTAAAAAATCTAAATCAGTTTGCATAAAAAATTTCAAGTCATCAGATCTGTAGGAAATGTAGCAAATTCTCAAGACTAGAACACTTCATTTTTTGAAGCAATTCTCTAAACCTCTATAAAGTATTTGATCAGGTAAGACGTTTATTTATGTTCAAATTGGCAAATGCAAACACCCAGATAATTAAGTGGCTGGAAAATATTGATCTGCTAGGCATAATGTGGTCAATGTCAGAAATGTTTACCAGAGTAACGTTAGCATTAATACATTCCATTCCCTTGTAAAATTATTGGGTTAGGTCTTAAGACCACATCTCTTTCCAATAGTCTTCAAGGATTCAATAGAATCTTAGCTCCTAATATTTATGAGGAGAGAAGCAATATAAAAATGCTTAATATAATTTTTAAACATGTCAGAACATCCCTTGAGGTATACTCAGCATGATACTGTAATATCTGTCACCATCACTCTAATAAAAGAATTTCAAAAGTAGTCCAGGAAAAGTAGAGAAACACAAATTAAGAGTCTGTGGCCACAATGAACCCATAGAGCCATTTAAAAAAGACAAATCAAAATATTGGTTTTGTTTGGTTTTGGTTTTTTTTCTTCACCATGTGCCAGAAAAGGTACTTGCAGTACTAGTTTGGCATGTCACCATACAGTAGCACATTTCTATCATTACAGATAAATTTGAAAATTAACAATAAAAAAATACTCTGAAAGCAATATCAGACATTCTTTGCTTTTAACAATGATTGGCTTGTTCTGTGTCACTGTAAAAATCAGATTACTAGTTATTTATAAAAGTATTATTTAAGACTGCTAATTTATATATAACAACCAGATATAACAACCAGTTTTTTCCAGTAGATTTATTTCTGTTGCACATAATTTCTTTCTACACTTCTGCATTATCATGAAGTTTATGACATCAAGACCCATCTACAGGCTGGAAACCAAATGGTTCTATTCATGTGAAGTATGATATTTACACTTGTTGGACTTTACCTATAAAATCATAAGTGATATGAAAAAGGCAAATAGTTGATTAAATACAAGAAGTGAGGTGTGGTAAAAACTGCTTAAGGTGCTGGTTCTAAAGAAAGAGAAGAAAGCTATTTTTAATGTAATTAACCTGTGGAGCTCCTTTCCCAAGAGTGCATGTTAAAAAGCGGAGAGACAAAAGTAGTGCCTAGCTTAAATTATGGGAAAAATGTGTAGTGGGCTATTAAATATGAAAAGATATCCATTGAGTTAGAAAGTCCCAGAACTGCAATTTCTTAGAGACTAGACAGACAGTCTGGGGACCTATTATTACATACTTGTGCTTGTATTTTTTCCTAGACCTCCACTGTGGACTATCATCAGAGAGTCATGATACTGAGCTAAATAAAGCTTTAGTGTGAACAAGAGCGCATTTTGGGGTTTTTGTGTATTAACAATACCACTGATAGTTCTAGTTTTACTTCTATATACATGAATGTCCTTAAAATACATTAAGTTTTCGCTTGTATATGTGTCTTTTTTCTTTTAAAGTGATTGTTATAATTTTTGCCAATTTCTTTTGGTGCATAGAAGATATCTTTGCAATTTTTTCTCAACAGTGGAGCTGTAGGTTTGCTTACCTTGTTACTCAACCATTCCACAGAAGGTTCATGCCCCTGTAAAAGACATTGCTACATTTAACAAGTGGCAATAATGTCTACAACAAAGTTACCAGAAAAAAAAAAAAGCTTTATTGGAGCCTCATTCTGCAATGTTCCTATGGATGAAATGTCTGTCTTTGTAAATTACTATTAAGATTCAGGATATTTTCTAGGATTTTTTTTTTTTTTGTTATAGGTTAAGAGTTAATATAAATTCTAGTGAAATTCCTGGGCTGCATCAAAGAAGTATAACCAGTAGTTTGAGGGAGGTGATTCTGCCCCTCTACTGCACTTTCATGAGACCCCATCTTGGGTACTGTGTCCAGCCCTCAGCACAGGAAGGGCATTTTGGAGTGGGTCCAGGGGAGAGCCAAGAAGATGATCAGAGGGTTGGAACATCTCTCCTGTGAGGAAAGGTGGGGAGAGTTGGGATTGCTCAGCTAGGAAAAGAGAAGGCTCTGGAGAGAATTTAGTGTATCCTTTTGGTACCTAAAGAGGCTTATAAGAAAGATAGGGACAAAGGGTGTGTTGAGATAAGACAAAGGTTAGTGGTTTTAAACTGAAGGAGGCTCATTTCAGATTAGATTTAGGGAAGAATTTTTTTTTTAGAATAAGAGTGGTAAAACAACAGCTTTTTGACCAGAGGGGTAATGGATGCCCCATCCCTGAACAGACTTAAAGTCAGGTTGGATGGAGCTCTGAGGCAACCTGATCTAACTGAGGATGTCCCTGCCTATTGCAGTGGGGTTGGACTAGATGACTTTTGGTGGTCCCTTCCAACCCAATCCAGATCTCTTGTCTCAATTATGTGATGCGTCTTGGAAAGTCTGACAAACTCAGCACCCAACACCATCATCTTACATCAATCCTTTCTGTCAAACTCACTTTAAATATCTAAACTAACAAGTACACAGAGCATACCTGCTTCCATACAGAGATAGACAAGAAGAAAAGTCTGTGAGAGTGTCTGTTTTGTATATCCTACTACAGCTCGGGATATAGAAGACTTCAGTTTAGATTTCTGTTTTGAAATGGACTACTCAGCATAGAGATCCCCAGACTGTTGTTCTCCATCCCCTTACACAAGGTGAAGAGATAAGTGTCAGCATCACACAAAAATGTAAGATCACCACAAGCACTTCTTCCTCCTTCAGTCTTCTGTGACAAGGTTAGGCACCAAACCTCCCTTAAGCCAAGATATGTATATCTGTCTCCTCACTTCAGTATTTCCCAGTGGTTATCAGACACTCATTGACATGGATCAGGTCAGCACTTACTTGAATTTTGTTCTTTGACTTGTCTCTACTCAAGGACTGGAGTTTATATTCCACTTTCTGAAACAGCATCCCTAAGTGAGGTATCATGATGTTTAACTCCTCTTCAGAGAACCACTCCTTATTGTCAAATACTGTTTTCAGTCATGTCAAGATAATGAACTTTATTCCCTGTTAAAAATTACAACCCATGTCACAAAATTCACATTGATTTTCACTCCTGAGTGATTTTATTATTTTCTTGGGCATAATTCCAGTTTTACCATATAAAATGGAGAAAATGCAAAACTGGAGCTTGAGGGAAGCAACACCTGTGTATCACAGAGGAGTATCAAGGAGGAATAGACATGCAGTCATTTTTAATAATATTTTTAAGTTTATTCATCTAAAATTAGGATGTCCAGAGTGCTTTATATCTGAGATGAGTCATATCCAAATCTCAGGTCTCTCACTTCATTAATAAAGGCAACCTATGGCATGAAATGTAACCAGGCTATAAAATGAGAAGCATTAAAAACTGGACTATCTAAAATAAAGTAAAAGATCATAGGAAGATTTATCTCCTAAGACAGCACACAGCCTGCCTTTCTGGAAGGTTTCACATTGAGTGGCCCAGCTGGACAAGGTGTTATGCAGAAACTTTGATTACCATCAGCTCAGAGAAGATGAAGAAAGAGCCACATCCCTGGTAAAATTTGTGAATTGCCTTTGCCATTTCAGTGGTGCTCTAAATGCAGTCTCATGGACCCCAGCACAGGTACTGCCAGCCAAAAGGGGCCTGTGCAGTCAGCTTAAACTGGGAATGCTACTTCTAAAGGCAAGTGTGCAACACTCTGGCCTCAAAATTCTGCATATCAGAGTAATACCTATTTTTATTTTCTTCCCCTCTGTTGGGGTTTCTTTTGGGTATGGTTGTGAAAGGTTTTTTTCTGGAGAAAGTTATTGCAGTGACCAGACCCTGTCTGAGATCTGGTACTAAGGTTAATTGTGACTGATAAAAATATGCCACAGAATATTAAAACTTATACTGAAGAGGAAAAAGCATCAAAGCTGAAAATATATCATCTAGACATAGCCTGATTTATCAATTAAATTTATTTACTAGACTTTACTTGATTTTTGTCTGCTTGATATCTGAGGTCCATTATTTTTCAAATATCATAAAAAATGTAAAAAACCACACGACTCAAACTCTTATACTCTTTTTATGCTCACTGCTCAGTCTCTGTGTTTGTATCTAATTCTCCCACTGAGTTAATACAGAAATTTAGTGTTATCCCCTCAGATGCTTGCTCTTCGTAGTCCCAGATGTGAGAAGGTGCATAGACAGGTTTTCACAAGCACTCTGTTTTATCTTTACTATCCTATTGCCAAGAAGAAATACATTGTTTTTTAAAGCTGGAACTTGTAAAATAATGTTGCAGTGTGTTCAACTTCCTTGCTTTCTTCCTCAGTCAATATACTTCTGATCAATACCCAGTCTTAAAAGAGACATCTACTTCAGGGAACTTTCAAGAATGGGTTTGATCAATTCTCAATGATTTGAGAATTTTTCACTGACTTTTCAAGAGGGACTGGTTTCCATAATATTGACCACAATTAATACAATATTGTCTCTCAGTGAGCACATTCACAGCTCTTAATCTTCCCAAGTAAGTACACCTGGCCTGTAAAAGAGAATTTCTTATGGTATTTGCAGCATTTTGCAAAAAAAAAATTTAGAATCATTTAAGATAATTCTAGGAATAGAATAATGAAAAAATTATTTGTGCCTGGGCAGTTTATAGTTCAGGTTGTTCAAGAGACAATGGAATATTAAATTCATGTTTATAGAGATATGACCAAATTACAACATAATTTTTTTTCTGGTGTGCTGCAAAAGATAAAATGTATTTTTCCCCAGCATTTCTAATGCCTATTTTTTTTTATTTCAATCAATAGAAAACCCCCAAAAATCATATTTTTTCTGTGAAAAATGAAATTATTAATAAAGTCAAACCAAGACTAAAATGTTTAGAGTCTTAGATAATACTGAACTTTCAATTTTTCATCAAGACAACTTTTTTTCTTTTATTAATTTTTTCAGTCTTTCCAGATTAATAATGCAACTGGCTGACCTGTTAAACTGAGCATTGCTAGTAATGTCTACTATGATTTCACTGCCAAGGACTATAACTGTAAATATTTACAACAGTTTCCTCTCATGCTGCCAGATGACTGCTAGGAAACATGCTGGGTTCATTTTTTGCTCTTGCTATTTATTTGCCGTGTAAAGAATGATTCATGTCATGCCAGCCTGCATCCGTATTCCCCTTGGTGATAGGTTCTTCTGTACCAAGCAGCATCACTCTGCTTCCTGTCAGCTCTCTAACTGGTCTGAGCTAGCACACCTAGAGACAACTTATTCAGCCAGTCAAATACACAGCACCTCATGAAGGATGGAGGTAGCAGTGATTCTGCATCCTCAGCATTTTCCATGATGCATTCCTAGTTCAGAGCACAAAAGTCCATGTCTCTCCTCATTCTCACTTCTCTTTCTTCAAGCATGACAGCTGTAGGGGACTGTTATATATCCAATAGATAATTGGTACAGTGTTGTAAGTCGCCTTGATCTTGCACAGTCTTGGAGATTGTCAGCACACTGTCACTGCATTCCAGCAGAGCCCTTATTAGTTAACTGTACTTGACAGCACCTCAAAAACTGTGTATTTTAAGTTAAGCAGCCTGACATGATAAAGGTTATCACTTTCTTTCTCTAGATAATTACTGGCAGCATTGATAAACATGTATTCCTTCTCTATTTCATCAGAAGACTGATGGGAATATGTCTCTTTATAGGTTAAATTTTAAAGTTCCTGATGTTTTGTGGAATCATTTATTCCTGAAGTTCTTGGTTCTAAATATAGTTACAGGCTTATATATACACATATGTAAATTTATATGCAGCTTTGCCCATTTGGCAATTATCTATCATCTTTCAGAAAATTAATGAAGATACATTTGAGGAGGAGAGGGAATTCCAAGTACCTATATTGCAATATTTTTTAACTTCCTGTTCTTTTATTTCTCTTTCTTTCTATCTTTCTCTTTCTTTCTTTCTTTCTTTTTCTTTCTTTCTTTCTTTCTCTTTCTTTCTTTCTTTCTTTCTTTCTTTCTTTCTTTCTTTCTTTCTTTCT
>QUSF01000001.1:41875291-41962325 GCA_003676055.1 Chloebia gouldiae | reverse complement strand
TCTTTCTTTCTTTCTTTCTTTCTTTCTTTCTTTCTTTCTTTCTCTCTTTCTCTCTTTCTTTCTTTCTATCTCTCTATCTTCTTTGAACTTCAAATAGTACAGCTCTTTCTCATAAGAAACCGTTGCACCATTGCAGGAATTTGTTATTTTAATGACTCTGAATCAGGAGAGTAGAGAAAATTAGGCTTATCAAAGTCATCAACAATGTTATTTTGTGAGTTTCCCTGCTGTTTTATATGCACATTTTTCTCCACTCTATAAGTACTGGTACCTGAAAATGGTCATAATTAGTGCAGTTAAACTCAGCAAAAAGCTCTTGTAGGATTATTAAAATCTTTTGGGGATTTGGATGCGGCTGTTCAGCAACTGCAAGTAAAGTAGAACTCCTCAAAGTATCAGGAAAAACACAAGAATTAAACTAGTATAAACTCTTGATAGAGAATCCCTAGCAGCGTGTGGCTGTCACAGCAGAAATTCCAACTTTGTGTGCTCATTATCACAGAGCTGTAGAGAACATTTTTGTTGCAGTAGATTCTTTCTAGGGAGGTAATCATTAGGTATCTTCACACTTTCTGATGTGATTTTCTAGGGATTTTCTTCCACGATATTCAAAAGTAGACGGTGGGTTGAGGTATTTGAAGAGTAGAGTGAAACACAGAGTATCTGCTCTCTGAAAACTAGACATTTAGAGCTTCCTTATGCTCTTGCATTTCAAAAATGGAGGAACACATTACTCCAAGGTTACTTGTGAAAAAGCAGCAACGTGGATGCAACAGAAGCATCTCTTCCTGATATTAGAGAAGATGATGAACCGATGACCTTGGTAGAAGTTGTCGAAGTGTTGTATTATTATAGGATTGGTCATGTTACTTGAGAAGAAGAGAATCCACCATTCTGATCCAAAAAGAGGATTCTGTTGTCATGGAGAGTTTCATAAGAACAAAAAATGATTCACATGATATTTGGGCAGGAGTGTAATACATCCTTCTTGAGAAAGTTGAAGATGAGGAAAATAGTCACATTTAAGAATCAAACTTCCAAAGAGATGAAATGGAGATGGATGGAGGATATTTTACTTTGCTCTTTGTCCTCTGTAGTCAGTTCCTGTGACTTTTAGTCATATATCCTAAAATGTGCATTGCATAGGCCCAAGTTATGCTGTGAAAAATCAAATTTATACCATGGCATCATGACTAGCCACAAATCCACTTAGAATGATTTAGGTGAAAGATGTTATATCTGTAGAACCAGTAAGAAAGGTTTTAATAGCTCAGTCACTCAAAACAAACTGGTTCCTTTAGGAAAAATAGACTTTAAAGATACCAAAACAGAATCACTGGAACCCGTAGAATAATAGACAAAAATAAAGGTATAAAGGCGAAATCTCTCCTTGAACTTATTTTACTGAGGGAAAAATGAGACAGATACACAGGTCAGGGAGAAAGAAGGTGGCACACATATTATGATGATGATGGATTTAGGAAGGATGGGATCTGATAAGAAGTAAGTCCAGTATATTTAAATTTCAGTATTTCAATAATATTTAGGAAATCTCAAAACCTTGACGTATCTTTAATAGTATTTTTGGAGGGGATTAACATTATTGAACACACAGTTTCTTTTGTATAGAGTAATTTATGACAAGAAATAAAGGCCAGACTGTGCAACTTCTAAGAAAATACTTTAATATTTATATAGTATGAAGTCTGTTTGTTTTATCTGCTGTGCTTACATAGTAAGCACTGAGTAGTAAAGTAAGAACTACTGTCGTTGCTCAGAAATGCTCTCTACAATTACAGAGGAAATAAAAATTAAGAAAAAACACTGAGAGTAGAATTTACCTCTTAGAGATAGCAAAATTCATGGTCTTGTGCACATATCAAATGTTTTACAGCATATTAAGTGTTTCTCATCTTCCACTATGAAGAAGCTTGTTCATAGAATATTTGGTATTGAAGAAGAAAAAATCAAGGGGCATCAGGAGCCTCCTGGGGGGATTCTTCCATAAAATTGGCTACATTCATAAAAAGTCTAAAATCCAGAGACCTAGTGCAAATCATCCAGAAAAATGATTTAACCAATTTGTTCTGTGGTCATGTACCGAGGACTATGAAGTTTTCTTAGTAAAATAATTAAAATATCTCTGAAAGTAGCTGACTACACATTTCAATTATTTGAATGCACTGTTCTCTGACAATTTACATAAGACAGTATTGAAAAGGAAACTGAATTAAGCTATTCTCCTTCTACTTATTTTGGAGGCCTTACTTTGTACATTTTGTGCAATAGGGGTTCAGCTGAGATACTTGGCCATTTTGAGAGAGATTTTCCTGTTATTTTTGTGCTATTAGAATAGCTTTGCATATGCAATATAATTTAAGATATTTAGTGGAATTACCCTGGTGGACTTTCAATTACTATCCACCCTGTGGATAACAAATACTAAGGGGGAAAAGAGAACAATAAAAAAAGGAGAAGCACATATGAATCTTTGGAAATTACCTAGTCACTCACATGTCTTTACAGTTGATCATATCATTAGTAAACTTTAAATTTTTTTCTCAGTTCAGCCACCAAAATATATGTTTATGTAAACATGAAAACTACTCCAAAATTTGCTGCTGGGTATAATGCAAACTCTCTTTATCAATAAAGTCTTATTCTGCTCTGGCAAAGGTCTGACATTTGCTACTTTATATCCCTCTCATGAGCAGCTTGCTATAAGTGATTAATTCAATTACATTATCTAAACAGACACTGGGGAGATTTGTGCCAGCTTTATGAAGTATAATGGACTATGTCATATGTGACAATGCATACCAGGAGGAGATTTTCATCCATGGTGAAGGCACTCCACTCATATTTTCAATAAAAAGAAAAAAATTACAAAGGAATTAAAATAGCATGAAATCTAACTATTCAAATGGAAAGAGAAAAGAAAGAGATCTGGCTACAGACAGCACTGACCTGCACTGTTATGTTTCCTGATATAGTCAGAAAACTTTACAGTTAAAATATCCAAAATAAATGTAGTTGCTGTATGGGGTTAGAACTAGATGATCTTGAAGGTCCTTTCAAACCAAATCATTCTATGATTCTATATGCTGCTTTTAGACTGCTAAATGTAGTCCCACTTAATAAAACTTAAGTATTCCCTACTTAATACATCATTAACACTTTCATCTTTTTTTTTTTTAATCCAGGTCTCTTTATGCTTAAATCCACTTTTTTCCAACTCTTTAAAGCATTTCTGTAACATTATACAGTTTTCTGTTTCTGGTTCTTTTAATCAAAGTAAGATGGCTAATGTCTGATAGGACAAGTCCAAATTGTCTAGGTATTAGTCTGAAAAATCCACTGTGGTATCAGATGTATCATTTCAATATCTGCAAGTTCTCTCTAAGGGCAGTAGACCAGCTGAGAAATGCATTAGGGATTTGGGTGAATACTAGGACAACAAAGTTAGAGGGTAAGAATAAACTGGGGCTGTGAGAAAATTGCCTAATAAAGTAGTAGGAGAGACAAAAAATTCCTGGTGAAATTTACTTGTTAGCTGTTCTGGTAAAACTGCTCTAGAGAGGATGGTAAACAATTGATTGGCCAAGGGAAAGGTAGAAGGTCTCCTGAAAGGTTTCCACTAGAGATACTGGTATGATTACCAGACATTTATATGGAAGGCCTTCAAAGAAGGAACCAAAATTGAAATCCAACAGTATTTCTAAGGAAGTTAAATTTTGAACTCTAGTTATCTGCTAAAATGCCTTGCTATACTTCATCTTGCTCTCTTCATCTGAAGAAAATGTTGCTTAATGAGGAACCTTTCAATACTGCCTTTTTCTCAGTGTAAGGTGCTCACTTCAGATCCTCATGCACTCTCCTCTGTTCTGGACAGCTAATAGTCCATCATGCATTTAGGTCATTCACACCTAAACTTATTTGTTGAAAGTTTTACAGACCTCAGAGTGTTGCATAAAGGTTATGAGCAATAGTTAGTAAAAAACTAAACTGAGGATTTCAAAACCTTCCTTTAAAGCTGATATGAATGCATGTCCAGAGACATGCTGAGAATAGTGACAGTTTAAACAGTTTAAGGAAGTTGCTTTGAAAGAGACAATATTTCATTCTTTTAGTCTAAAACATCTGATTGTCCTGGTTTCAGATGGCACAGAATTAATTTTCTTCTTAGTTGCTGGTACAGTGCTGTATTTTGGATTTAGTATGAGAATAATGAGATGTTCACTGATGTTCTGTTTGTTGCTAAGCAGTGCTCACTATAAGTCAAAGACTTTCCAGTGTCTCCTGGTCTGCCAGTGAGGAGCTCCACAAAAAGCTGGAAGGGAGCACAGCCAGAACAGCTGATCCAAACTAGTCCATTCCAGTTCTCCTCCCCATGCCACTAGGAAAGAATTGCAGTAGTTAGTGAGCAGTTATGTAGTACTTAGGCTGGGGTTAAACCACAACACTAATTTAAAGTTTATTTCTGTGTTTCATATTACAAACAAAGGTTCTCAGAAACTTTTAAATAGAAAAAAAAAAAAAAAAAAACCAAACGTTGGTCTCAGTAGAATAAACTATCTAGAGCAAGCCCCCAGATATGTTTAATTGTTTTTCCAAGCTGAGAAAAATTTTTGGCATGATACTTCAACATTTTTTTTCTTGTTTAGTGAGAAATCAAGGAATAAATTACCAATTCTGCTGTATAAGAGATTCTTATTCAAGTTACCTAGCTACTTCATTTGTCCTGCAAGAAGAAAATAGAGATTTAGGTCTTCTTAACTCTGAAACTTTGGTTCTTTTATATCCACTAACTGATGCAGGATTTGGTGTTTCACAAGGCATTGTAAAAAAAAAATTACTGCCATTGTCCTAACTTAGGCAACAGGTGCTGTTGCAGAGGCTAGAAATTCCTTAGGTGCCATTTTACAATTACAGTGTTTATATTTATGTTTTCTACACTTCATGCTTTGCTCAAAGGTTAAATTCATAATCATTCATGTTGTTGGGCATTGTAGTAGAGCAAGCTTAGGCAGCCTGGTCGCTTGATCAAAATCATATCTGGAAAAAGAGGGAAATATTTCAGCACAGCATCATATTCAGCCTGGTACACTATTGTTTCCTTAGCAAAATAGCTGGAATTTGCTTATAGAGGACTACATAGTCAGCACTCAACAAAATGGAAAGTGATTTTTGTAGTGAAATAAATTAAAAAGAGACATGCTTTCTTTCTCAGGTTTTCACTCTGACCAAAAGACAAAAATCTGAGGATAGACACATAAGTATAGCTTCTGTTGTTATTTTTCCCTGAAAAAGTTCAAGGCTACTTTACATGCAATTTTTTATCTTTATATTTAATCACAACACAGCATAAAAATAATAAGTTATGATAAGATCAGAAGGTCATTTAGTTATTATTCTTTTCAGGAAGAGAATAGATAAAAACTTGCTGTTAGTAGCCTGTAGCTGGAAAGTAGATGCTGAAATACTGCTAAGTGACATTTAAAGAAGACTTTGTTAATATCTTTCTTATTTTCTCAGTGCAGACATAAATAATATATAAATGCTTGAATGGAAAAAGAGAGTCATGCTTTGTGCACATTTATCCTTGGGTTCAGTGTAATTTTGCTATGCATTGACACATCACAGCTCTGTTTAATAATCTCTAAAGTAGTGGATATTGAATGAGCAAAGCCAGAGCAATCTAATTTCCTCCACTTGTAGTCTGAAAATATCCAAATTTCTGAGAAGCAGTGAAAGAAAGCCCCAAAATAAATGCTTAGTCTCACTGACACTTTTTCTGTCTCTCATGTAGCTAGGAGTTTCAATTTGGGTTTTGGGAATTGCTTTGAAGTTCTCTGTTCTTTATTCTTCTGTGTCAGCATTCACAAGGACAGAAAATTGGAGAGGCATAATATAAAGCCCTTAATCACCTTGATCGAGATAATCAAATGACAAAGGCATGAAGAATGAGCTGTAGGCTGAAACAAGACACAACAAATTCCAATAACACTCTTCCTCATTTCAGAAATATTCATGAGCCACCAAGAAAGGAAAAGAATTTATTCCATCTTATAAAAACACTAATTTTCTAAATGAAGGCCAAGGACCTGATTTGAGCTTGTGATTCCTATCTGACTTGAAAAATAGACTCTGAATTTTACTTGGTCTTCTGTTAAAAACAGGGCAAATGTAAGGGCATATGTAAGCAGAAAGAATGGCCTTTATTTAAATGAGTGAAATATGCTACGTTTCCCCATAAACCTTGCCCAGTTAATTCCATTAATAGAATGTATTCATTCTTTGGAATGTAGATGGTGTCTTCCTGCTGAAACCTTAGCTCATGCTAATTAATTAGTGCTGTAGATAGTCAGACTCTTGAACTGCAGGATTATGCAAATGCCAATGGATACTACAATAGGATCTTACATCAAGTTCAAGAAATAAAATGCCCGGGGGATTTCACTGGCTTAGGACAAGTGGAGAGACTGTGTCCTGTTGTGAGTCCTTCTTATCTTCTGTGACCTGTAGCAAAGGCAGGGTAAGAAAGTGACACCAACATAAAGCAGTTATGCCTGATCCAAGTTGATAGCTGTTCTTGCAGTCCAGGGAGAACAGCTGCACACATCTGGCAAATAGGAGGCATTAACAAAAGTTGGAAGATGCCTGAGGAAAAGAGGGTTAAAAATTCCACAGGGACCTAAAAATGTCTCCCGGCCCTTCTGGTGACATTATCTAACATATGAAAAATACCCATATGTGCAAGCCTTCTGTATCATTCACAGAATGCTCAGTGATGCTGTGCTGCAAACTCATCTTTCTCATTTCCTCACCTCTCTTCCCTTTGCACTCTGCAGCCTCGCCATTGCACTAATGTAGGTGTGGGTTGGACTGGGCATTTGGCTGCATGCAGAAAGGAAGTCCTTTGAAATGTTTTAAATTGTCATAAATGCAGAACTGAAGTGTCCTGTCAGCCCTCATTTCCATGGCTGTAGAAATATTTTGATGTTTGCTTGCAAGGAGATTGAGTTCCCATTAGGGAGGAGATATTTCTTACAGAATCTTTACTAAATCCTGTTTTCTACTTGTCATTCAACACTAAAGGACTTTGTTTCTTGGTGTTTGTTGTCTATGGCATACCCTTGTGGCAATTAGGTCCATGTTGTTAAATAAATTAGGAAGATGTTATCCATGGTAACAGACGATAACTTTGAAATTTAGCATATCCTAAAAATACTAATTTATTTAAACTCCTTTTTAAAATCAAACATGAGAAGCATAAGAAACAACATGCCATAAGAGGTTAATTAATACATCACAGGAAGAATTTATTTGTCTGACCTATCTGCTAATCTTCTAAGGACTGCAGTGATTTGTGCAAATTTTTGCAAATCTAGGAAGTGGGTAGAGGTTGCATCTTTCCTAAACTGATGGATAAGTTTCAGAGAAGTAATGTAAGACATTGAGAAGACATTTTAGTTGCTCTCCTCAAGGCCTTGTTCTGATCTTGTCTTCTGGTTGTTTAGGCATTGTTGCCAAATCTATACTGCCAAAGATCATGCCCAAGGACAACAAACTATGATGATTTTTTTTCTTAACTTCATTGTTCCTGAGCCAAACTATAAATATTGCTTGCTTTTAATTTCTTTCTGATCTTTGATATTTTTGCTATGTCCTTCTCTAGAATATCTTGCAAAGAAATTTCTACTTTAGGTCTTTTATTACTTACAAAAATCATGTCATGAGGAAAAATATATGGCATAGGCACTAGATTATTATATTTTAGTAAAAGAAATTCATACTAAAATTAGAATTATGAAAACAACAGTTCTTCAAATTAATCTTCATTCCCATGTTCAAGACACCAGGCTTCCAACTGTGTCATTGCAAAGGGAGCAGTGTGTGATTTGTTCTGGAAAGATGTATTTATGTATTTAAGATGCTTTATGTATTTATAAATGGAACTTTGTAGTGCAGATAAGGCATTTCTATTGATTGTCCAAGGAATCCTTCCCATTCTGGTGGAAGAAATTCTGGAACTTCAGTATGATAATACAATGTATGATTGTGACATAATTTAATAAGATAGGATGATACGTTTCATATGTACTAATACTGAAAAAAAAAACTGAGTAAAAATAGAATATACCATAAAAAGGGAAGAATTTAAATATATTAATTTATTTAAATTCTGCATACCATTCCTTCAGTATAGCATGTTTTCATTTTTAAAAATTATAAAGGTGTTTAATAGATTTTTAAGGTAAGCCAACAAATATCAAAGCCCACTTTCAGTAACATTAAAAAACTCCAACATACCATCAGCATTAAAAGTATGCTTTGTTCTTTCCAGAGCAGTTTATAAAGCACACTTATATTTTTAAGGAAATAATTTAACACAAGTATTTGACCAGAAAATTAACTTATTTAATCATTACTTTTATCTGCAGGTAAAAAGGAAGATGTGACAGAAAACCTACTAAACAAGTTCATCAACATGTTCCTGAGAAATATTAAATACTTGAGATAAATATTTCAGAAGTGAAGGATCAGAAATGGTTGACATCTAGTCAAGGGAGTGGAAACTGGTGAGTCCACGCAGCTGGGACCTTAATCCACAGAAGAAAGATGATCAAAGAAAAGGACAAGCTTTCAACAAAGGCTATCACTAAAATGTAAGGGCTATTTTTCGAACTTCAACAGAACAGCGATGAAGGAAGAAAGAATGACCATCAGTCTTGGCTCCAGCCCTGACCCAGCTGATGCAGAGTCCAGGGTCCTGGGGGTGCACCACCTGGGCTCTGTGAGAGTACTTTTTAGCTAAGTTTTCCCCACCCTGGGGCTATGCTTTTCACTATCTATGCTAATTAGATTTCATGTGCAGTTCACTCTTTGAGACCATTCTGGAAGTGGGCTGAAGGGCTCTGGGGGTTTTTGGTAGTCCTTGTCACTCCCTACTGGACCAACTTGGGCCATCAGTCCATGCCAGTTTCTTGACCTCATTGCAGTAATTGCACTGCAGTGTGTTGTGCTTATCTCCAAGAGACAGAATTTTTTGTCCAGGAAGGTGCTGCCCTACCTCCATATAGCCCCCATCTCCAGTTATATCCTGTTCTTTCTTGCCTATTTGCACAGCATGTTCTTACCAACAGCCCTGGGTTGGTTCCATGGCTACCTGGTTATTGCTGCTGCGTGACATGTACACGTTAGCCCCTCATCTGGGCTTCCACAGCAGTTACTTGTTTAGTCTCTTCTATTTGTGTGCAACTATTTCAGCATATTAAAGACAGAAAATACTTGACAAATTGTAAAGACAATCTGATACAACTGTAACTCCATAAAGATTTATGAACTTGTTTATTAAGGATGTAAGGACAAGAATTTGGATGGAACCAAGTTCCATCATAACCTTATTCAACTTATTAGTAGACCTCCTACACCTCGTTGACTTGCTCTTATTATTTTAAAACTAAATAAAGGTATTAACTTTCTGGCCTTTTAATTCTAATGTGAAACATTCTTATATCAAGAGAGTTATTGCAAAAGAGAAATAAAATGCTTTTGGCTTTTTATTTTGCTTCTCAGTACTCTACAGGGGCTTCAACTGCTGCTAAGTGATCTTGTGCTTCAGTGGGTAGTGGGCATATGTTTCCTACAGGATTTTTTTGAAAGCTCAGGCTACTACAACTCTTAATCCATATGACCCTGAGTTTTAGGAACAGAAAAAACAGCTGTTAGAGCTGGATTGTCTGACTTCTCATGTTCTTTCACATATAAAATTAGTGCAACTAGTCATAATATTTTTTCCATATTTTTGATCATAGTAAAAAAAAAACTGGCTATATCACACTTAGGCTTCTACAGCAGCACTACACACTTTAAATAATTTCATAGATTTAACCAATATACAGAGGACTGCCTGCGTCCTCCAAGATCTCCCCATAGTTAACTTATATTACCCAAAGTTTATCAAATGAAAAAGGACCAAGACACAATTACTGAAAATTACTGACATTCTATATTAAATACTGAAACAATATGCTTCTAGTTATTTTAGAAACATTAAAATCCTCTTATATAAATACCATCAAACCAAAGCTATAATCATTGTGGTCTGTAGCTCTAGTGGATCTGTTTTGAATGTGTACAGAAGGAGACGCCTTGGGTGAAAAACATACTTCAGTGGACAAAAGGAGTAAAAAAACAGTTGTGGGATACAGTAGAAGTTGAAAAAAGCTGCTGCCTTCTGTTCCCTCTAACTTCTTTAAAAAGGACTCACTTTCATCTTGCCAGAGAAATAACATCTGAAATCTTCAGGTTCTGCTTAACCTAATCTTAATCTTATTAGAATTTCTTTAATAATAGAAAGGAAATTGAATTTGTGCAGAAGAAGGAAACATCCTTATGAAAGCCTCTAGGCACCCTGAAAATCATTTAAACACATTATGTAATTAAATGTACAAAATACATTTTAAACCTCATATTGCTAAAATAGGTTTAAAAACTCATCTCTTAAAAATAACCATACGATTTTTATATTCTCATTAAGCTCTATCTATACTTTAATTATCAATAAAATGTTACAATGCATCTTGTCCTAGAGCATCAGATCCTTCATTTCTTCTTACCTGTCAGCCTCCTAATGCAGAGTAAGCTAGATATTGCAGTGAGAAATATCTTCCTTGTGTAACCTTTTATTCAGTACTACATAATCATGGAATTATGCCAGCAAAAAAAGAATGCCACAGATTGTGACAAACCTGAAGGGATGCATCTGCATGCTTTGTTTATAAATATCCTTGGGTTTGTTTGTTTGGGTTTTTTTTACAAACTTGATCAAATTACAAGGCAAAGCATCATAACTTATATCACAGATTGAACAACTCTGCTTGTGTCAATAACCAAAGCCACTGAAGTCTCAAAGTCACTGAAGAAGTTAAAGTCATGGTGATGAGGCAACTAGGTAATGTTTCAACACAAAATGAACACAACTGTTTGTCACAGGTTGCTACAAAAGCTTTATTTCCAGTGGCTAGTTAAGAAAGACCAGGAAAAGAAAAAAAAAAAAAAAACAACCAAAATACAAAGATCACATGTGCTTTGACTATTCCCCCAAGATTTAACTGAAGAGATTCTGAAGGGGAAGTTTTCCATTTGGTGTTTTTGATAATTCTTGTTACTGTTCTGTTCTGATTTTAACCAACAGATTCAGGATCTGCAATGTGTGTGCATCTGCAGATGCAAATTTTGTGCCTCATGCATATTTCATAAACAACCAGCCCTGAAATCAAGACAAACTGCTTATACATAATGACTCTTCGGCTATATATTTGTTTAATTTTAGTACACTTCTCCCATGCAGGAAAGAAAGGATTGCTCAAGGAGCAAACAAGGATTTTAGAATATAAGTAAGGTGTAAGAATGTAAACAATAAATCGAACAGCCAGCAGTGATTTGAACATAGAAAATTGTTGTGCCAGCTTATATTGTCTCCCCTTTTAAATCTGGCATTTCATCATAGATCTGGTTTCTAGTATTCTCATTCCTATGGCTACATTTCAACTGAGTCCTGAAATACTTTAGTAACTTATGTTGTCATCTGGAGGTTAATAAAGCAATGAAGCAACATGATGTCAGCTAGTCAGGATATTTTTAAATTTTCTGAGTCACCATGCCTGGAAATATTTAAAAGTGTCATTTACAGACACAGTTTAGAGGTGGGCTTGGCAGTGTTGGTTTAATACTTGGATTCAATGATCTTAAATGTCTTTTCAAACCTAAATGCTTCTGTATTTCTATAATAAAAAAATTTCTTAAGAAAAACTGTCACAGCTGTGAGGGTCTTTGCATGATCCTCACAGATCCTGTGAAGATCTTTTCATGTTCATACACTGGCAGCCCCGGTGTTTTTTCTTATGTAAGTTTTCTCTTATGAGTCTTCAGAGCCAATATATATGTAAGTACCCCACTGTTTAAGAAAGAATGTTCATAGATAACTGGATTATTATATAAAAATCTATGTAAAATTACAAGATATATATTAGAAACTATATTTAGAGGCATTCAAAAGCTGAAAATTTGACACTTTCATTTTTCTACTGTACAGCACTTTGAATATCCCATTAGGTAAATGTGATTGCCCTATACAAAATGTGCTACAAGAATTAAAAAGAGAAATACGGGAGAAAAAATTAATCACTTGAAAGCATAAAAGTAGAGGAAATCATAACATTGTTTTTTTTTAAATAAACTATAGATGGTTAACTGTAGTTCAGTATGGTTTCCATATTCAGAAACTTTTCCCTGGCAGACAACTAAAGTATCTCCTGTCTGAATTCTCCTCTTTACTTTATCTGTTCAAAAGGTAAACTCTAAATCTGATGTCAAATTACTGTCCTGTATCTAGCTAGAGAACTGTACGAGGAGACAAGGAATACAAATTCTGGGAAAAGATATTGCCTCTAATTAGCAAAAACTGTCTGTTTGCAAAATCTTTCTCTTTTGTATGTGTGGGAGTCCAGGGCATCCCTCTGGCTGCCCTGCCAGGTCTGGGACCCTGGCTGGGGGTCAGGAACCCCCTGTACAGAGCCCTAAGAGACACTGTCTCTGATCTCTGTCCATGGAAAAGAGTTTTCAATCTTACAAGATTAATTACAAGTTCTGAGTGTTTGATATAAGTAATAATAAGTGTGGCACGGGTGCAAAAGTACAATTTTAGGATTCTAGATTAGGGGTTAAAAGGGGACAAGATAGAGGAAATTGGGTGTCTTGTCCTTCTTCTTCATGCCCTCCATGTTTCACTGTAGTGCTGGCATTTTTCTATTGGTTTAGGCTGGGAACACACTGTTCAACATAGGTGATAGATATTGGCACGTTATTGTAAATACAGCACACATAGTTTCTGGTATATAATGTTTGTAACATCCCACTGAGGGGCAGAGCCCCACACACTGCCCTGCAGCACAGACCTGAGGCAGGGCAGCAGGACATGTTATAGATAAGCAAGAAAAAACAACCTTGAAAACCAGCACAGATGAATTATGACTTCTTCTTTGGCTCAGAGACTTTCTACAGTCTTGGAATCATCAATACCACAGATTCTGACATGGATGTACTGAATCCCTTGCTCTTCTACAGCTATGGAACAGCAGCACTTCTTGACATTTTTGTGTGCAATTCCCACTCTCAACATCATGCCTAGTTTCACCTTGTTTTGCTGCTCTGCCTGTTCCAGAGATACCCTATAGCTCCTGCTACCCATGTCCACACTCTTGCTGCCTACTGTGAGCTCTCAGGCGTTGACTCAGGTCAGTGAACTCCAGATAACCCCATTCCAGAGACAGGGGTTGAACTACAAAGTAGGCAATGTGGAAAGTCAGGAAGTCTGAGCTTAAATGCCAAGTCTGAGCTTTGAGATGGCTTGACAGCACAGATAATACCCATAATGTCTATGCACACTAAACTAATCAAGAGAGAACATAAAGATAAAGCGTGCTAATATGAGCAGAAGAGAAGATAATTTCACTCACCCCCTGAGGACTCAAGTCCAGAAAGAATAGGACAGTTGGTACATTTCCAGATGCATTGAGGGCGACACAAGACAAACACAAGAAAGCATTTTGTCAGGGAGGAGTTTTATAGTATTTGATTTTTCTGCTTCACTTCTCAGATCAGGATATGTAAAGCTAGACAAAACCAGGAAGAATACACTTTCATCAACTTGATGTTTATCTGTACAAAATCTTGTATGCTATATTAAACAATACTGAATACTTTGACAAATATACAACTAAACCTACAGTAAGCTTTTGAAATGTCTGAGAATTTTTCCTTACAGTAACTGAAAGGTTCTCTTACACTCAGGAATACTGTTTACTTCTTCACTGGTTAACAGTGTTTGATGTCGTATTTTAACAGGCCTTTTTTTTAGTTCTAGCTCAGCAATCAATGTTCCTTGTAACTTGCATGTTTGAATATTATTTTTTTCTTGCTTCATATGGCAATAGTTTTTACTTTTTTGTGTTGTTGTTTTCTCTAAACAAATTCACATTGAAAAAATATTAAGAAAATCTCACTGTCTGGAACTATGTTTAGAACAATTCTATTGAAATACAAACTGAACACAAGAGAGCAGTACCTATGTTATAATCTTAACATATGAAAATTCTCATGATGTACTTAACAAACTTCAGGAGTATATAGAATAACACTTCAAGGAAAAAATTTAAAAATAATTTTTTTAGGATTTCTTGCAAGTTTTAGTTAAACAGTAAAGTTAAACAGAAAAATATTAGTAGCTTGTGTATCCATCAGGATAATCGAACCAAACTGTGGATCAATTTGGTATGATACCACATTCACTTTTCCAAACACCAGAACTGCTAATGAACTTAGAAAATATTGAAATTCTAAGACAGCTATATTTTTTGGTTTTTTTTTTTATTTTTGTTAATTAATAATATGAGTTTAAGGCTGAAATTGACATTTTATTCACTGTTTCTCAGCTGGGGAGGCGAGATGAAGAGACTGACCTACAGAAGAGGAAAAACAGGAACTTTATCACATGGTTACCCTGGTATGGAGAGTGTGGCAGCCCTAAACAGACTCCTGGCTTCAGGATTCCCTAATTGTTGCTGTCCCAGAGAAGCATAGGCCCTGAATGGACTTTATGCCCTAGGCCACACATATATGGGCATGTTGTAACAGTGCAAAGGTTAATGGCTGCAAATTGAAAGGGAGTAGGTTTATATTAGTTATTAGGAAGAAATTCTGTGCTGTGAACATGGTGAGGCACTGGAACAGGCTATCCAGGGAAGTTGTGGATGTCCCACACCTGGAAGTACAGACACCAGATTGGATGGAGCTTTTCACAACCTGGTCTCCTGGAAGGTGTCCATGTGCATGGCAGGGGGGGTTGAACTAGATGATCTTTAAGATCCCATCCAACCCAAACAATTCTATTATTCTGTGATTTTTGTGATATGGCATAGATATTACATACCTTTACTGGAGGAAACTATCGAACTGCTTGTCAGACTCAGCATAACACTTGGAAAATAAATGAGATCAGTCACAAAAGTCAGATTTTATGGAAACTGTTAATCAGCAGCATCAGTAATGCCTGGCTACCTCAATTAGATAAAGCCTGAAAGGTCTCTTAAATGACACACTGAAATGCAAAAGAAGCCATGATATTTTCCTTCAAAAAAAATGAGATCTTCAAGTAGTTTAAGACACTGAATTCTAGGTTCTGACAAATGTCTCTTTTATTACCCAAAACTCTTTCTAATAAAGCTAAAAATTGAGACTTTTTATTTAGACATATGCACAGAATGTATGACATGTGACAAGTGAAAAAGTTAATTATATATTAGTAAATATAGGAAATCCTGTGAATTGCCTTAGAGGCTATCCCTATTTCAATGTTACTTATTGTTAGCAAAGCGCTTATAACTACATCCTGACATGAATAAGGACCATTATTTATGTGATTTCACTTTCCAGTGTTAGGAGTTTAATAATTTAAAATAAATCATTGAAGGGTACATTTTCTTGTATTTTTTATTGTCACTATCTTGAAAAAAATTGTTTTAGTTAAAGATGAGTCTCAGATTTACAAAAATAAGATTTGACAATACCTGCTAATCTCATCCGCATGTCATATAGTCTCTCAAATATACCTTCTTCAGTAAATATTCCTACAACTTTAGGCTTCAAATATTTAAATATTCAAATATTACAATATTTCAATTTCTGGAGGTTTCAATCAGTTTGGTGTGACTAATTTTTTGTTGTGAAATTTCTTCATTTTGTGAAAACATGTTCTACATCCTTCAAGTAGAAGCAAACACTATTTATACTTATCCATTTTATAGTATTATGTAGTATTTTATCATGCAGAGGAAACAAAAACACTAAAAGTCTGTTTAATATTTATTGTAATATTTTTAAATGCTAACTAAGTGCTACTCAGTCTCCCATATTTCCATTTTTTTACAATGAAATCATTATGTCTTGTCATATTGCTTCAGCAACATTTTACACTTAACACTTTTCCCAAAATTTGCCTTGAAAGAAAATTGAAATAAGAAGACAATTACAAATGCCAAGTCTCCACTTCCCTGAGCAACACTTTCAAGTATTGAAAGGAATTTCATAGATAATGCTTTCTTCTATTCCCTTTTATAATCTCTTTTTTCATCATCAGACGTATTCATTTTGTCATTAAAGACACCATGGATAGGATTCAATTCACCTGACTTTAGACATCTGTATTGAAGGTCTCCATGTAAAGCGCTTATTTCAATTGCATTAAGCAAATAGAAAGCAGCATATTTAAAATCATAGAATTGTTTGGATTGGAAATTACCTTTAAAGATCACGTAGTTCAGACCTCATTGTAATGCACAGAAACATTTCCCAATAGATCTAGATGAGATTGGTCAAATTCCTATCCAAATGGCCTTGAACACTTCAAAAGATGGGGAAGTTTCTGTTGCACAGCCTCTCTGGGTAACCTGTCCCATTATCTCCCCCCTCTCACCATTAAAATATGGCTTCCATATATCCAACTTAAACCTACCCTCCTTAAGTTTAAAATCATTGTTTCTTGTCCTGTCACTACAGGTCCTGGCAAAAAGGCTCTCTTCTTCATTCTTACAAGCCCACTTAAAATATTAAAAGGCCACAATAGGGTCTTCCTGGAGCCTTTTCTTCTCCAGGCAGAGCAACTGTCTCATTCTTTCCACACAGAAGTGGTATTGCAGATCTCTGACCATTTTCGTGGCCCTCCCGTGGATTCACTCTGCTGGTTTCATGCATTTCTTGTGCTATCAGCCCAAGGGCTGAGTGCAGATCTCCAGGTGGGGTCTCATAGGAGTGCAGTAGAAGGGAAGAATCATGTCCTTTTACATGGTGGCCATGCTGCTTTGCATGAAACCCAGGGTGTGGCATTCTTTCTGTGTTGCAAGAGCACATTGCTGGCTCAAGTCCACTTTTTCACTCACCTGTGGAAAAGTGGACTCCCCAGGCCCTTCTCTTCAGGACTACTCTCTATCCATTTATCCCACAGTCTATACTGGTATCAGGGACTGTCTTAACTCAAGTACAGGACTTGTTGAACTTCAAAAAGTTATTCCACTGAAGCCTGTGCAGGCCCTCTGGATGGCACCACTTCTCTCAAGTGCATCAACTGCACCGCTCAGTTTGGTGTCACAAACACACTTGCTGCAGGTGCACTCAGTACCACCACCTGTGCCATTAACAATGTTATTGAACAGCCTTGCTCTCAGTATGGACCTCTGAGGGATACCCCTTATCGCGGGTTGCCACGTGGACATTGCGTTATTGACCATAATTCCTTGGATGTGGTCATCCAGTCAATTTTTTATCCATCAATCTGTCTATCCATCAACCCCATATCCATCAACTGAAATTTACAAGTAATAATGTTGTATGGGACCACATCAAAGGCCTTAAAGAAATCTAAGTAGATGACATCATTTGCTCTGCCCTTATCCACCAACACAGTCACTCCATTAGTCAGGCATGACTTGCCCTTGGTCAAGACATGATCGCTGTCTAATCACCTCCATCTTCCACTTACCTTGAAAGAGCTTCCATGATCATACCAAATCAGAGAGGTGAGATTGATTGTGTGGTAGTTTTCAGGGCTCTCATTTTCGCCCTTTTTTAAATGGGTGTGGTGTTTCCATTTTTCCAGTCACTGGGGACTTCACCTGAATAATCCATTTGATGATTATATCATTAGATGACTGCTGCAGGAGAGAAATAATCTCTCCTATATGAAACAATTTCTCACACAGAATATATAGGGACTATGGGGCAACAGTTCAAGTATAAATATTATAACATAAATACCTAGATTACCTGTTCTTTATTTTCCCTGATCCTCACTGCTATGTTTTAGGATCAAGAAGTATTATTTTTTCATTATTCCTTCCCTCCTCTTAGCATCCATATATTGGGAATTGGTCAAACCACCCAGTGACCACTCCACAGAAGAAAAAAGAATGCCTTTACTTCTATTGACTGCAGTGGACAGAGCTGATTAAGCTAAAAAATTTGTAATGACTTTGAAGAAAAATTCATTCAATGGGTAAACATAGATGATGATGCTTTCATTTTGACATCTATCATTTCCATGCCCTGCATGAATAAAAACAAATCACATAAAGAAACACAACAACTTTTATCAAATTTGTATTCATCCATCTATGATCTAGACTACACTTTTTACAAAATAGTGTTGTAGAAGATTTTCTGGAATTTTGCCAGGCTGGCTGTAAGACAAAGGGGTTAGGGATCAGGAAGCTGAAAAGCACTGAGATAATTTCAGGAATTTATATGTATCCTCAACCCAGATGGCTGGAGCTTTGTACATGACCTTGATCAAGTTACCAGATAGGAAAGCACAAATATATAAGACCCTGTAACCCATGGCAAAGGTTTTATCTCTCTGTGATCAAACCCCCAATTTTGTATAGCACAGCTGGGTGGCTTTCTGTCAGAGAAAATTGCTGGTGATATGTGACAAAGTACACAGATTGAAGCCAATCAAGATAAGAAAAACAAAAACATACGCAGAAGTAAAACTGTTGAGATAATAATAGTTACCAATTCAAAATTAAAGGAAGAGAAAAAAAAATCAGCCAAAAAAATCCCTACAAAACCAGAAAAACAACTGACATGTTTTCTTAAGCAATAAAGTCCTAAGGAAAAAACACAGAGTATCAGTAGATGGGCATTCAGCAAGACTGAGGATTAGCCCTCTGTAAGGAGCAGAGGCAGCACTTTTACAGCTGATTAATGATTGCCTGGCCAGCAAAGACTCATCTGGTGTCTCATCAGGGCCAGTGAGCAAATTAATGCTAAGTGTAGTAGCATGAATTTCTATCAGCAGTGTATATGAGGCAATAAATAATTGTTTTGAACATTTAAGCTGCATATCCTGCTTGCAGGATCTCTGTGAATGGCAAAAGATGCCTGAACATAAGTGACCAAAATGAGGAGGTTTCAGTTCCTCATTTTACACTGGAAAACAGCTTCTGCATGTGAAATATACCCCTCCCACTGAGGTTTTCATATACTTGCATGCTTTGATACAGTCTCTGAATGAACTCAGTGTATGGCAGTTATTGCTCTGGCCAAGACCACATTGAGTCTATTTGATCCAGGAAGAAATAGAACAGACAATTTTGCAACTCCATAAACCAGATAAAAACAAAGCCTAGAAAATTCACAACATGTTTCTATGCTTGTGCCAGCACTGTTTTTTCTTCCTGGTAGATTCTACGAAGCTGACATTCATTTCTAAGGAAATTGCTGTACATTCTGGAAGTTCAATTATGTCTTACACTGCCAATGACAATTTGCCAAAGTAACCAATGCTACTATAATTAGTTCTTTACATGATGATGATGTTTATTTTTTTATGTCTTCTTCCAATTACATTCATTTTCTCTTAAAACTTTTCAATGTTTCAGCAATTTCTACTGTATCACTAATGAGTTCAGATCTATATTTCTCCCCACAGGAAGATTCTAAGTGTGAAACAGTTTTTTCAGGTAACAAACATTTCAATATCCTTTCTTTTGATAAGTCTTTATACAATAATAGCTAAAATGGTTGGTTTTCCATGTATATAATATTTTGCTAATTTTATTCACTGTATGATCTACCAGTTACATGACAGCTTGCTGATATAGTGGTAAAGGACATGTATTAAACCTTAATGGCTTTGTACTACTAAAAAATGCCTTTGTCAGTAGCTCTTAAACATTTTGTTATATAGACATAACTATTCATTAATTTCTATGTATGTGTTTATGCATATATTCCCTCATATACATGTAATGAAAAGCTTTATTTTGAACTTTAAGAAAAGTGACATCTAAACCATTTTGCCAATAGCCCTAATCAATGTTGTGCTACTAAATAACCACAGGCATTGATCAATACAATAGCAGAACCACTTGTCATTAATCTCAATCTGTTCTAGGTCAGCACTCTTTTACTTTCAACTGAGAATTTTAATATGTATTTAAGGTATCCTTTTCTTATTTAGCATTGTGATTTTTCCACTTATCCCCTGACACAGGAGCTAAGCTTTTCTTTTCAAATGATTTCTATTTGAATCTAAAAATAAAATTCAAGATTGTCAAGGTTTTGGTTCTTTTCTTTCAGCAAATCTATTTTCAATGCTTCAGTACTACATTCTTGAATGATAACAGTAAAATGCAAAAGGTTTGGCATCCATTTGAATTAGCTTTTCTAATATTTATTTTCATTGCATGTATTAGAGAGCTGTGGGGACTTTTAACATTAAAATCTGTAAAATCATAAAATAAAGTAATAAATTTTAAAGCCATGTTTTGAAAAATACCGATTAAGACATTTATTCTAGCTTTTTAAATGTTTTCTAGTAATAAGCAATTGCCCTGAACCCAAAACCACAATAATCTATAAACAGCCATCTGACTTTCCAGACTTTGTGAATGGCATTCCTTTAACATTTTCTATTTTAATGCAAGACATCAAAACTAAGAGGTCCTTGGGCTGCTTAGAGTCAGTAGGGAGAGATCTGCCGACAGAGGACAGGGCTTACCTTACTAAGTGAAAAGAGAGGATAAGCTACCATATAATGTCAGTGAGACAGAATATCAGATTTCTTATCCAACCTTCCAAGATTTGCTCAGCAGACACTAGTCTTTCTGTTTTGCAGTCTTTTGTACTAGCAACAAGTGCTTGAATCCATCTCACAGAACTTTAGCCATTAAGAAAAATTAATTAATGTGATCACAGTATGGTTTTCTAGTGGAATCAATCATCCTTTGACAATGCCACCTTCATTTCCTTTCCAGTGATTACAGAATGAGATAATCAGAATAATTCATAAGCTTAACATTTGGATGGCTAAACTTAAGGTGACTTCAAACCTTGATGAACTGTAAATACTCTTCTCAGAGAAAAATTTTGCATGGCTTAAAACAAATAAGTGACAGCTCTTTCACTTGTTAGTAATACACAGAAGCTACTTTCTTGACTGCCAATTATTTAATGTGAAATCTCATCACCAGAGATGATAAAAAAAACCAAACTTTTTTGAAACATAATCACAGAATTGTAGAATCATAAACACATTTGTGTGGGAAGAGACTTATAAAGGTAATTTAGATCAAACTCCCCTGCAATAAGCAGAAGCATTTTTAACTAAATTAAATTATTAAATTAGTAACAACCAGACCTCGAGTGTTTCCAGAGGTGGGGTATCCACCATTTCTCTAGGAAAGCTGTTGCAGGTTTTCACCACCTTCAGTGCAAAAAAATATCTTCCCTATATCATAGAACATCATAATGCATTTAAATTCCTGAGCTGCCTTTACAAATTGAGACCTATCTCTGTCATAAAGTACATACAATGTTAATGTCAGACTGTTTTTCCCATAGTGTCATTACATACCCCAAATTTTCAGAAATGTTAAGTGTTAATGTTTCAGGAAAGTTAAGTGGCATCAAAATAATCACAGAATTATAGAATGGTTTTGGTTGAAGGGACCTTAGAGATCCTGGGCAGGGACACCTCTCACTAGACCAAGGTGCTCAAACACCCATCCAACCTGGCCTTGAACACTTTCAAGATTTAAAAACTTGCTTGGGATAAATGTAACAAAATATCATCCATTTTAAATGTAATAAAACCCACTATTTTTTAAAGGTTAATTAAAATAATAATTTATTAGAATCAACAAATATTTACCATTTTCTCGTAAAAAGAGCAATGATTTACCAGAACAGGAGAGCTACTTGGGTATTTCTGCTGATAAAACAAATCCTAATGCAGGAATAGATACAAGCAATTAATCTGTCATGATTTAACTAGCTTGAAAGTGATTAATTTTGAATAATTGTGCTCATCTAGTAGGCTTTTACTTAATTATCCT
Source organism: Chloebia gouldiae (assembly GCA_003676055.1). NCBI lineage: Eukaryota > Metazoa > Chordata > Aves > Passeriformes > Passeridae > Chloebia > Chloebia gouldiae. The sequence goes on along the minus strand of QUSF01000001.1, from coordinate 41,940,369 downwards.
AGGAAGCAAAACAAAGAACAGTTTACACAGATGTGTATATCTGTATTGGGCTCCACTTGAATTGACTGTGACAGAAAGCTGAAGTATCAACATTTCCCATTCAGAGCAGAGAGAGATGGCTCTTTCTGCCAGATCAGCATCAGAGAGAATAATCCTGTGGGACAAGGACTCTCATTTCCCAATAAATTTGAGCAATGCTTACTGCATTGATGCCCCCACATTTCTTTTGTTGTTTTGTTTTCAATCACACTGTAATTACAAAAAAGTCTTCAATGCATTTCTGAGGCTTAAAATGTTTCTAGATAAAAAGAGCCCCTAAAGCTGATGGTATTTCTTCAATTTTGAGTAAATGGGCAAGAGGTGTTTCTGTATGTACAGAAACCATCTCTGAGAATTGTTCACAATAATATGTACAAGCATCCTCTTAATATCTTATGTGTAATATAGGATTTGTGTGTAACACCAGCAAATGGGCATCACTGGTTGTAAGAACAGGCCCAGAGGAAGGAAAGCAAAGACATCCTAGAGATGTTACAGAGCACATAACAGCAGAACCTGTCTAGAGACCCAAAACAACCTGTACAGAGTATGTACTTATCATCCTCACCTCAGGACAAATTCCAGCATTCTTCCACACCAGGCACGGTGCCTAAGCCTGTTCTGCAAATGAAAGTTGGGGTTTCTAAGGGAGTGCTGAAAATTTATATAGAGAATATATGTATATAGAGTATGTCTATATCATTCACAAATTCCTCAGCTAGCTCCAGAACTAGAATTACTGGAGTTGCCTAAACACAGGGCTCTGTCAAAGCTAATTAACTGCTACTGAAAAGAGGAGGCAATTAGCTTGGGAGCAACTTTCACTCACACAGCCTTATCTTTTCAGATACTGGAACTTCCAAACCGTGTTATTATGAACATTATAATAGCACCACATACACAAGCTAAGATATCTTTTATGGGATGGTATTGACTAAAACACACAGGGACTGCTCAGCTGCTGTTCTGGGTCTTCAGGGGTGATATTCATTAAACAAATGTAGGGTGAAGAAAGATGAGAGCAATGCTTAGTGATGTGGTAGTAAGGAGCTGAACAAAGGAGAGTCAGGGTCACTCCAGCTCTTGTACCATTTTCTGAAACAAGCAGTGCCTGTGTAGGTACAGGAAAGGCATGAGTGCCCATGATGGTGAAGTCAGTCATAGAGGTAGAAGGTAAATGAGGGAGGACATTGTGGAAAAGACAGAGCCACAAGGTACACCTCTACAACTCTGGAAATCTCAGTTTTAAACCAGAAATATCCTCTATTTTGGCTATCAGAACTTCCATGTTGTTGTTTGTGTAAATGAATGTGCATTGTATGCAAGATACTTGTAAACTTAATATTGTATTTGCAGTATGGAACACTATTTCTCTTGTGCCTCTGTCCACCTGATAACATACCCCCTCAATTTTCACAGTATACAAAAATATAGAAGACACAGGGGAGATATCATTAATATCTATTAAAAAGAAAACCTAGATGCCAAGAAGTCAAGAAGACAGAGAGAACCTCTTCTCAGCAGTACCCAGTAACCGGCAAGTGGCAACAGACACAAACAGAATTATGGGAAATTCCACTTGAAAATAAGGGGGCTTTCACTGTGCTGGTGGTCAAACACTGGCAAAAAGCTTCTCTTTTAGTAGACTATCCATCCTTGGAAATACTCAAACCCTAGCTGGCCAACCTGCTCTAGCTGACCCTGCTCTGAACAGAGGTTGGACAAGATGATCCCCAGAGGTGCCGTTCTGCCTCTGTTACTCTATGACTTCACAGTGTGTCAAACATTTACACCTTGCACTGAGAACAGGTACTACTGATTTTCATTCCTAGACTAGACATGCCTTACCTAATTGAGCACATAACTAAATTATTAATCAGAGTATTCCTGAATAGTTTATCACCCTTCATCTTAGATTAAATTTGCTGCAAATTTTTTTTCATGTTTTGAATTAGGCTATAGGGTTAAGTAAAAAAAAAAAAAGATTGCAGGAAATACTTCTTAATAAAAAGAGTATTGACTACGATCATTTAAGGCTAATGCAGAGAAATATAATTAAGTAACAGAGCTGATTTGGGAGCCTAGGAATAGAACGTCAACAGGGAATACCAGTAATTGATCTATATGTTTGATTTTGAGTTCCAACTGAAATACAAAATGTAAGAAAATAGAAGGACATAATATAGGATAAAACAACATATGGAATTACATCCTGAGCTCCACTGATCAGCATATGCTGTTGTACTAAAGTGCATAGTTGGCATTCCCTCCTACCTTGTTTTAAAGAGAACAATCTGGCCTTAGAGAAAACACCAGAAGAACTGGTTTCTTACCACATGCCTGAGGAAACATGACCAAATAATGAACAGATATGATTTTACATTATAAATATAGATTTTATAAAAACACTAAAGGTTAAAGGAGTTGCATGTTTGGGGTAGCATGTAAGGATTTCTAGATAAGTTTCTACTGATTACAGTAGCATTCTTCTAGAAATTGGATCCATTAAAGTATTGTTGCCATAAATTCTTCATTTAACTTTACTTGCTGCACTTACACCTATCCTACATCCAAGGCATAAATTTACTTCTTTTAGAGATTTTTCTTCTCTTTGATAGATGCATTAAGCTAATCCAGCAAAAGGTCTGGTCTTCATATAGCGTGTCTTCCTAATTATATAAATCAACAGCAGGGGCCTGTAGCAATGCCTGTTTTGTGGTCTCATAGCCCAAAAAGCCAACTGCATCCTGGGATTCAGCAAAGGAAATGTGTCCAGCAGGTCAAGAGACATACATTCTGATACAGCAAAATCTCCAGCATGATTGGTGCCCTCAGAAGTTTATATTCTTGAACACAGAAACCCTCAGAAAAAAACAACGCTAAAGTGTGTTGCCATTGCCACAATCCATAACTCCAGCTCTATTCAATTGCAGAGTTCAGGATTATGAATATCTCCACTCCTCTGGCATACAGCTTGTCTGAGCTAGAAAATACTGGTGTACCTATTCATTATGCCTCTCACTCAGATTTTTCATCTGTGCTGATGAAATTTCATGGTATGAGTAACTCTACTCCCCTGAAATGACACTAAATCTGATATCAAAGTTAGGATCATTTCAGAAATAAATTTTGTAGTTAAAATCGAGGTGGGTGGTTTTCTAAAAATATTTTCAGTTAGAAAACAGTGACTTGTCAGAACTAAAATTGTTGGCAAGAACAAATTAGTTTGAAGAATTTTTTATGAATAATAATATTTCTTAGGTTTGCAGTAGAACATTTCAAAGCAAAATATGAAGAGTCAACCTAGCATAGTCCAAAGGCTGAGACTTCAAACTGAACTTATGATCTTATGTTGTATCTCTTAACTATCCCAGCCAGTACACTTTGAGATCAGGGTCCTTCTGCCTCTCCTCTGGCTAAAATGAATTTTTAATTATTTGTGCAAAATTTACGTAGGTCCCACATTATAAAAAGAGAAACCTGTCCATGTCAAACCTACTGACTAGAATCTTGTGAAGCCTCAAATAAGCAAATAGAGACATTTACCTTTTCTTACTTAACCTTCCCTTATCTATATCACAGAGGAGTGCTTCAATCCCTATTTTTCTACTTCTTTTTTTCTTTTATCTAGGGCATTCTCATCCCTTCTTTTCCATACATTTTCAGAATTTCTCTGTGTGTTTCTCTGAAGTTAGCAGGGAGAGGAGGAAATGTGCTGGTGTTGCATCATGGAAGTGATCTCAAATTGATGAACCAAAACCACTAGATGAAATATGTCTGATTTCTCCATTGTTTGCATTACTTCTTTTTCCTGTTCAGCTGATCATTGGTGGATTAACTGTTCATTGTTTCTAGCATATGCATAGCAACTGGGCATAACTCAGTTTCTTCAAGGTAGCAAATATCTGCTTTCACATAAACTGTATGTCCTAAAGATCCTATTAGACAGTACCTGAAATGAAGTTTCTTCAAAAAGATAGTGACCACTTAGATTAAGTTCCTTCTCAGATGGAATGTGACTGGAAAATTTTGAATTTTGATTCCAGCATCCTAAAGTTCTCATCATGTCTCACAGAATGCCTGGAATCTAAATATATCCCTTTTACAGAAGCAAAGAAAATAGAGAGTTTTGAGAACTACTTCTAAACTTTGCAAAATTAATTCCATTGTAGTAACTGAGTGACCCATTCTCTAATATGCTGTTGGTATCTAGGGGTGTACAGACCTACTTACAATAAAAGAATTAGACAACACTCTCACCAGGACTAATATTAGTTTGGAAATAAAGTTAGAAGCTGAATTACTTTGGCTAGTGTCATAATTTCATCCCACCTGACAACTGAACACCACCCAGCCTCTCACTCACTCCCATCACAGTGGAATGGGGAGCGAAGAAAAGAAAAATGAGAAAATTCATGTGTTGAGACAAGAACAATTTAATAAGTGTAGGCTGTGCATGCAAGTCCAGCAAAAAAAAAAGGAATTTTTTCTCTGCCTCCCATGGGCAAGCAGGCTTTCAGCCATCCCTAGGAAAGCAGGGCTCCACCACTCATCGCTGTGACTAGGGAAGATATGTTCCATCACTCCAAACATCTCCCATCTCCTCTTTCTTCTTCCACCAGCTTTATATGCCAAACATGACACCATTTGATGTGGGATATGCCTTTGAAAGTTGGGGTCAGCTGTCTCAGCCTCACTGAAGATGGCCAGGTATGCACAAGGAGTTGGGAGGAGACTTGGCCAAGATATCTGACCCCAAATTTCCAAAGGGATATCCTCACACTGATGGGGTGGTGTGAGGAGCAGAGAGGCTCTAAGTGCTGCTCAGCAATAACTAAAATGTCTCAGTGTTATCAACAGTTTCCAGGACAAATACAAAACATAGCCCCATAAAAGCTACTGTGAAGAAAATTAACTCTATCTCAGCCAAAACCAGCACAGATGGAGGGCCTGGGTTCACCACTATCATTGTTGAAAAGAAGCAAAATTATGCCATTACATACAAAAGTACATGTAAAGTGAAAAGAGAGCAAGCATTAATAACAATATAAACAGAAATAAAACAAAATGGTTATTCAATTCTGTCTGCTTTTATCTGTCTGCATTTGGAGCACTCTGTCCAATTTGGAGCCATTGCAATACAAAGCAGACAAACAGGACATTGCCCTGTGGACCACCACCAGGTTGCTCAAGTATGCTGGAGCACAGGATGTAAGAGAAAACACTGAGGTAGGTGGGTTTGTTTAGTTGTAAGAAAAGGTAAAAAAAATTTACTGATGTCTTCAACTACGTATTGGAACTTATGGAGAACTCAAACTCCATTTGGAGAAGTATCATAAAATAAATTCCTACTAAATATTAAGAAATAAAAGTCACCATGAGGGCAGCCAAATATATAGCATATAGCATACTATAGCATACTACCCAAAGAGATTTCAGAACCTTAATTGATGGAGATGTTGGAAAGGCAGAAACCTGAGCAACCTGACAAACACTGACGTTCCCCTGCTTTCAGTCGAGGGTTGGACCAGCTGATATAAGGAACCTCTTGCAACCAAATGATTCTTTGGTTCTGTCACTCATTCTTTTACTGAAGAATGTGTCCTCTTGATATGTCTCAGTATTCTTGGGTCTACGACTTGACTCCTGCCCTTGAGTCTTTATTTGTCTACCCAGGAAGACCTGCATCTATATGTTTTTCTATCAGCATTCACAAACATTTGGCTCAGCTAATAAAAAGCAGTATTTGCTGTCTTTGAGAAATGTATCCCTCATTTCAGTGTGACCCAGTGTAATGACTGCACGGGAAACAATAATCCACAAACAATTAGATTGATCATTTATCTCTTTCTAATATATGTTGTCAATCAATAAAAATTACCAACTATGCCATTACTTCTAATAACAATGTGCCCACTTAATTAGAAAAAAACTGATAGTGAACAGGATTCATTTAAGGCTGACAAATTAGGATAGGCATTCACTGTATATGTTTATTCTCATACATTTTATCTCAATGAAGAGCTGTCAAAGGAGATAAGTAGACATTGTGTAATTGAAAATATTGAATTATTCAGAAACCCTTGACCATGAAATCTTTTTACAGACTATAACACATTTTATAAAATCTGCAGAGACACAATATTTGAAAAAATGAAGCAGACAAAGGTCCCTGAAATTGAAATCATTACTTCCATGTTGTAATTTCCCAACAGTAGGACAGTATTGAGTATTTCTGTTAAAAAAATACTCTGTTTGGGTCTGTCTGTAAGATAGTAATTTTCAAGATCACTAAGTGTCATTGTTGAACAACAAGAGATGTCATGTGTGGTTGCCAAATAAAAATTAGTTGCTATTACTCACTTTTTCTGAATTACAGTGGTATTACTCTGGCCAACATGAATGTTCTGCAATGACATCTTACAAAAGCCCCAAACAAATAAACTTGTCCTAGAAACCATTCATTTCCATACTTCAGTGTACATTCCATACCTAAAGACATCCCAGATAATATCTGTATTCATTTGAATTACATGGAATAAGAATTCTCTTGCTTCTTTAAAACATTCCATTTAAAATACTATGTTTTGAATATGGCTGTGAATAATTTCCCATGCCATGAATTAGGAAAGAATAAATAAAACAAAATCAAATTTCTAGGAAATAAGTCACATTTGTGGTAAAGCGCAAAAACCATATGTGAATTCTGCATATGCATCTTATTTTGGTGGGCATGTATGAAGAGGTTGTTTCTCTCAAGGTGGATCTCCCCTAGAGACTAGTGAGAAACAAGATGTTTATGGCACAGTTTGAGACTCAATAACATAAAAAATTTAATGCTTTAAAAAAAAATTACCCATTCAGCAGTCTTTATATGGCCATCTAACAAAGAGATTGACCTTATAAAATATGCCTTTGAGTATCCAGAACAGTGATTTACTTACAAATAGGTTTTAGTCAATTACTGTTTAATAGGAAAGTCAGCTAGGAATTGTGCATTTAATTTTAACTCAAAATAGTTGGGTTTTTTTTCTGAAACAAACTCCTTACCGCATTTTGTTCTATGATTTTCTCTTTATAAACAAAATAATAATGTGATTGCAGGACTCAGCATGGCACCTAATATATTGGAGGTTAAAAGAATGAGTCACAAAAACAGAGCCTTTGTATGACTGATGTCAGTGATTACTCTTGCCAGATTAATTGGCCAGACTTGTGAATTTCTCAGAATCCTCACCTCCGATCCAGGACTGACTTGTGCAATGCAGGAGCCTTGACCCTGGGAAGGGTCACTTGGTATTTGAAATGGAGCTGAAGGAAGACTTCATTACACATTCTAATTATAAACGACTACAAAAAGCCTTTTCTTTGATCTAACCAAATGCTGCGGTGATCATCACGCCATCTTTTGATACAGAAAGGAAGATATCTTTGTGCAGAAGGTCAGTTAGAATTGAATACCTATACATTATTCCAAGCAAGCTCAGCTAAGAAAGTTACCAGTTGGGAAAGTTCAAAATTTTGGAAAACAGCTAACAGCAACTGTGGTTCTAATCTGTTTTAGAAACAGAAACATAGAAACAATACATAATGTATTGATCTAACAATCAAGAAAAAAAGTAATTGATGGGCAGAAAAATTTGACATTGCTTGTTGATGTAATTGACTTTTACTTACAGAGCACCTTTACAAAAGTCAGGTATGGATAACATGTTTGACTTTTATGTAGAAAGGTTCCAAATAACAAATGTTTTGCTCACAGAAAAAATACTGGATTACCAGAGTTAGGTAACGAAGTAGTTTTGCAAGGGTTAATATAAGGCGGAAATAAAGATAGGAAATTTACTAGAAACAAGTATTCAGCTGTCTAAAGTATTTGTAATGGCACTAATGGCAAATAAAGTACATTTGCTTGCTCCCCCTGCCCCAAACCATCCATTAGTGTGGACTTGAATGACCTACCCCATAAAATCTTAGCATACCAAATAATCCATATGAATATAGAGGACTGACAGGTAAATAAACATCATTCAGCCTTAAATGTGTTTCTTATTCTACTTGCTACAGGTTCATGCCATTTGTATTGATTTTTTTTCCAGACAAAGTAATAACCACAGCATAATATCACTCTCCAATATCCTACTTTTTTTCATTTACGAGTCTGAAATATTTTCCCTAGTGATTTAAATATTTAGACAAACAAAATCAGTTCATTTTGACAGCTGCTTAGTAACACATACTTTTGGATGTGCAGGGGTGGCAATAAGGGACTTTTTTTGTCCATAAAAATCTTCAAACTAGTTCAGTCACTAGAATTGAAACTCATGCTCTAATATTTGGTAAAACAGAATGGTTTTGAATGTTTGAGAAAAATAAACTTGTTAAAAATTGCAGAACTGAGTAGCCCATTCTGTATCTATTCTCTATCTTTTAAACCTAGCCAACATGTCCTCCTGAATGATCACTATTGATATGATTGGAAAAGCATCTCAACATATGACAACAACTTTTTAAAAATCTTTAAAATAAGTGGGTTTTTTAAAAGTTTGGAAAAATGAAAAAAAATTATAATATTTTGAATTAATTTTTAAATTAACAGAAATGGTCTATTTAACTTAATGGCCCATTAAAATAGTTTAAATATTTATGTCCCTATAGGGGCCAAAATAGTTTTACATTATATCCTACATTAATATACTTCTAGTCATGGGTCTGCATACAATGATTCCCACTGCAACAAAGTCAGTTGCTTGGTTACCTAAGTATCTTTTCCTGCATATTCCTCTTTTTCAATGAACATGCAATTCTATATGCAATGCAGATATATAGAGAATCTGAAGTTTCTTCCTCTACCAAATCCTCTAAAGCAACTGAGCTGTAGCAAAAGAGGTGCAAACAAATCTTGCTGTGACCTCCAGCAGCCAGATGCTGCATATAAATATTTCTCAAAGTCCAGAAATCATAGAGAAAGGATATTGATTTCATGCTGTCTTTGGAGGCATACCCTTATAGCAGACATGCAAAGATGAGATAGCAGGTCTGAATTCCCCACTCTTTCAGGGGTTTAGACTTTCATAGCAAATAGAACTGTTAATCACTTACAACTTCAACCACTTCATGGTAGAGACTCCTAAAAAAATTTACATCTTTCTTTCCTAATCTTGTCAGATTATCCAATTATTTAAGTTTATATAATTTATCTTTTTTGAAAAAAACAAGGAATAAAAAGAAAATTATATGCTACTATTGAAGTAAAAAAAGCATTGACACCATGACACATGAATTTGTCTTGCTCAGCAGGCATCGCCTCAAATATATTTATTTGTCCTTCCCTTTAACCACTTTACAGTTAAAATAAGTAACAGAGACTTAACTTCAGGATCTTGGTTTGTTTTTTGGGTTTTTTTAAAAGAACATCTAATTCAACATTATCTCATTAATGTGGAAAATGCCCTGAAGAGCTCAAATCCCAGTAGAAGTGCTCTGGAACTAGACCCACCCATGCACCTGCATTGCTGCTGCTAAGCAACAAGAACAAAAAACACAACACAAGTCAATTCTCATTTAAAGAACAGATGTTAATTTCATTCTTGCTTCGGAAAGACACTGGAAATTAATACAAAGTGAACAAAAAACCCACAGGACTTTTTTTTGATACTACCTTTCTGATAAGAAACTAGTTTTTTTTTATTAACAACTTTCCTGAGCAAAAAGGAAGAAAGATTTGCTGCTATAATTAGCCACATGGATCAGCAGTTCACATGATGACGAATACAATGAAGTCCAAATCAGTGATCAGACTGAAATATTGCTCTGTCTGTTCTCTGCAGAAAAGCAAGTGTGAATTTCCACCAAAAATGTTTACTCACTCTTTCAAGAAAATCAAAGCTGATGTAGAAGTTTAAATGCAAAGAAAAAGAAAAACAAATTCCCAATATAAAATGTAAGAAGACTGTAAATATCACATTGCTCTTAGGCCATTTTCTCCCATACCCCATTTATAATATAACACAATACTTTTTGTTTTCTGAGACTCAGTCACAAACTGTGTAAATGTCCCTGCTCTAGAATAATGCCTACTTTGCCTTATGACCTTTTTGCCCTGCGAATTTTTGAAAGCAATTGTCAAAGATTCAGTATTTGGAGTTCTATTATCTGTGTGAGTCATAAAACCTAACTTGTAAAACAAATGCGTACACTATCCTATAGCCCTGGCTAGGCACACAAAGGCTCTGAGAATTGTTTTGAAGTTAGGCTGCAGAAAGAAGATATGTAACGAAATTCTATCTTCCTTGAAGATAAATGCCTGTTTCACCTCATGGTATGTACCCTTGCAGAGCAGACAGCAAAATAACAAAGACCTGTCAATTCTTTGGGTAGCAAAACTAATGGATACCCTGTGGCTTCTGATAAACTTGGATTGGACTCAGTCTGGCAGCTTCTACATGAATGGTGTGAAAGAAACTCTTCTGGGATAGATTATTCCAAAATATTTTCGTATGGAATTGGTTTTAGACAAGGTAATTGTGGCAGTATCCTTAAAGCAACTTGTAAGCAGCACTTAATGAGGAGATTCATCTGGACTATATCTTGCTGGACAACTCATCTTTATATCCTACTTGGGGGATATCCAAAAGACCTGAAGTAGGAAAAAAGCCTAAACAGCACTGAAAAGTGTTGGGGGTAGGGAAGAGGAAGTCATTGTTTTATGTGCTAGGATGAAAAAAAAAAGTCAAGAAAAGGAAAACACCAAGTAAAAATGCACCTAGCACATTACTAGGTTAATCTGAGTTATTGTCAGACATCGAGGAAGAAAAGACAGTTCTCACAATTTGGACAAGAGAGGAAGAGGCAAAAATTAAGCCCAAATTCCCTTTACTAGTCTCTCAATTACAGTTCTTTTTCATGTAATTAATTAGAATGGCTCATGTGTCTTAAAATTTTACTGTTATTTAGCAAAACTAATGATGGATAGGTGTGTTCTTGGAAACTGAAGATTTGTTTTACTTTTGTGGTGCCCTAAAGGCACAGTCTCACATGTATAATTCAGTAAGACTTCTTAATGACATTGTCAATGTACACTTGATTTTCTATAACATGATACATCTACTTTTTCCTGGTGTAAGAGAGCACTAGGTCAATTTGAAGCATATGCTAATAATGCATGCAAGCTCCAAAACAAGCATTTTATTGATTTTTAAAAGTCTATTGTGGTCTTCCTGATAGGAGATGTTTGGGTTTTTTTCAGTATAGGCACAAGAATCTGAAAACATCCTAAAATTACAGTGTCAGTGACTTTATAAAATCCTCTGTACGAGAAAGCAATGTCTTCACAACCCTTAACAGCTGGAAGACTGAGATTCAAATCAGTGGAGATATAGGAAGTCAAATTCCTGTTAAAACTAGATAAATATTGCCTTGATAGTTTGAGAATCTTCACCAGAAGTCAAGACCTGGGACAAGAGGACAATCTGTGAAAAGCACAAAGGATTATATTCATGGTGACATTCAACATCCACAGTGAGTGTTAATTACCTGACTAAAGGTGCACCTTGATAAATAAAGTTTCCAATAGCATTTTCACCCAGGGTTTGTTGTTTGATATTTGTGATGTTCAGGCCAAAATAAAAAATCTACCTGAAAAGATTTTTTTTTTCCTCCAAAGAAGTAGATATCTGAAAATCATTTGAGTATCATTTTTCTTTTCAAAAAATTTGTTTTATATCCATGAGCTAAACATAACCAATGAAAATGTAAGACTCCTTTGTTTTTCTTATCATCAATACTGAGAAAGAAACATAAGGTAATGTGCTCTAGGGATTTTTCCTGCCTGATTTCATTGAGAACCTAAAGTACAGGCGACCTTTCAACATTCTGAAAGGAAACAAGTATGAGTAATATATAAGGAGGTGTCTCAACCTTATCTCAGGCCACAGTTTAAAAGAGCTTAATGGTCTGACCCATGTGGACTTCCTCCTGCCAATACCTGCCAAATACACCAAGTGTAGATGAAGTAATTAGGAACAGAAGATGAACTAAGAAGGCTGGTGCTGATTCAAGGGACGACTGCTGTGCCTAGGAGAAATGTCTTTTAGTACTTTGAGAATGACCGGGCTTCTGAAAGAGAGAGGAGGTTCATCAAAAGTCCTCATCAGGGTGGAAATCTCAGTCACAAGTTCACCATTTCATAAGTTCCATTCCAACTCTTTGTCAAAGAGATTGCTCAGAATTCAGGCTAAAGGACCCAAAAATCACCTGGCAATGAATCCATTCTCCCCTTGGATGTTCAACCTTTCTAGTGATAAAGAACTAGGGAATGGTTTGCCAGGTTCTTTGAAGAATAAGATGCTGAAGGGGATTAGATATATATCTCTTTGATTCTTTATATCTTATTCATTTCAGATCATAGGTTCCATAAGTGAATTGCCTCACCAGGGCTGCTGACCAGGGATGGACAAAGACGAACAAAACACTTCAAAGTTCAAGAAGCAAAACCAAATTTTAATGTTTGTAGCCCATATGGTTATCAGAAGGCACCATGTTTAATTCCAGTTGGTCAGTAACCTTTCTCCACTCAGTTCACGGGTTAGTAATTCTTCCTGTACGTTTGTGCTAACGGCTTTCCTCTTTACAGATGTTTACATTTTTCTCTCCTGGGAAAAAGATGCTTCACATGGGCAGAATATTTTCTCCTCACAGGTGCAAATTGTTTTCCACCAAGAACAGATTGATATGCAAGCTGATTCTCACTGTTACCATTCATTTCTCAAAGGAACTTAGCCGAAGTAACAAGGGCTGATTTTATGATTATGATTTTATGATTTTACAAGGCCTTTCTTTTGTAAGGTTTTACCTATATGTGACAATAGCTGAGTACCATAAGAATCCTTTCATATTACTGTTGTGTAGACAAATATATCTTAGTTTTTACTAGATGCCTACTTTGTTTCCTGCTTCTACTAGTTTTTCCTCTGTGGACACAACTCCCACAACTCCCAGTGGCATACACTGAACAATAATTTTCTAATATCTACAAACAGTCCTACGCTATTAATATTAACTCTTATGGACAGACTCTGTCATGAAAAAATGAATGGAGACAGTAAACACTATAGAATTGTCTACCAAATGTCAATTTCATTAGGAGCTGCAATATCAACAGAAGTGTATAATCTAAATGCATAATCAATGCATCAACTATTTGCTGCATTTTTTTTAATTCTCTCCTGTTAAAGATATCCAAGACAGCTCTAAATTGTTTTTTTTCCACAAATCTAACAGTTGGTAGTTTTCCCTTCCCAAATTATCTTTCAATAAAGAAATATATTCCTTTAGCAATGTATTTCCTGCTGCATGAAGAAAGACACAGACTGTGATGGAGCAAAGGAAAGTCCATTAATTTTACCACAGAAGGGTATAATCCTGTGCTGGGACTGGTGGCAGAGAGCTCACATCTGCCTTAATTTTATATTTATTCCTGAAAAAAATGTTCAAACCTACTTGAATAAAGTTTATACAGCAGAAAATGTTAGAAGTCCAGGATGAGGAGTAACATTCTGTTGAGGAACACACAGAACAAATTTTCAGAGCAGTAGCTCTTCCACATATGACAGCTTAGCTTTGTATACTCTGTAATTTTGAACAAATTTCAAAACAAGAGTTGCACAGGCATCCATAACCAGGCTGGAACTGGGAATCAGTCCATGTTGTATGACAGCATGCCAGCATTTCCAGTCATGTTGGTTGGATTGGTTGTAGTGAGGTAGCCAAGAGTGTAAATATGTTCCTAGCTTTTTCCATTGTGTGAACTCACTAGGGAAGATTTTTCAGGATATTTTAGGGGAAAAAATATTAAATATTTAATTGTTTTTGACATTTTCACATATCTGGGTGCCTAAACTTGCCCTCTTACATTAGGGTATGATAATTCTTTCCTATTGGTGACAAAATCTCTCTCAAGCAAGGTGCCATTAAGACTATATAAATTGTTTTGCTTGCATTCAGTTTTTCTAGGAAATTGTCTACATTTCTACCCTTGACAGAGACTTAACAATGTTATTTTGTTGTTGTTGTTTGTTGTGTAAGTCATAACATGTTTAATGTTTTCAGAAGTATTTTAAAACTGGTTTGGTACCCAAGCTGCCGTGCAGACAAATCTGTAGTTGCAGTGCATGGGTCATAGCACTTTTCTTGAACCGTAAAAATGGGATTTTAACCAAGAGTGCTAAACATCACAACCCATTTATTCTGTGTTCACAGCACAGTTGAAAGAAACGTGACTATGTTACCTAATAGCAAAATTCCAAAGAGCAAGTTTTTATTCTAGAATGTATGTTGACAATAGAATCATGGCTTGATTATGCTTGTTTCAAAGGCCATTAAAGCACTTTTGAGGCAGCAAAACGAAAAGGTAATATCATAATATGACTTGAATTTCAACATGATAAGACAATGTCAGATGATGAAAAATAATTGCTAGATCCAGGTTTTTAAAGAGTGTTTTCATTTAAAGGTATTACAAACTTAATTTGGCTTTGTCCTGTTTAAACAATGGTCTGTATTCAGAATTTCTACTTCCCTGGGCAGACAGATGTCATATGTTCATTTTATTACTGAAGGGATGTTGCAGTGAAGTCTAAATTAAATGGTTACCTCTAGAGGACCTAGTAGTTTAAGGACTGTGATTACTTGCCTCTGACTGTCCAGGACACCAAGATCTGCCTTCCTTACACTGTAGGCTGCTGACCATGAATAGCTGGATGCCTGAATAGCCTATATAGTCTCATAGTGCTGTCCCAAGACCAAAATCAGGTGTACAGACCATCTACTTTCCAGAGTGGTCCAACCTGCCCATGTTACAGTTGTGGAAACAGCCTTGTGACTGGTCTCTGCATTGGGAAATGCAAGAAAGATGAGATAGGATCAAGCTGACTCTTCCCTCTGGCTTGACCTTAAGATAGCAGGACAGATGTTGTCCATGTAGTGTGGTGGTGAGAAAGGGAAAGGGAAAGGGAAAGGGAAAGGGAAAGGGAAAGGGAAAGGGAAAGGGAAGGGAAAGGGAAAGGCAAGATTGGTGGGCAGTTGAATCCCTGTACTTGTCACATTGAACTTCAGTACTGAAAGTTTTCCTACTTCAGTATGAAAAAAAAAAAAAGAGAAGCCACGGATTCCAGTTTTTAATATAAAATTATTGAATAGGAGAATTTCAGCACTTTTCATCCTTCATAGAAAAATTTGACCCAGTTTGTGTGCCTGAAGTGGCTGTGTTCACACACATGATTTCATAGTAGACTTGTACTGAAGTTAGAGAAGAGCCATTAAATGAACACCCTGAGGATACACGTCATCTGCATAAGAGGGGCTTAAGGGGTTGCAAAAATGAGGGGACATGAGACACAGAAAGAATAGGGATTAACTGAGGAGGAAGGACAATTTTCATTTCTTGGGGATGAAGGTCAGTGTCAAGCCAATCTACACAATACAGCTGTCTGTGTACTCCACATGACCCTGCTTCATCCTCTTCTGTTCTCTGGCTTATGACCACTTTTTCAATTCCTTTTTAAGAATTATTTTTCAAATCCTTCATTAACCCGTAACGCTATAAAATTAAAGTTATTCTATACAGGATTTTAAATGTTATGCTATAGTTGGAGGTTTTATACGAGGCTGGGAATGTCACAAAAAATTCAAAAATTATTCTCGAAAAAAAGCATATGTGTCTGTGTAAATACATCTGTGTAAATGATAGAGAGAGGGATGAATTCTTGGTCATGTCATCAGATAAGGAAAAGAAGATTTCACTTCAGAAGAATAACTCTTCTTTAGAGATCAGCCTGAGAAAATTCAGTTTTCTAAGCCCCCCGTGAATCTGCCTGCTCTCTTAAACAGCAGAAGGTATCTTTGGAGCTATCTTGGGAGGTATCTTTGGAGATCCAAATGAATAACTGAGCTATGTAAAAAATTAAATACTGAAAAAAAGAGAAGTGTTGTCTATGGCTTTTGGTATAGAACTGCCCTCCACACACACAGCAGTGATGATACATTAATTATAAAAGAAAGTTGCAACAATGGTCTTAGTTGAGATAAACATTATTAGGCCATATCACCCATTTCACCAAAACCTTATTCTTATCCTAAGTATTCATTTCAGTATATTTTAGGCAATTCTGAATTACAGAAGAGATTCAACATATTTCAGTCTTTTTTTGTCTCTCTGATCTGTGTCAGTAAAGAACTTAAGTTTATTTTAATCTGCTCCTTCATCCCCTATATCCTCAAGTTAGGACAGGAGAAAATGGCCCCAAGCTGGGTGAGGGGAGGTTTAGACTGGTTGTGAGGAAAAAATTCTTTATTAAAGGGGTTATCAAGCATTGGAACAGGCTAGCCAGAGAAGTGGTTGAGTCACCAGCCGTGGAGGAATTTAGAAGACATATACATGTGATGCTTAGGGAAATGGTGGACTTGGTGCTACCAGGTTAATGCTTGGAGTCTTATAGTTTTTTCTAACCTGTTTCTGTGATTCTAAGTTCTTCTCTGTGCCACAAAGTCTTTGATCTGGATTTGTATCAGTGAAACTTCATTGCAAAAGCCTGGACCTGTCTTTTAAAAAGAAGTGGAATAAGGTCCAGAATGTGGTTACATGCACATGCGCAGACTCACATGCATGTGCATATGCCTCCATACAGAAAACTTGAAGCAGCAGCTCTCAATTTTTGAACATTAAGCTAAATGGCTGATTAACCATTTTTTTTTCTCCGTGACACCTGGAAAATAATTAGTCACCAGAAGAAGCATAAACACCAGCTGTTTATATCATTGAATACCTTAGTATTGTTATGATGTGTTTAATAAAATAAGTAAGAGTGCAATTTCCCTTAAAATGTTCAGTTAATTGCATTTTCCATTGTTTTAGAAAAACAGGTTTTTGTTTTCATAACTGTAGGATTGTTTGGAATTAATATGCACAGATGCACTGGCTGATTTGCATCATTAAGTCTTGAAAAGACTATTAAAATTTTATATCTTCCTATCTATTTTCATTATCTTTCTCAATAAGAAATAATGGATGAATTATTTCAGCAAGATTATGGAAGCAACTTTGAAAGAGTAGGATAAAATTAAAATATATAAATTATAATAGTTAACAAACTATCAGAAAATAATTCCAGAGAGGATGCCATATAACATATGTAAAGAAATTTTACAAGTACTGTTAAAACTGTGGATTTTGCATACCCTTGCAACTGTCCTTATAAAGACATTTAGTATAACTTCCAACTGACCAGTAAATGTATAGATTGACTCACCATAATGGAGTGGTTTCGTCACAGTATTAATAAAATGAATTTAACAATTCAGTCCTGAATCCAAAGGTAGATTCAGGTTTTTTCTTAAATTCCTTGCAATGTGTCAGTGACAAGAATCACATTCACCATTCTGTGAGGATAGTCTCTCCACATCCTCAGTAATGGCATGTGGTAGGAGGACGAAAAAAAGCATCATATTCCAAAGGCAGTACTAAAATTAGTATATTCTGCTGGAAATGTTTAAAAATGAGAATCGTGTTTTCTCAATAATAGAATTAAGAAAATACAGTTTAAAAAGAAAACTTATTTTGTGAACATCTTCAAATTGTTTAGGAGATCCTCATATTTTAAAAATGCTTTAGCATATTAGTATTTTTCCTGGAATTTATGGGTATATGGCTCTGTAGCTTTTCTAATAAGATTGCACCCCTCCAGGAAAATTCACATATTAAAAACAGATCCTAAAAAATTCTATGACATCTCAAGCCACAGACAAATATTGAGGATGCAGTAAATGTGCTTCTACAGGGTTTTAATTTAAAGATTAACTCCTACCACTTCAATCTTTTGGAAGACTGTGGCTTTACATTTTCTACTGTACTGGTGGACAAGTATACTCAGGGAGTAAATTTTTGATCACATTGCTGAATAATTTCGTTTTGTAAAGACTGCATTTCCCCGTTTCACAGAAAATGGTTTAGAACAATATAACTGTAAATGATTCCCAAAATGCAGCATCTCAGTGTTAAGATACTGGTTTTCATTACTGCTGCAATAACATAGAAATAACTATATTATAGAAATAACTACATTATAGAAATTACTATATTATAGAAATGGAATAACAGTCTATTGCTTGCTTTTGCTTTATGGACAGCAATTCAGTCACTGCATAGGTTCATTTTGTGACTGTTCAGCACAGTAGGTTAGATGAGGTTTTAGCAGTTTAAAATAGAAAAGTACACTTTCCATTTCAGTGCAGCCCAAAGACTTTTCCTGTCTCGCTGGTTGTCATCATTATGCAATCAAAACAACACTCTCAACATTAACCTCCTTCTAAGTTTTGTTTTGGCTCAAGGACATGCTGAGTGGCCAAACGTCGATCCCATCCCCAGTAAAATCAAAGGTTCCTTTGCTTTCAATGGCACAGGCAGAGATCTTAATGAAACAGCAGGATCTGCCAGGTAAATTACAACAATAACACATGGGGACACATTTATGAGATGACAAATGTCTGCTAAGCTGTATTCTGAATGTTTTGAAGGTATGCTGCTCACGAAATATTATGACCTTAGACAAATTGACCCACCGTTCCATTTGAACAGCAGAAAAATGCTTTTTGACTAGCTCTAAATATATTGATCAGTCATTCAGTAGTTAGTATTCACTGCTTGTCTGTATTAAATCTACAAACTGAAGCAGTCATTTCACCTTTCATAAACATTGCCTTCCTACTGCAAATAAGAACATAATAATTAATACTAATTATCTTTTATCCTGAATGTCTTGGGAAATAAGGACTTAGAAATTTTCACAGATGTTTTGAAGAACTAAAAAACTAAAGATCTTGTTTTGTATATTGTGAATATTCACAATTTGCACAGTCATAGTTAGATTGCATTAATTTTTTTCTCTCCACTGATTAAAGAAACTAACACAGCATGAGCTCTACATTGTGCAATCAAAGACCCTGTTTAAAAAAAAAAAATTAAAATCTTATAATTAGTCAGACTTTTAAGTTTTAGATCTCTTTTCCAGGGAGTATTCAGGCAAGCAAAGTATGATTGTGTTAATGGTTAAAGACAAAATAAAAAGAACATGAATATAGACATGTCAGGAAAAAGGAAGGAAGAAGAAACATCGCTTGTCTCACAAAAATTTTTAAAAATGTGATCATTTTAGAAATTGTTCTGTTTAGTCAGACTAGCACTCATTGTTCACTTCAGGGTACCCCTTTTCCTTTCTCTTAAACTTTCAGCTCAACTCGTGCCCTGTTCTTGCCGTGCTGCTTTCACTCTCTGCAAGAGTAAAACCAGCTGGAGCTCCCTTTCTCTTCACCAGACATCAGTTACTGTTTGCCACTGCCTAAAAAAGAGATGAGAAGTGGAAACATGGTCTTTTCACTATACTAACAGCCCAAAATTCAGGAATCAACCAAAGAGAATGTTCACTTCACTTTTTGGAAAGCACCTGGAAATCTGTACCTGCAAACAGGGCCCTAGAGAATGGATCTAGCTGCTGGCAGTATCATCCTAATTCTCTGTAAACTGAACTTCACCTTCAGCTTGGTACATAGTCACCCTTAGGTTTCAAAAAATCATGATTCATTTCCTCAGGCGGCTTGGTTTTCTGAAGATTGGGCCCTCAGTAAATGTAAGGTAATTGTAATTATAATAAAATGAATGCAATAAATGTTGCTAGAATACAGTGTTAAGTGACAGATAATTGCTGAGTGCCATAGATACACTTTTGCCTTTAATTAGAGAGAAGCGACCATCTCATTTATTCTAGTTAAATTGGAGATGTAATCTTTGAAGTTAGCATCAAAGACCTCATCATTTAACCTTACCAAGTACACCACTAATAATAATTTTAAGTGTACTTACATAAAGCAATAATAGTGGCTTTTCATTTTATTACAGGGTAATAATTTGGTCTTAGGGTAGATAAACTAGTGGAAGGAAAGCCAAAGTAGTGAACTACAGAGTAACACAATATTATTATTAACTCTCTGCTACAGCAACCATCATGGAAACTGATGCTATTGAGTAAAAAAAAAAAAAAAAAAAAAAAAACCTGTGCCTGAAGAGTTTTAAAAAAAATATTTTTGAGGCTTAAGGGACTGGGTGTCGAGGTCTTAGGGAAGATTTCAATAAGCAGTACTAAATCATCCTGATCTGTTAAAACAAGGCACTGCTACTGCAATTAGTAGGTACTAAAATGAATGGTATCATTTCCTGAAGTCAGATCAAGTTTCTAAGCAAATAAACTAAGCACTGCTTACTTACTTACTACTTTTTCTGGGGTACAAAAAGGCAAATGCATACTTTACTCATTCTTTTAAATGGTATTTTGAAAATAACAGCATTGGGGTTTTTTTCCTTGTTTATTAGAAAAGGCAGTGGAGATATAATAATATTTGTAATATTAAATGGCATTTGCTAACATTTTGTATAACTTTGCTTCTTCTCATAAATCTGATTTGAAACCACTGAAGTAATGGAGGTTCCATTAGGTAAAACATGTCACAATGTATTAGACCTCACTTGTCTCCATTAGTAATAATGAGTATCCATTTGTTTCCTATAGTATTTCTCTTTTTGAAAATACACTTATTAGCATTCTGTTATCACACTGAAAATATGTATTCTAATTGTATCATTCATGTTCTTGCATCTATCTTTTAATTGAAAGTAAAACTGAAGTAAAATTTACAATTAATTGTGATTATTGCCAAGGTCACTGCAGATGATTACGAACTTTAAATATACATTTAACAATTTTCTTCTTGAAGAGTTTCATAGCACAGTACTGGGATGTATGTTCCTTTGGGGTATTCTGATCACAAATTTAAATAGGTATCTATACCTTACTATTTCAGAAAATCAAAAACTTTTATAGAAGACAGCAGTCACTTGAAAAGTATCACCACTACCAACATCCATAATCTTTAGTGAATCAGATGCCAAAGGTCCAAATGGATGAAATAATGAGATCCATCACTGCCACAAAATTTGTGGAAAAGAATGTAAAAATTTATCATGTAATACTCTTATTTTGATTGCTTTTCATTCAAAGTAAATGTTTCAATCTGGTAAACATCTTTCATTCCATCTCAAAAACAAAACATTATTTTAGGAAGTTCCATTTTTTTTCTATGAACTAAAGGTGCAGGAGAAAAAATAACATATCCAGTATTAGAACCCTAGCAATAATGAAGCAATCTGGGAAAGACAGAAATATTTCTATAGAAACTTCTATAGATTTCTTTAGATTTCTATAGAAACTTCTTTAACTTTCTCAGATTGCAACCTTATCTTATCCCATCTAGTTCCCAGAATCACAGAACCAAAAAAAAAAAAAATTGCAAGGCAGAGATCAACCAAGCCTGACTCTTTTCTCCCTTGAGACAGAATGGAGATGGCACATACCTCTGTTGTTACAGAATCATAAAATCATTTAGGTTGGGAACGATCTTTAAGATCACTGAGTCCGGCCAAAAAAAAAACAAAACACCAACAAACCTGCACAGATACAGCCAGCTCAGCTGAGCTGGCCACACAGTTATGCAAAGCCCCAGAAACTTGTTGCAAGGTGATTCCCTGTAGTTGCTTATCAATAGGCTCTGCCTATCAATATTCCTTCATACTCTTTGTAAAATCACTTTGCCTAGTTTTAAATGCAGATGGAGTCTTCCCACACTTTATATTTTTTCTGAAACAGTACATAAGGAACTACATTACTTGTGTGGACTGATGCCATCTATCCTAGTGTGCAGGATTTTGAAATTCAAGCATCAGAAACCAGCAAAATACAGTTTTCATGCTATTTATATTCCTTCTAAAAGATAAAATATATATTGAATTCCACTCCGCTACTTTGAAGGCAGTGAGTCTATGAAGTCTGCACTGGTGAACTGGTAAATTAGAAAATCAGAACACAACTCTTTTTTTTCTCATACTCTTACTGCATTAAATGAACATGAGGATTGAAAAGCAAAAATAGCAAGAATGGCTGAAATAATGAGATCCAGCACTGTCCTACAACTTCTCAGGTGTTAAAGGATTTAATTTTTTATTTTAATCTATAAGCCTCATTAATTTTCTGTTTTCTTTTCTATTAAAATACAATTCACAAGTACATGGAGGAAAAAGGTTGCTTTTTTATCAAACTCTCACATGATTTAGGAGTTGACATTGCATCTAAAATCGGTGGCACTGAAATTTAAATCTTTCCATAACTCAGAAAACTTTGAAACTCTATGTAAAATTCCTATTTGGAATGGGACAAGGGGATGAATTGCTAAGACATAAAAATAATGCGAAATTTGAAGATAATCTCTGCTATGTATATTTACATATATTTCAAATGTTATATTTTGTTATTTCCAGTCCAATATAGGGATTTAAAATGGGCTATGATGCTCTTTCTTTGGGCAGTGTGAGAGAGATAAATTGTTGCTACTGTGCCTCTCATATGTTGCTGAGGAAGAATTCAGACATAATCTTCCCGGAACAAAATGAAGTAAAAATTTCTTTTGGCAGAAATAAATTAACCATCTCTTGTTTAGCTAACATTAACAGAACATATCTATCTAAGAGTTTGAGTTTACAATAATTGTTTTCTGTTCAAATGCATACCCAATCAGGTAAAATTCCTAAGTGCCATATAGTATAGCAATAGGTGTATTATGGAGGATTTTTTTAAATTTGGTCTCCCTCATGTTCTCTTTACCTCATACATTTTTTGTCTTGCCTCATAACAACACACCTATTTCCTTTTTCTGAACACCTCTTTCCTATACATCTGAGATTTCACTTTTATTCTTTTTTTATCTGGACATTTAGACTGGCCTGTCACCACAGGCCCCCAGCCGGGTAATAATTAGCATTGACTCCATGCTTCTCAAAAGGCTGATCTATCACTTTATTATACTATACTTATTAAGAAACCCATCGCCCTTACAGATAGTCACAATCCAGGTGGACCCAATTGGTTCTTCAATCCAAACACCATCACCATTGGCCAATCAAGAAATCACCCTTTGGTAAACAAATCTCTATAACACATTCCACATGTTCACAACAACAGGTGCTGCAAGTCGAGATAAGAATTGTTTACCATTCTTTTCTCTGATCTTTTCACAGCCTTCCACAAGACAATGCCCGGGAAAGCTGTGTGTTGCTCTCTGTGTCCAGAAAGCTGCTGCCACACTGCCCCAAAATTACTTTTCTGTACCAGAAAACTATTTTTTTTTCAATTCAGGTGTAATTTGTACAATAGATAATTTTATCAAGGGAAATATTTTTAAACTTACATTTAAAGAAGAAACAAAGAAACAAAGAAGTGGTGGCAACTGCTTGTATTCAGTGCTTTAGCAATGGGCCGTTTACTTGGACTTCTATAAAATTCCAGTCTCACTGTGTGCATATACATATGCATTCAACTTTCTAGAAGGATGCCAATGGAAAAAATAGCAAACATTCCAGTTCTAGAAATGGGATAGTTTGTTGGATAGAAATCCACATGACAAAAAAGTGCACAGGACAATAATTTGAACTTATAACCTTTACTTTTTGCATGAATGTCTTAGCCTCTAGCTATTTAGAAATTGTGATCCAGATCTTTCATAGGCTTTGCTTGTATGTCTCCTCTTTGTATAAAAATACTTAAATAGTCATTATCTTAGACTGCAAAAATTATTCCAGCCTGGCAGTTAGGCCATTTGCCTTGTCAATGTATTCCAGCTAATGCACTGGCAAATATCTTTCAATTTATCTGGACTGTGACAGACTCTGTAGGAGGGACTGAAAGAACTTTCCCAGGATGTCTCCACAGCTTAGTAAACTAGTGTTTTGTTTTCTGTCAAATGAAACATTTTTGAATCAAACATTTAGCAGTGCAGAAAATAAAAATGCATTTTAAATTTTTGGATATATACTTACAGTGATTTTCTGGATGCAGTTCAGGCAAAGGAAGAAGGGACTTGCAGAGCCATGCCCAACACCCTGGTATCCTAGCTCCCATCCACAAGGAATTATAATGAAAATAAAAATAAGAGGGGAAGGGCAGAGAGACACACTTGCTAAATATGTCTGCACAGCAGAGAGTTGATTTCACACAGAAAATTTGGAAAGTCTATACTCATGTTGTGAAAGAGGAAAAAACAAAAGACTAATTAAGTGCCTCAGTTGAAGTAAGATTTTAGAAACACGTAACATTTTCCTGAATTAATAAATGTTTTAAGAGTTTAAAAAGCCTAAATTTATAAATGTTTTGCACATTATCTGCAGCAACAGCAACTTTATGCATGCATGAACTTAATGAACCAACCCACAAAAACAAAGATTATTAATAAGACATTTGTTCAAGGCAGGATAAATGAGTTGCTTCTGAGAACATCAGAGAGGTCTCTGATGATAGGCAGAGAGGCACAGCTGCTGTTTTGTTTTTGTACAAAGATAGTGGTCAGAGAATTTATTGCTGGGTGACAAAAGAAAGAGATTTTGTAGGACTTTGGGCATAAATATTAAAATACAGTCTTTATCTCCTTTTACTTCTTTTTATACCCTTCCCCCTCCTCTTTCCTTTCATTGTTCTTATGCTTTTTCTAGGGTTTGGTTGCCTAACATTAATTTTATTCACTCTTTCTGAAATGTTTGAACTTTTTTCTTACGGTTCAGTGTAATCAGAAATGAGCTTGATATCCTTCTGGAACTTAGTTATTATTTTGAGTCACTTCTTTCTATTGTGGTGCTTTTTTTTAAATATGCTTATGGGGCCATTAGTCCTCCAGATGAAGGGAAGTTACTTTCCTCAGAGATAAGCAAGAAAAGACCAAAATTTAAACTTTTGGTCAAGGTATTTCACAACCATCTTCATCTTCTAAGAGCTACCATTTCTTTACAAGGGCTGGTGGGTGAGTGAGCTTCTTGCTTTTGAAGCCTACCACCAGTCTTTCATGACCAGTCTCCACAAGTCTTGTGTCACTAATTAGATGTAAATAAATAATTTGTCCTCTCCCTCTCAAAAGCTCAATCATACAAAACAACAATCTTTCAGTTCTGTACAACCAATCTTATAGTGCAGCCTAAGTAGATTAAAAATTACATATCCCTCACACCAAGATTTTGGAATAGAAATATTCTTCATTACAGGTCAAAATTACTCATGTAAAGTGTAACATTTTACACTTACACTTATACTTACTTAAAGTGTAAAATTTTTGCACTCTAACGTCTTTACTAGGTTATGCCAACCTGAAACCAGAAATACTGAAGCTTATTGAAAAAAACTCCCAAGGGAAGGTTTTCTTTATTTTTCTATCTCAGTGGTGAGTTATAAAGGTCTGGGGACCTTAAAACAGAAAATAAACCCAAACGACCATAACCACCACCTCACCTGCCCCAAAAATATTACCAAATCCCTTACAATCTTTGTCTGAAGTGGATATTTAGAAGATGCTATTTGCAAAGGCTCTTTATATGGTGCTTGTGGTAGTGATATTTACTTTATTTTCACTATCTAAAAAGATATATGTGTCAAGGGTAGACTCTTCCAAAGCTACATACTTTCTAGAAGATAAATCTAAAGTGGAAAGAAAACTAAATAAACCCAAACCAAGATATCAAAATGGATACTTTATGCACACACACATAGAAAAGATTGTTAAGAAGAAAACTCATAATGGAATTCACAAAAATGATATCCACAGACTCAGTAGCTTATTGGAAACACCAAATTTGCTGTGGAATGTGCATTCAGAATCTTGTGTCAAGATAGGCAAACAGGAGACTCATCATAAAAGTTTAGTTTCATAAAGTGGAAATCTAAGACTATTTTTCTTCATAATAAGCCTGATCTTTTGATCATGAGTAAAACACAGAACAAATATTGCCATGAAATCAAAACCCATTACTGTTTGAAGACCAGAGAATTAAATAGTTTGATTTTCAGCTGACAGTTGAGCTTGAAAGAAATCATAATAGCTGTGTTTGTGGATTGTTACTGTAGAAATATCCTCAAAGCATTTTTGGTCTTTAAATGGGGCTCACTGAGAAAGCTCTGCAGTCTCTCTCCAGTTAGGTTAAACAGGTAATTTCATGGCTGTTATTTATGCAAGTTTCTTTAAGGTTTAAGTTTAGGCTTTTCTTTTTTCCACAATTCTTTATGTCTCTATTGTGTTTTTCACTATACTGATCCTATCTAGTCAAAACAAGGTCTGGTTCTCTGCTTTACTGCTTCCTCAACCCAACAGCACTCTCTCTGTGATACAATCCCACCTGTGATTTACATCACCAGGGCTAAAACTTAACAGTCCATGAAATTTATTGCATATTGTTTGATTCATTTGTGTTCAGAACACAAGCTAAATTGTAAATTTATCTCATATTGTTTTCAGACTGAATGATTGGTCATAGTTCACATGCAAATCAGGAGCTGCAGTGAGAATTTTAACTGCTTCATAAAAGTTAATGTCAGAGGTTTTCTGATGACTGCACCTATCTTCTTTAATGGCCTTTATTTATTTTTCTACAACGAGCTTGATGCAAGTCATTCTTTCTTACACATTTTCTGTGGCTCTAATACATCAACTTGTTTTCAGACCCCTTTCTCTTCTGCTAAGTAGCATGAGGAACTGACAATAAAACCAAAATATTTCCTTCCACTCAATAGCATCAAATTTCATGCTTCATTTTTCGGTCCATTTTCCCATCTCTTGAAAACCTTATGTGATCAGGAGTGTATTTCTTGATGCATACTTTCCTCTCCATTTTTCTTATTCGCAATTGCTGTCAGGTCCAGATAAATTTAAAAATGCTTCAGTCAGAATGCTGGGATGTTGTTAGGAATGTGCACATATACATTAGGGAAGGGAGAAGAAATGCATGAGTAAGAACAAAGAGAGTGAAAGTGTTGGAAAGAGAAGGCATTAGGGCTTGTTCATTGAAACCTACCAAGATCAAGTATACTTCTTACTGAAGCCATACATGTTTGATACTGAGATATTAGAGGATGGAGCTCTTGCTAACAACATGCATTCAGTAGTCAGCAAATATTAGTCTTTCCATCCCAACATAATTGAGCTGAATTGGTTCAGTCATTCTCCATCTTTTGGACTGATATGAGGAAGAGAGGGGGAAAGAGCCTTAAAGATATTTGCATCAATGCAAACATCATCCCTCAGGTAATTACTGCTGCATTAACCCTGGAAATATAAAGAAAGGACCTGTCCTGAGGAGAAGGGAATAGCTGAGATGCATTGAGCTTTTCCTCACCACACATTCTTCACAATATTGGCAATGTCACTTAGGTCAAGATGGTTGGCCTTATGTTATTTAGTCACCCACTGCCTTTCTTCCCTGACTTCTGCTACTGAATAGCAGAGGCTCCAAATCTCAGTAGATCTCAAAGAATAGTGATATTCATTGAGTATTTTTAAATAATCCCTAAATAAAAAACTGTAGCGATTCATATGCAGAAAGGAGAGAAGGCTCAACCCTGCTCAAAGGCCAAGTGCTATCTGTTGATTGTGCTCTCAGCATGCTGTAGGCTCCTTTACAGCACAAAAAGATGGCACTGATATTTTCATTTCAAAATCAAAGGATTACTATAATCCATCTTCTGCACAATTGATTTTGTTAAACAGTCTATAAATAAGACAAAGAACCCCAAGGCTATAGAGTAGCCTGAACAGGAAAGGTAACTCTATATTTTCCAGTTTACAAAAACTGACCAAGAATCATGAACCTGGAAGAAAATCAAACAGACTGACTTTATAACCAGTTGTAAGGATGTAGTTCTGATATTTCAGAAGATAATGATCTCAAAAAGTTATTTTTTTACTGTGCTAAGCCCAAACTGGCAAGACTGACAACCTTTAAGGTTTGTCAGAATAGTGCAAGAGGTGAGCTTGAAAGTGGACAGAGCAGATTACTGCAAATTATTGCATATTTATAATGTTTTCAGACAGGTAACATCTGATTTGTTACTGAAAGGAATATCATATATTCTTAAAGAATGTGTTCAAAATATATGGCTGTCCATTTTAACTTATCTGCACAAGGATAGCTCTTTGGCATGAGTTGAAACCTCTTTCCAAATTAAGCAGTGGATATTACTAAATTACCTACTAGCTTCCTTTTACTACCATTACTTCCTTTTATCCTTTTAGGATAAACAAGAGATTGCAGTGTTTTATTTTGCAAATTGTATTTCTGATATTAATAAGGTACTTTAGCAATAACAAGTGACAGTATGACTAATTTACAGCTTCTCAATGCGTTTAATCCATTTATTGCAGGAGGTGGGAGTACCTTGAGGATACTCAAAGCTATTTCTTCTCTGTGAGGTGTAGTAGAATTTTAACTAGCCTCACTACTTCTCAGCACAATCACTAAAATAAATGTGTGATATATAATCACATTTTTTAATTAATTCAGCACTTGAAACAGCACATCAGATCTCAGGAGAACAATTCACTAACCATGATAAATATGCAGATTCTTTCTAATCTTAGCCTTCTGAACACAATTTTTTGAACTTTTTAATTCTTTAAATTTCACATCCACTTTCTGTGAAGGATGGGAGAGTGTTGCATCTTAAAGCTTTCATCAAGACTTGAAATGCATATAAACCTCTTTATAGCTTGATTTGCTGCAGATAGAGGCTTAGAAAAATCATTAGACTCAGTAAGTACGATTTTCCTAAAGGCAAAAACTAAGTAAAATAATATTTTTTTTTTAATAACAGAAAATAATAATGTAGCAGGTAAATTATTTCCCTATCAAGGGCTTCAAAAATTTAAGAAAGAATCCCACTAATGCTAGGGCAAGCAAAAGCATGTCTGGTACTCAGGTTCATGTCTGTCCTTGTTTTCCAGCATAGATATAGCTTAGTCCTTCATTCCCAATGTTATGGCAGATCTGTAGCTAGTCATTGTCATTTTACTCAGCTGCTTGATGCAATACTTCTCTAGACTGGTGATGCTGGTTTGGGTTTTGCCTTTTTTTCTTTTATATGTTTTCTATATTCTTCACACATATATTTGTAACTCTGTTGCCTGTTGTATTAGTAACTCATTTTCCCAGTACTTTTCCATGGTCTTTCCCTAGGCATAAAGCCAAAACAAATTTCAGAGCTCCAAGCCCCAGGGCATACAAGGCCTCAGTGCTCTCTTGGTTCTTCCTGGGAACCAAGGCCAAGAACAACTCTTTGAGATACATTTTCATGGGCAAAGTACAGCCAGTGCTGAGGTGGAGACTCAGAGAAGTGGCTTGACCTGGGGAGAGAATTGCACTTGTCCTCCTAATTGGTGCTTTTAATTAGTTATGCTAATTTCCTAAAACCTATAAATATGTACTCACCCGGTAGTGGGGTGGGCTTTTGTGGGCATCTTTCCATAATTGTTCCTGAAGGCCTTCAAATAAAGATCCCCTTTTATATTACCTCCTTACTAAAATTATTTCATTTCCAGGATGGGAAAAAGGCAACATTAGAGTGGCTAAGCCATGCCAATCTAGTGAGTCTGTGATACCTCACAGCTGCAGAAAGCGATTTCATCAAATTTAAGTGCTTTTGGGTCATTAGTTAAATATTATACATGGGGTTCTAGTTCAAACTTGGTTTATATGTTAATGATTATGTGGAAAAATATTTTAAATAATCCTCATTATAATAACTTTTAAAGTTAACAATCAAAAGTTTTGGAAAGGACATAAAAATTTTGGATTGAGGTTGTTTTCTACTACTCAAAACCACAGTGGGTAGGAGGAGTACTTTACAGGATACTTCTGTTTTTGTTTTGTTCAATGCAATTTTTTTCATTCCTCATTCTAAGTGGGAAACAAATAGTCAGCAACTATCACAAAAGTTCTTTATGCATAAAGTTTCAAGGTATTGAAGAAAATCATATTCACAAAAGTACTGAGAAAGATACTTTTTGAGGAAAAGAGAAAAGACCAAGGCTCTGTGGAAGCCTTTGACCAATACCCTCAATGTCGTCCTGCTCAAAAGTTCAGCATATCCTATATATCATATATATCATATATACCATATATGCATAGCCTATATACCTCAGGTTAGCTGAGCCATTCCCAGGTTCTCTCTATGCCACAGGACTAATACATTCTCAACAGTGAAACATCTGGAATTCATGGACATTTCTATAACTGCTCCAGACACTCCATGAGAGATTCAGAAATCACTGGCAAGGGATTCCAGGGCTTTCTACTCCTTTTTTATCCCCATATGGAAAGGATTTCCTGATAGCAAATGTGTAGACATTTTCCTCAAGGCAGGAAATGTGGAGAAATCTGAGCAGCCTGGTGAAAGTCTGGGCCCTGAGTTACCTGAGAACCTCCCTTACAAGCAGTGTTCTCTCAAAATTCAAGGGCAGTTTTGCTATTCCACACTTTGATATTAAATAATGCATATCAAAGACAGAACTTCCTTAGCTTTTTCAACTGTTTTATTTACAACTTATTTCCCAATTACTTCTTATCTGTTATTATTTTTAAAACCACTTCACTTGAAATTTTTCTAGAACCATAAAATATATCTGAGGAGCTTATCTCTTACAATCCTTTTAATTCATCATAGACTAGAAAAACTTCACTAAGTTTATTTAGTGCTTTAATAGTAATTTCCTCAAACTAAGAATTTTTTGGCATTTAACAAGGGTGAAATGTATGGGGAAAATAATGCAACTGCCCAATATGTTCTTAATTTTCTTTATAAAATTACTCATCTTCTTTGGTATACTATTTCAGTCAGTTCTTCATAGTATGTGATTTATAACTTCAAGGGGAAAAAATATTAGACACATCATTCCAGATGAACTACATTATTTTAATTTGCAAATAAGAATCTTTCTAAATTACAAAAAATGGTCATCTACTAACATTCTATAGAGAAACCCTAGGAAATTATACTATATGTGGCATCATGTGAAGGTCTTCTCAGTACTTTGTGAAATATCTTTGAGTACTAAGATTTAAACAAAATTACATTTTTATTATATAATCTTTGGTTATTTGGCATTAGATAGAACTACAGAGATTTAGCTACATTTTGACATTTCATTTGGTATTAACAGAAACTAAAAGTCAGCGGGATATCAATAAGGAGAGCATTTAATTTAAATTTATTGATGTCTATGGAGATTGTGTGTGTGTGTGTTCATGAAATATGTGGATTGAAAAACTAAATTCTCAAATATAATTTCTCCCATAGTTCATACACAAAATTAATTTCTTAAACAAAATTAAATTGTCAACCAGTGCCTGCAGTATTATTTTGTGCAAATCACTAGTATTTTATTTCAAGTAATTAAAGCAGATAAATACATTCAAATAAACTCATTTACTTTTGTTATCATGGAAGAGAGGTTTAAGACAAAGCAGCTAATAAATCAAATAGTTGCAATAGTGTACTATGTCTCATATGAAAACTGCTTTTTTATCTCTAACAGAAGGCAGAGTTATTGTTACAAATGCCTTCTTTCACAATTTCACTGTTGTGTTGTTTAAGCATACAAAAAGGGATGAATGCCTGTGTATAATAAAATTATTACAAATCCCTGTTTTCAAACGCATACACTGCAAAATAATGTTGCTTTTCAGAAAATTAGAAATGCTGAGAAAATTAATGTACACAAGCACTCAGTTCAGGGATATGAAACATTCTACTCAGATAAAAAATAGTACTGGCGAAGCAGTACATCTGAAATGCAAGGCATTTCAAGGAAGAAGAAATATTTGAGTAAAACTAGTAATTTGATTTAAGAATACCTATACAACTACCATTTTTAAGGGTACTGGAACCCTATGAACAAGAAGTATCTCTGTACACTAAAAAAGTTCAAAAGAAGTTTAGTGATTCCAGCTGAGGTGGAAGAAAGAATACTGTCTAGTAGACAGAGTGGAGGAGTCAGTTCAAACAATTTTAGAGGAGAAAAGATTTCATTTTAGCTGAAGTGTTATACCAGCTAAATATAAAGAGGTAACTTCAACCTTGGACTACTGTGGACACAGTTTACTGAAACAAATCTTTTCCTGGTACTGCAAACTACACAAGGGAAGATAAAAAGCCAATTTCTGCATTGTTTTGGACAAAGAAATAATTAGGCATAACTCTTTCTGAAGTACCTGTAATGAAACAACAGACAGACAGACAGACAGAGAGACAGACAGGCAATGTGTGTATTCATCCAAATATATAGACAGAGGGACACTAAAATTACCTGGTTTTAACAATATATTTGTACCACTTATCTTTGTATCTATCAGGGAGGCCTTATTCAGGCCTTTTAGTACCTGAAGGGAGCTTATGAAAAGCAGGGAGAGGGACTTTTTATATTGTCAGATTGTGACAGGACAAGGAGCAATGGGTAGCATATGCTGGGATTTTGAATAGATTAGATAAACTGTGAGGGAGAGGGAGAAATTCTTTACTCAGAGGATGGTGAGGCAATGGAATATATTGTCCAGAGAAGCAGTGGACACCCCATCCCTGGAAAAGTTCAAGGTCAGGTTGGATGGGGCCCTGAACAACATGATCGTGGCCTCCTTGCCCATGGCAGGGGAATTGGAACTAGGTGATGTTAAAGGTCCTTTCCAACCCAAGCTATTCTATGATTCTGTGAAATAAAAAAAAATAGTATTTCTTTAGGGGAACATCCATTAATCCCAAACAGTGCAGTGGCAATTTCTCTGTTTCCACAGAATTCCCAACATTTATAACCAGTAAGGTATCATTTTTTTCAGGCAGGTAGAATATAAAATTACATTCAAGTCCATCAAATATGTAAGTTTTATTTTTCTCTTTTTGTAAATATCTGTGCAGTATACATTTAATCACTAGCCATGTTAGCCATTTTTATGGAACAGATTGACATTTTGGCTAGAAGATTTCATGTTTTGACCTCCTCCAGACCTGAATCTGCCAAGATATGCTTGAAGCAGTGTTGTAAGCCCATTCATTTTTTAAATCATCACACACACACACACACACACACACAGATACATACATATATACGTGATGGAGATCTGCCACTGTTTTGTGCCTGTTTCTTCAAACCTATATGGAAAATGTTTATTCATAAAAAAAAAAAGTTATCTCCAGAAAATATTTCAAGTTTGCTGCAGCTTGAGTTTAACACTAAGGTCTATGGAACTTGTGGTTTTGTTTATTTAGAACAGTTGTCTTTATTTGTAACATCAGCTTCCAAAAATACTTTACTATTCATTCAAATTCTTATTCATTTTAAATACCCTTCAAGCAGCCATGACCTAATATGGCCCAAATGATTGCTTGTATTTGCCAGACTGAATGTCTATTCTGCTTCATGATGCAGTTTTGCATTTTATCCCCTTTGTTATTCAAATAAAATTTTGATAAATGATGAATATGAGCTAGTATTTAGTTTTAATTAATTGCATAGGGTAATCAGATATGGTGAAATGACTGTGTGCTGTCTACAAAGCTTATATATAGTCTCTTTTCTGTATTTTTCAGACTTAAATATGCATAAAATACACATAAAATAACTCAATTCAAATATACAGCATAGTTAATAAAGATCTCAGTAATGACCTGGTAGAGAAAATGAGGCATTTATTATTCTACAGACATCCACAGCTGTTGGATTTTTTTACTTCTGAATGCATCATTCTGAAACCAGCTTAAAAGTTAATATAGCAAATTGACATAGATCTACTCTCATTTATTACATTTCTGTAAGTGAGAACAGATCTATAGGAATTCTTCACACAGCTAATTAGATTTGCCTTTGGCAATGTCTGTGGTGTGTATCTAGAACATTAAATGAAGTGTTGCCATCAAACTTCGTTAACAGGACAGCAGTGCTTTATCTGATGCATTTTCATGTTCACATTTCAACTTCAGATTAGACTGAGTTCCCGAATAAACAAGTTCAGCTCAATTTAGCTCAGCAGAATTGTACCCAAAATAAAATCAGCTTTGAATGTGGCCTGTTGTGCCATTTGAGGTTACATACTAGCTTAAAGTCTGAGTACAACTTTCACAAAATGACCTTTGTAATGAACGCTTTGAGATTTTAATTCTTGTTTACAACAAATATTCAATATTTGATCTAAATATAAAGAGACAGGATTGTTGATGAACTGCTTGAAGTTCCATGAGAGAAGAAATTAGTCTCATGGCAAGGAACAGTATGAAATAGTAATAAAAAGATGTCTCAGTACCATTGGACTATACGCTAATGGAAGTGCAAAGATCTGGAGAAAAGCGCCTTTACAACTCTGGACTATATGTGGAAATACAAAGAGACCTGATGAATGAAGGGATAATAGAAAAAGAAAATGAGGAAGCTTTAAAAGAACTGAAAAATACATAGATATGAAACACAGCAAAATCAATTAGAAAAATGTAACCCAAGGAACAATAAGCTTTGCAGTGATAACATTTAAAGTTTAGCTGAGATTGAAATGTCCTGAGCTGGATAGTGATAGCCTTAGATATTTCTTTTATCTTAGCTGGCTCAAAAAAAATGTGTGGAACGTTTCATTTGGCTTCAAAGTGATAATATGTCGCAGCATATTATGGTTTATAAAAGCAGCCTTGTAATTAATATGAGCTGATACCAAGCTACAGGATTATAGATTTACCTATTTCTGACCTGCTCCATTCCCTCCTCTATAACACAGAAAGACATAAATTACTCTTCACAAATGGTACCTAAAGATGCCTTCCAGAATGGCAACACCCATTTAAAAGATTAGAAAATTCTTCTTTGGGTATCTGATTCTAGTGGAACTTGTATTATCATAGAGTCCTAGAATGGCTCAAATTGGAAGGGACCTTAAAGATCATCTAATTCCAAACCCACTGTCGTGGCCGCGGGCACCTTCCACTGCACCAACCAACTTGGCTTTGAACAATTCCAGAGATGGGACATCTACAACTGCTCTGGCACCCTCTTCCAAAGCCTCACCACTCACACAGTAAAGAATTTCTCCTTCACATCTAATCAAAACCTACCCTCTTTCAGTTTAGATCTAATTCTAAGACAATTTAATTTTCAGAAAGCGTGTCCAATACAATGAGGTAGGCAGGCAGGAGAGAGGGTCTTTGCCCCACTGGCACAGCTAGCTGCTGTGTTTATACAAGAAGCAGGTAAAAACCTCTCCTGATTGTGATAAAAGCTGACTACAGCTGGTGGTCACTTTGGGGATAAATGGTATATTCTCAATGTGGCACTTTAACAAGCCTGTTGCAACTAACATTCATCATACATTTTCTCCAGGATTAGGTGGGATGGAAATACTACAATTGAAAATTTATATAATGGAGATCTCCTCCAAGTGCTTTCTCAACTGGTTTACTCATTCAAAGAGTACATCTCATGATATACTATTTGGAGTCGCATAATTGAGCTGGTTACCTCAGTTTCATCTTTAATGAACAAATGTGCAAATATAGCCTGGACTGCGAATTTATCCTCCAGAGTTTATAACACTGTGCTTCTCATCAGCACTCTAACCACATCTTTAAAAGCTGCAAGCTACAAAGAAGAAATATTTTTCCCTTTTTTCTTCCCTTTTCCCCCTTCCTTTTTTTTCTCTCTTTCTTTTCCCTTTCTCTTTTTCTTCTTTTTTTAACAGTGTATCTTCTGAAGTCCACTGCTGAAAAAAATGATAAAGTTTGACTGAAGCTTACCTTTGATTACAGCAAAGAGAATATTTTCATTTCCTAAAACTGCAAACTAGATACCAGCATTCAAATTAAACTGAAATAAAAATAAAATATTTGAAATTGCTAATAAATTATATCATGTTTTAAATGTTTTTCATGAGGAAAAGCATATGTAAATCTAACAGCAGTCCCTTCTGTGGGGCAAGCAAGAACAAGGAATCACTTGAAATTAAATACTTCTGTAAAATTCCTAGGAAAACCACATTTTAAAACCATTGGTTCATGTCCTGAGAAATACATCTTCAAGGGTAAATAATTGTGGATATTTATTTTATGTTCAGAGACTGTGTTGCTTCATAACAGATTTGAATGGAGGATGGTTGTTTGGGGTCTTTTTTTATTTGGTGGTCACAATGTTTTTCTCGATTGCATTAAGCAAACAATGGAATTCTGTTTAACTGAAAGCAAGTGAAAAACCACAATTATACCTAGACTGAATTCTACTGTAGGATCTTAAATGATTGATGTTGAGTAATTTAGCTACAGAACAAGATGTGTTGTTGGGGTTAGCTGTAGCATCTTCTTTCATTTCCTTGTAAGGCAAGCCTGTTATTTAAGGAAATAAATGGACAAAGGAAGAGTGAGGTTATACACCTCAATTAATAGTACCTTGCAGGTCCCTTGACTCTTTGTATTGCATGCTTTAAGCTTGCAGAACTTTGCACTTTGTAAGAAAGAGAAAAAATATTTATAATTGCAAGGTGTGCTAGAGGAAAAGACAACATTTTTAGTGATTATTGAATGTGGTTCTCTCTTGCTATGGTAGTCTCCTGAGACATAGTTAAAACTCCTTGTTAGCTAAAAATACTAAAAAACCCTAGGTACAAAAAAGATATATTAAATTCTACAGGCTACCACAATATCAATAACAATTTTCAGAGAGTTTGGTGTTGGGACTTGATCTTGGCTTGATCAGTACTTCGACTGTTGGAACTTATCTTGACTCCATAGTCCTGATATTTGATTATCATCCAGATTTTTATGCTTGAGAAGCAGCCTGGAATTCCAGTATGCTTTCCCACATTTCCTTTAGAAAATGAGAACACTGATACTGAAGGCTGATTCAACACACCAAGATCACAGAGGAAAGCAGAATTAGACCTTAGGTCTCTGCTTGTTCAGAAAATGCCCAGTCCTTAAAGTCCTTCTTTCTGTTAGGATCAGAATGTCTTCCACAGTCTTCATATAACAATACAGCAGAGAATATTCAAGTGCCTACTTAACACTTTTATGAGCTATTGGCCATTTATTCCATTTTATGAGAAACACTAGTCACACCTTTTTTCTTCAGTAATTCCAACACAACACCCCTGTGGTAAGTGCATTTTTGCACATGTAAATCAGATGAGAATTATGGAATTATGTACATCAAATCTGCTGAGATCACCACACTGAGATCATCAGAGTTGTATTGGAGAACAGCATTAGCTAAGATTTTCAATTCCAAATTTTCAAATGCCTTAATAGATTCAAATAACTATTATTTTGATCAATAATGCTCTGTATTGGTCATGTTTTTATATCAGTAAGGAAATAATCTATGGCCAAATGTTACAGTCTGAAGCATATGTTCATATTGCAATAAATTATCCAGACCACAATACAAGTGTCACAGGCTTATTAGCAAAGAAATCTACAAATTGTTTGCTATTTTAAAATTATTGGATTAGCTGGCTAGTCCAGGCAACTACATTTAAACTGGACAAGAACATTACACTTCAGTACTCATGCACACAAAGCAGCCCTTGGGAAAATTCTTAAAGTACCCCCAAGACCAGATCCTACAGGACTTAAGTTTAACAAAAGTAACTAAATATATATACAAAAATTCCAGGATTCATTTTTGAGTTCATATGAATTAACCATTTCACACACACTGAAGACAGAAAAGTAAAATGTTTGTTATGGATTACAATGAGCAGCCTTGAATTACAAGCACTCCTTCATAGGTTTGCAGAGACACTGTGGTAAATCAAGACAGCCTGATGTAAAAACTGAGGTATATTTATATTCTGACTCAAAGTTTTTCTTTTTATAAGGTAAGTTTCATTAATCCTGTCAGGTAGTTCTTTATTATCTAAAATAATAGAAATTTGAGGTGGGAGAGGGGGAAATTTGCCCTACATTAAATCATGCAGTCAATGTCAATGTCAGCATAAGATTGCTTTTAATAGACCCTTCATTTCTGGGATTCATATTCTTTCCCTGTAAAGGTTGTTGCTCAGCCTAATAAATCTTATATTTAGAAAATATTTTCTGGAATTCTTTTGACTACTTTCTTTCCATTGTTTCAGGCCTGATTCTAAAAAACAATTTTAAAATAATGAAAAAAACTCTGTAATTATCTGTAACTGTTTAAGCTCTATAAAGATATTTGTGTACAAAATGCTCTGAAGGCTGTCCTATATCTTACTGTATGGTGATTTTGATATCTTTTTTGTCAGCCTTAATAATTCCCAGCATATTTTTATGGTTATACTGTTCAAATGCTTGAAAACTGTTACCTTATCCTGCTAAATTGTTAGGCCAAGATATCAACATTCAGCTCCTTGGGTAAATCCTTATCAGTTAATCACTCTACCCCTCTATATTCTTTCCAGCTCCTCACCTTTATTAGGAATCTGAGAGCACAGAATAGGGACTCAGAGGTTTACTTTCATAAATGGTTGAAAACCTATTCCAGTCTTATGTTAAATCTTTATTCAACCATGAATTTCAAACTTTACACCAAACCCATCTTTAACTGTCAGACCACATTCTAATTCAAGACTCATAGAAACTCTGTGCTAATCAATAATTTCATGTTTTAATTGCTGTTGACCAAACTATGCAAGTGATGCTTAACAATCTGCTCTTTCCTTTAAACTGAGCTGCTAAGGAAAACACAGAATTCCAGGAAGCTCAAAACCTGATATTTATATTTTATTTCCAAGGGTAGTATCTGCTTCAGCAACCCACTAAAAGCAAAGGTTCTTTCTTTTTCTGTTTCTTTCAGGGTAAAATTGATGAGCTAATGTACTAGGTGATTTCTTTGGGCATATGTCAAGTTACACCAGCAAAGGATGTGTCCTTATTGCTACTGACAGACATCAAAGGAAGAGCCCTCACTGTTGACAAAATGTTTTCATAACTGAATGTCCAGGATGTGGGCCTTACAAGAGAAAGGAAAGTTAATTTGGATT
This sequence comes from Chloebia gouldiae, assembly GCA_003676055.1. Lineage (NCBI taxonomy): Eukaryota > Metazoa > Chordata > Aves > Passeriformes > Passeridae > Chloebia > Chloebia gouldiae. The sequence goes on along the minus strand of QUSF01000001.1, from coordinate 41,901,386 downwards.
AGAGAATAAATGTCAAGAGAGCAAGTGTCTCCATTTCCCTTCTGGTTTTGCACCATAAGTTGGTTCAAATGCATTGTAATTTAACACTGGAAGAGACGGACTCATGGACCTTAGAATCTTTTCACTTTGGAAGAGCTAATAATGGTGATAAAAGGAGAATAAAATTAACTCCTTGTGAATAAAATTAACTCCTCACTAATTTTTGTAACGTATACGAAAAGCGATCAACCTTAGCAGGGGAAGACTGGAGATCTATGGTCAGAAAATCTGAGGTGAAATATTTGCCTTAATTTAGTTATCCAGTGTCATTTGAGATGCCCTAGGGCAAACAACCTGGCCAGCTATGGACAATCCAGGAGGCACTGCTCCAGTTAAGTCCTGTGACATATGAACGAGCTTTGTTTGGTTGCCTCAGATACCATAAAGAACTTTAAATGTCACTGGGTAACAATGCGGAGGCAATTGAATCATCAGATGGATAGAAAGAAGAGCTGCAAATGGGCTTGAAGCATGTCAATATTCTTGCTGCATAGAGGAATATACATTGCATTCATTTAGACAAACCATGCCATAAGCACTCCTGTTGGAGACAATGGCAATGTTCCTATTGATTAAACCAGAGGAAAATCTTGCCCTTAGCTATTCTATGAATATTTAATCAAACAAATTGGACCACAGTGAACACCTATGTGCCCTGTGATCCACTCAAGAAAGGTCTTTAGCTAAAAGTAACTCTCATTTTTTTGTCAACTAGCAAAAAGAGGCTGGCTTCTTACCAAATCTATTTATCTTTATTGTCTTTTTCTTTCTCTTTGACTCATGCCATTTCCTACTCATGTCTTTTATCAGTTTAGCTGGCCCTTAAGATAAAAGCACATACTGAGATATTCAGTCCCATTTTTCTAAGTTGTCTGCCAGAAAAATGGAAGAAAAAAGTTATAAACCTCCAAATTTTAGCATTTTCTAATGGTTTTAGTTAAGAAAAAGCTAATATTTGGGAGCAGTGATTTTGCAGATTCCCTATTGTCACCACCTCTGTTGTGTATCTAAGAGTAACTTAAAAATTCAGAAATAGTGGTAGTAAAAATAATAATTAGTCATAGTAGTAGCAGTAGTAATGCTAAGAAAGTTCTCTCTGCTTCTGGAAAGCTGAAAAGCAAATATGGAGACTATTTGGACAAAACAAAAACTGTAAACAAAGAGGCAGAAATTATTGTCTTCCTTTCTAAGGACTGCAGTGAAACAAATTAGAAACAATTTGGAAATACAGAGATCATTTCAGTGTCTTACAGTGATAAATAAGACTCAGATGACTAGCAATGTTCAAATTGGGGTTGCTCTGACCTTTGTTTTGATGTGTTATGCTCTGCTGACTTTGTGGAGGAAGGGCCTTTCAGAGAGAATTTTTAGCTTGTTCACTGATTCATGTTTGTTTGCTATGCTGATATATTACTGACTATATAAATTGTTTAGTGCCACAAGTATGATTATCAGCAGCAGGAACAAGAGGGTGACCATACATGGATTTCTTAACCATTATTTATCCTGTAGCTTAGAAAAATTAAATGCTAGACAATTTATTTCAACTTTCACTTAGACCATCCTTATTCTGACCTGTGTCTGCTGTTGTTCTGAAGACATAAAGCAGAGGGGATATTTGTTTTTCACAGAACAAAGCCATTGCTTGTGCTTCAGACCAAAATGACAGCATATAATATTATGAGCAATGACATTATGGAGACAGTCTGATGGAACTGGGAGTACTCACTCTGTGCTGAACACACATCAGCTGTCAGTGCCTGACAGGGGACACTCAGTGAGTTACTTTTTTATCAATACTCAAAATTGCCTTAGTCAGTTTCCAATGTCTTGTCATTGGAATCTCATTCTGTAAATTTTTTCTTAACCTTGCAAGACTTTAAAACACTGAAGAGAAACCAGGAGAATTGTAAAATTTTTCTTGGATTAATTTTCTCAGAATTTCCTACAAAAAATTCAGAATGAGACTCTATGCTTTAATTTGAGTTCTGTGAATTGCATGTGCTCCAAATATAAAAACTGTTAGAGATACTTAAAACCCTGGAAGTAAATCAAACCAAAATCTTTTTGGGTTGCAGTTTTGCTAATGGTATCACAGACAACAAAGTTAAGGGGGATCAGAACAGGAAAAGGGATATAGACTTAGCAGAAATCTTTAATCCTTTGTGTGCAGTACCATTCCTAAACAGATTTAACCCAGAGAATTTGAATCCTTGTGGCTTGCAGCCGTTTTTTTCTTTTCAAGTTAAAATTGTCAAGATATTCAATGTCTGCGATGTGAAACAAACATTAAAGATCCTGTTTCAAAGCTAGGAGACACATCTACCTGCAGCAGGATTATTTGTGAACAGCTTATAAAAGAGCTATCCTTAAATGCAGTAACTCTAACCAAAGTATTTGTAGTCTGATCAGGGATATCACCTCAGTGAAAAACTTATGTTCAAAGAGTAAATTACACTGTGTAAATTGCTTATCCACTCTCACTCTGTAACCAGTGTCACATGGATTTTTAAAGAGCTGGTTCAACTGTCTTAATTCTTCTACTAGCTGACAACATTTTTATGATAAGAAAATTCCCTTCACAAGAGTGCCTTCACCTTTCTATCTTTCCTCTCTTTTTCCTGGTCTTTTTTTTTCTTTTAGCACAAGGATGTTTTTTTTAAAAAATGAGGAGACAAATCTATTTTCTTTGTTTCCTTATTGTCCAAGAAGGCATTTTAATTTGATCAACTGTTTATATCAGCAGACTAGTTTCAGATCTGAAAGCTTATACAAACAAAGCAAATGAGGGCATCTGTCTCAGCAGCCTGAGCTGCAAGCAGAATTCCATCCCAGCCAATTCTCATCCTACATCACAAATGGAGCAACACAACAGCAGCAAGAAGTTCTCTAAAGTGAAAAAAGCTACCTGTAAAAATATTCTATTAATATTGAGTGCTTATATTTTCATATTGTCTGCATTTTCTTATAATATATAAATTTACTTCCTTCTTGCAAAAGATACATTAAATGAAAGGTAACACTTAAAAAACTAGAAAATGCTTTGTATCCCTATCTAGAAAGAAATATTAAATCTTCCTTACAGGTAAAATTTTGGTTGAAGAAGGTAGATAGAAAAACAGATTTAAACATTTGTCATGAATCATTGACATTTTGCATATTATCTTTATCTGCTACTTAGAACACCGCAGATAAGGGACAATTGTCCTTAAACAAAAATTGCACAGGTCATCAGCTCTGAATTCCATTTTTTTTTCCCAAAAAATCAGTTTCTTTTTGGAATTAGCATTAGAAAATTAAACCCAGAGTATTTTCTCCTATTCCTCACTATCTTAGTCCCTAACACAGGACATTCTTTTAATGCACTATATTAAGAAGGCCCTACTGAATCTGTAGGTCAGGTCTTTAATCAGGTTTTAAAAGGCTCTTTGCTGTATTTGCATAATGCACATTGCTAAGCCATAGCTAATGTGGCAGGCTGAACTAGACCCCAGGGTTTTTTTGGATGCCAAACTTTTCCTATTTTTGCTGTCTCTACAATTTAAAAAATATACTCATTTACAACTGCTTTTTAAAAGAAAAATGAAACTTGCAAACCTGACAAAATAATGACATTCTGCTGCTTTTGCTTTTAAAGGAGGATATTTTTTTTCTGTATTCCTAAGGCAATTTTGTAGATTTGGGTGTTGAAGGAATCAATTTTCTACAGAGATGGCAATACCTTTCAGGAAGCAATGAAACCTCTACATCTTTCTGCTCAGCAGTTGCTTCATAATACTTCATTTTGCACAGTTTACTGTGACAGCCACTGTGGGCATCACTGACACAAGTATGTACAATTCATAATACAATCAAGATTACCCTTAGAGCAATATCATCACATGGAAAACAAAGCAAGCCAAAAATTTTCCTACTCATTTTCCATGAAAATTCCTTTCTCACTGTCTGCCCCAGCAGAGCTGGAATGCATGAGACTTTCCTTTTCTCATGGAACTTTCTCTGTAGAGGACAGGGCAGATTGGTTTATGGTCTGCTGCTGGACAAATGGAAGGACACCACCACAAGCAAGAGCATTGCAGTCCCTAATTTAAATCCAGCTCCTAATTTTAGAGATAAAGCACTGGGGAGATTGAGAGGGAGTGAAGTTATATCCTCTCCTCTCCCTTCCCTATTTCTATTATGCAAAAGACAAGGAGTGGCATCACCATTGACACTGGTTGCTCTCAAGCAGGTGCTCAGCATTGAGCAGATCTCCGTCCCCGTGCTTGACAGCAACTTGCCTTGATGCTCAGAGTTTGAGCCTCATCCCCCAGGAGAAGAATTCCTCTGAGTAACTGCTGCAATTGTGTCACCATTTGGAGGAGCTGAGACCATCTCATGATGAGCACAGGGTACATAGGCTCCTCTCTGAGGATTCTGGATTGTGGTGTAACAACCATGTAAGCCAGGGATCAGTTCTGCAGCACTGAAAGTATCTTCTGAGCTATATTCCATGTCCCCATTTCCTCACTGAGAAATTGAAGGCACAATTTCTAGTATATTTGGATTATTTCCAACAGCACTTAGGAAAAGAAAGAAATGGGTCTTCTAGGTGAGCTGCTGTAATAGCTTTTATAAGGAAACAGTTAATTTGTTTTTGGAGGGTCTAGCTGTATTATATGGTAAAATTTCATTAAATATTTCACTGCTACTGCCCATTGAATTAAATATTTATGATGTGACATGGCAAAATATGAAAAATAGACAATAATATTTCCAAAAAACAGTGATTACATTATGTTCTGCATTTCAGTGGCTCATTTTGCACATGCAGAGACTGGTTGCAAGCATGGCTCAGGGGAACTTTGGCAGTCTGCATTTAAAGTGATGTAATAGTTCTCTTTAACACAGGCAGTAAGAATTTAGGTTGCCCTTTTGGCCTTGAAGCAGTTAATGTAGAGTCTGACTCAGAGTCATACCAAGCAAGGAGCTGTAAGCATTTGCTGCCTCCATTTGACCACTGATTCTTTTGTCAGATAGCACAGCTCCCATTGCAGAGCTGGCTGAATCACTGGCTTGCCATAACTTACTGTATTTATACAGACCATCAATGAGTTCAGTATAATTGTAAGCATCTCTAAGATTAGCACAGGGAGGGAGGGAAGGACCTTCATTCCACAGCTCCAATGTGGAGTCAGCTGAGATTGCTTCCCCCCAGGATGGGGACAGCAAAAACTAAATTCTATTACAAGTAAACTCAGTAGAGACTATGAATTCAACCTACTTCTTCGTACCAGGCAGTATTCAGCCTGAAATATTTTAAAGCAGCATGTCCAAAAGGATTAAATATTTCACTGAAGTCTGGCCCCTGGAATACCAGCAATTGTTCCATCTGAAAGATTACATATTTAATTCAATTTGGCACTCATTTACCCCAAAACTGTGAATTAGATTAGGACCGTAGCAATGGTCTAAGTGCACTATGAGACCTATACATTTTGTTACTTGAATGTTTACAGAAAGCTAATCACACAATCACAGAATCACAGAATTGTTAGGCTGGAAAAGACCCTTAAGATCATCAAATTCAACTGTTAGACTGACACTGCCAAGTTCAGAACTAAATTATGCCACTGAGCATCAAATTTACATATATTTAAAATGCCTCTAGGGATGGTGACTCAGCCACTTCCCTGGCCAGCCTGTTCCAATGCTTGATATTCAAGTTATTTCAAAATTCCAAATGCAGAGGTGCTTGTGACCAAGCTCACCTGGTATTGAAGCAAACACATGATAACTGTGGTGCTTAGAAAAATACTTAAAGCAGCATGCACAAATTGGCCTGCCTATGGAGCATATTCCTGTGGAACTTTGGGTGCAAGAGGCCTGTGAACTTTGCTGTGACTGTGTTCTCTGTGTTTGTAGCTATGCTCCATTAGCTGTGATAATTGCCTCTGATTAATCAAAGCTAACACACCAAGGTGCTTTATAGAAAAACAATTTCTATCAATTTGGTACCACTGCAAATTGCACTCCAGGGTCCACATTCAGCTGAAGTGGTTTGAAAATAGTCTAATTCAAAAGCTTCTGTTGAACCTCAGTGTACTTCACTAGATTGATCTTTCAGAGTTTCTCATCACCTTGGTTCTTATCACTTATCCTATTCAATCTCTCCTTTTTCAACTTTTTATTAAATTCTTTTCAAGCCATCAGCAGATTCCATGGAAGATTTTGAGTGAAACCAGCCAGAAAATCATTTACTTTAGTGCCCTCCTTTCCTCATTTCTAGGACTAGGAAGGAAAAAATATCTCCCTCTGGTTATCGTGCAGTACAAGAATGTCATATTGCAGAATGTGCACTGCCTTCAAGAATGTGATGATTAGTTGCTTGCTAGATTATGCACAGATCATAAGCCATTTAATTTGAATAGTTATGATCAGAGAGGAGAGACAATTATTGATATTTTCTGCTATTCTAACTAGCTGAAACCCATCTGAAAAGAAATAGGTATATTCCAAAAATCATTCCTTCTCTGGCTATGACTGTAAACATCATTCATGTCATATATTTAGTTAGTGGCCTTTACGCCATCTGAGACCTGCAGTATTTTCAGCTTTGAGGCAAAACCAATGTATGGAAGTTAAAACACAGGAGGCAGTTCCATGCCTCTCATGATGGAGTTGGCTTCACTTGGGAGAGCACACAGACCAAAAGATTACCTTCATATAGCACCAAAGCTGATTCTTATTCTGTCAGTTCATATTCTTGCCCTTAATATGGACTTTAAATAACATGAAATATCACTGCCCCATAATGAGAAAATGCATCATAATAAAAGAAAACCCACGAGTCCTTCTAGTGTTAGCCATGAGCAGCTGATACCTTTTATAATACAATGTCTTCATAGCATATATAAAAGAGATTCCTGCTATGTAGAACTACCCCAGAAAAACTCAGATCAGGGTAATAGTTTAGATGACAGAATATCTGAAGTCAAATCAATTAACTCTGCCAAAATAATTTTTTATCATGCATCATCATCCACCGTGTCAGGAAAAATGTGCTCCACATATATTTTTAATACCAATTTCGTGGGAAAACTGTAGTTTCTTTTCAGCTGCATTTCTCTTCTAGCCATGTCTTGTGCAACACTACTGTGCCACATTCTACTTGCCTGCAGAAGTAGAATCAGAATCACAAATAGTTGTGTGGTCTCATGTGAGTGAATGAGGGATCTACCTTTCTGTTAGTTGAATAGGGTTCTTAAATACAGGATGCCAAAGGCGTTGGTGTCTCATCCATGTCTTGACTGGAAGAAGTGAATGAGCTGTGGCATCCCATCTGACAGGATTATGACATGTTCCTTGATACCTTTCCTTTTTAATGAAGTGGAAAGAAGAGGGAGCTAGCTGTGTGGAAAGGAATGGATATCTGGGTATATATGAGGGGAATACCTGAAGCTCAACTTCAGATTCATTGTAATTATACAGAAGAAATTATTGTCCCTGGACAATATGGACAAATGTGGAGTTTATGTCCTGACTTCCTGTTCCTCCTTTGGGTGATGCACAAACCAAGTCAACAGATCAGACAGATTTATGAAGAAAATATATTCAATAAGCATTTCTGTAAGCTTAAAGCTTATACTAGAAAAAGCGGATCCAAGATTTTGATAATGTCATATAAACTGTATAAACAAATGGTATCACAAAATTTTAATTGCATTTTGCAGCTCTCCAAAAGATTTTAAAACCCATGGAGGGATTCATTTTGGTAATCTGTCAAGCCTTCCAGCAAACTTTTCATTTCTGTTGCCAAAATAAGCAATGACACATTTCAAATATGAAGATCCACATACACAGTTTTTGGGGGGTTTTTAATTTGTTTTTTTTTTTTTTTTAAGAAAACAAATTAAGTGCATTAAAGATTTAAAAGGAGATAACAATGTTAAATTCTTGCAGATCTACATACAATTATCCTGCTGCAGTGAGATAACTAAAATTTAATCATGTGGAAAGAGCTGAGGAACTGTTTTATGAAGCATTAATTTCTAGGAAGTTTGGGAACAGAAAAGCAGAAGCAATATCTCTAATCTGCATTCTGTTGGTTTTCTGGAGGGTGTGTATATTTTACAGTTGCTTTAGTTTTGTGTCAGTAACCTGTCCTTGTAGAGTCCATTTTGTTGATTATTATTCAGGGCTTGCAAAAGGATGTGCTTTCTTGTTTTTTTATATTTTTGTGTATATTCTTCTGCTGCATACACTCTACACTGTCATTGATGCTGAGCTGATTTACCTGCTCAGGTTAAATTTCTGCATAATGTTTGAGATGCCAAATATTTAATTGCATCCCCTCTCAGATGCTTATTTTTATGAAGCAGCAGAATCTATAAAACACTTATTTTTTCAGTGTGGTTCTGGCAGTAAAAAAAAGCCTTGCTGTGATAGTTATGTGCTGGGATAGTTATTTCACAGTATCAGAAACCATTCCAGAGCCAGGCTGACACTTTTAAGTCAAGTCCACTGTGGGTTCTGTTCCAGGAAACAGGCATAATCCAAACCCCATCCCAATAAGCAGGTCTGAGACAGTGACTCTCATGCTCAGTTCAAGATTTATTTTGCTTCTCTGCCATTTGTTGAAAGCAGATAGTATTTGCTTTCATCAGGTAGATTTTTCTCGTTCAATTGGTTTTTGCTTAAGTAGTGGGGCTAAGCATTTTTATTATGTAATAAATAGATGAAGTATTTTTTATGCAATCCAAGTGCTTTATGTAGTGGAATGAAGGAGGGAAGGGATTTTTGTCACTCTCACATTGCTCTGCTTATAGGTTATGAGGTATTCAGCTTCTGAGTCACTGTGAAATCCAAAAAGCCCTTATGATGGTATGTTGTCTTTTGGTTTCCCAGCTCGTTTTGCTCTTGCCCAGCTCTCAATCTCACATTTTTGTTTGTTTTTGTGATTTAAGAGCACTTCTCATCTTCATTCACTTTACATATAAATTTTCTTCATGGCAGGTACGACCCTCCTACTCTGGGGTTTATTTCAGAAAAGTTGGCCAAGCCAGTAAGAAAGTATCTAAGCATCGTATAAACTTTTTTTTTTAATGTGAAACAACTCAATATTTTTACTGATAATATTTTTAAAGTTAGAATTATTGTGAATTTATTTAATTAATTTACCCATGTCTGTAATTTTAAATACCACAAAATAAGAGAATATTCTGTATTGGAAGGGACCCACTAAGATCACTAAAGTCCAAATACTAAAGATCACTAAAGTCCTGCATCTTCAAGAGCCACACCATGTGCCTGAGAGCATTGTCCAAACACTTTTTGCACTCTGTCAGCCTTGGTGCTGTGGCCACTTCCCTGGGGAGCCAGTTTCACTGTCCAACAACCCTCTGGGGGAAGAATCCTTTTCTATTATCCAAACTAAACCCCTCCTGGCACACCTTCAGGCCATTCCCTCAGGGAATGAGGGCCTCACAATGAAAACCATTAAAAAAAAAAAAAACAAGCTAAAACAAACCAACCAACATAATTTTAATATTAAAAAAAAAAAACACAAAAAACCAAATCTGAGCTTTCTTCTGTTGTATAAAGAATTTAGATTTCTCTTCTGACTGATATAGAACACACACAAAGTCAGAAGTATTGTGAGGGAAATTAAATACCTTTCATTTTTGACAATATATTTTCTGATGCTGACAAAAAACAGCAAGAATTAACAAGAATGAGGTGCCCATCTGTAAAGGTTTTGTCAGGAGCTAAACATATGTAATGCTTCCCGAACTAAATGAGAAATTCCATTTTCTGATTACACAGATACCTGGAAGGTATAGTAATGAATTCACTTCCCAAAGTCCAAAAGGGGTGCAAGAATTTCTTTATTTTTTTTAAGTTCAGCTTAGCAACTCTTCCTCCTCATCTCCACATATTATTTCTAAGCATTCACAGAATCAATTTAATCCCATATTGTAAAATCCACATTGTCTAGCACATGGCTTGCCTATAGCCTCTCTGGATTGCTAGCAGTATATCTGTATCATATTTCTCCAAATAGACTTAATATGTCTGAAAGTCTGCATAATAATATGCCCTTTACTGCTCCTCTAAATGCCTGCATCTTAGAAATAAGCAGTCTCTGAACAGACTATGACCTGCCTCTCTGCATTTTGTGATATGCAACACCCAACAAAGGACTGTGGCATGCATTGCTAATAAATTCAGTGACAAACTCTAAATTTTCTACAGTATCATCAGCTACAAAATCATTCTGAAGCATATCACTTTAATGGAAAATGTATAATTCAACCAGCACACACATGTAGGAGCCAACCTACGCCATGGGAAAGTATTAAACAGCCTCATTTTTACAAAGTTTTTACATCCTTCTCATTGCAAAAGATTTTCACCTACCTCATGTGTCATACAAAAGGATTACTTTTTCTTTAGCTTCCAGGCAGAGCAGTATTTTATGCAGAAAGTCTTTTTTGTCAACTCACTCCTGGCATCTGAAATGAAAATTATAGGGTTTTTTACAACCCATTTACCAAAGAAGGAATAAAACAAAAAAAAAAAAAAAAGAATAAAGAAACATTGATGCTCACCTCAAATTAGGAAAAAATATGTTATTGCTAGAGCAGAAACATAGAAAATGAAGAAAAATCAGATTTATAAGATCATAGCAAAGCAGTAAAAATTGGGCAATGCTTCTGGGGGAAATTATAATAGAGGGAGGAAGGAAAAATATACAAAAGGAGACAAATGAAATGCTAATGGTTGTAAGAAAAGATTTTTACAGGTCTAAACATACAAAAGAATTCATATTCTCCAATTTTCCTTAAATGTGTTTGCAGTAATAAATTCAGAAGTGACAGCAAGGGAAAACATTAAAAATGTCCTGGATACATGGGGAGATATACCAGTGAGAGATTTGGAGTTTAATCAGATTTTGTTAGCCTGGGACACTCAGATCACAAATTATTTGAAAAAACCTTCCTATTAATTATTCCTTAATTGCTTCCCCTTTAAGGGCTGCTCCTAATCTTCTGCCCTCTTGCCATGGTTTTGCTGCAATGTCATTTTCCCACCACCTGTAGAACCTAAGGATGTCTAGCTATTACTTCACAGCACTAGATTTAAGATTCCCAATCTCATTACCAGCTTCCTCAGGAACTCCCTCTCTCTTCCTGTTCCCAGAAGTGAGACCTGCATGCAAGGAGCATTTCTATGAAACAGCTGGCATTGGAAAAGGAGTGCTGTCTTTCCACCATCACTAATGCCCACATCCCCAGGTCTTCAATCTTTTCTAACTCCACTGAAATTTATATCCAAACTCCAACCCCCTAATATTTTCAACTTAGTTCTTCTTTATTCATTTCTTTATGAACCATGCCACTCTGCCTTCCAATATGATATGTAAACTGCAAAATACAACCTAAGTGAAGTCTTCTCTGCTTCAGGTAAGACTCTGTGCGCCTCATCCGCTGCAACCTGTGTGCTGCCAGAGCTGCAGCTGGGCAAAGCTCAGATTGTCTGATGTCACCCCCCTTTACTCTCTGACACTTGACAAACTGGCAGTGTTCAGCAAGGACACTGTGCAGGTAGGTAATGACACTGGAATGGGAAGAAGTTCTTTAGGATGTGTCCTACGTGCACTAAGGGGGACCGCGCATTGTAAAGCTGAATTGCTGCATTCCCTGATATATATCAACGGGCTTGCAGTTTCAGTCACCTCTCAGTTCCAGCTCTCACATAAGCAACTGTGAAACAGACTGGGTTTTTTCAGGAGTTTTGCATGTTTTAATTGTATCTCATCTGGAGAACAACTCCCTGACTTCAGGAATTTCAAAGGAAGAAATTAGTGAACTATCATCCATTCCTTTTCTTGTTGAATATTTGTCTTCCTTTCAAGGTGTGACTTCAAAAAAACTTCCAGTGTTATAGTTAGAAACTGTTAGATTTGCTTTCGCATATTTCCATTCCTGTTGACAGTATCTGCTTTAGGTAAGAACATGTAATCATTGCTTAGGCTTATTCTGCAGCAAACCAAAGCATCTACCATATATAGATAGCTTTTCACTAATATTGCTATCAAACTCAGGTTTAGTCCCATATTTCTAGTTTTCTACCTCTCTCCCTTAATCCAGGGATGATTTTGCTGAATTTTGAATTAGCCAAGGTTGTAGCATTTAAATTTTGTCCACCCATGTCAGAGTTTTTAGCCAAACATTCCAAAAAGGGGACTTGTGGGGAAACTTCAGAGCCTTGTATAGAACTATTAGAAATTTCCCATGACATTTCTAAACAGCATAACCCAATAACCATCATTCAAATAATAATGGAAAATTGGAGTCAGATTTCTGCTTGTACTTACTCTCTGAGGAAGTAATTAATGGAACAATGTACAGAAGAATCAAGCAATAGAATATGTGAGGCATTTGCTATCTCTCAGCATAAATTCAAAGAATCCCTGAGATGAGGCAGAAGTTACATTCATTCAGTCTCAAGTCAATCCCAGACACCATTGCCAGGAGATGTGTGTGTGTCAGCAAGGTCTTTGACCACAGTGGAATACTTTGCCTATAGCAAATGTAATTATCTGAAATAGTTGTTAAGTGTAAGTACAATCTATGGCCAATGTACCTTAGAAGATGATATGCAATTGTCATAAACAGCCTATCTGTTATCCTTTCAAGTTCAAGGAGTCTTCTCAGAATAGTGATTTCCAGAGATATAGACACACTCAACAATTGGAAAGAAAACTTGAATTATTTTTGCACTTACTGTTTTATATTAACAATAGCAATTTAGGAAATGATGGACTCAGTTTCTAGCCCACTAGAGATTTCCATTTAATACAAAATCACTTTTCAAAAAGATGAGTTCTTGGGCAAATAGAGTAGAATAAAAACATTACAAGCAAAGTCACAGTACCAGTAGGTGTTGCAACCAGAGTTGCAGTAGCTGAAATACTTTGCTCTTATACTGTCCAAATAGATGGAAGAATGTGAAATAAGACTGGACTTAGAGAGGAATGGTAATAATTAGCACAAAAACATACAAACAATTTCTTTGAAGAAAGATTGAAAAGACTGGAACTTCTTTTTCTCTGAAAGTAAAAGAAGTGATGAATAAAAATATCTAAAATAGAAAAAACATGTTGCAAGATATCTCTTTTTTTAATTCTTTTCCCCATCACTAAAATGGAGTAAATATTCTCTAAACCATTTATCTGGGGTTTCAGAACAAGAAATAGAGCATGACTAAAACTTGGAAGTTTTCACATATATGCCTTCTAAAAGAGATTATGGGTTCAGCAGAAAGCATTCACGATGAAGGTTTGATAACCTTTAAAATAGCCCATTGATACTGAAAGTATATATCTGAGTGACATAATAATCAGGACCAGGGATGATACATTCATTTCTACCCACAGCGTCTACTTGCATTGCTGTTAATGCAGCCAGATGCCCCAGTCACCCTGTTGCAGATTATCCTCAGCCAGTGAAGTGATTGTCCTTCAGAATTACACTCATATGCCACATTAGTTCCAAAGGATTTCACGATTATTGATGTTGTTATCATGGGAATCAGGAAAAAGCTTTTGTCAGTGCAGTCTGGCACACATACCGAGGTTATACCAGAATTATTTCTGTCAGAAATGTATTTTTCTACTGAAATATTTATGCTGCTGACTTTCTCAGTGCGAGCACAACTCTAATATATCTGTGAATGTGCATGTACTGGAGAACAGCACAGTTTCTTTCCCTGTGGGGAATTAGATACACAAAGATAAGACCTTTATCCTTTTGTATCTACATTCTCACAAGAATGTGATTAAGCAATACAATCTTTTTGCAATGAATTGTACATCAATATCTGAACTTATTATCTACTGCAGAACTGGAAAATTGTTGCTATTATCCAAAACATGCTCATAGATGCAAATATATTCAACTAGAAAATTATTCAGTATGTCACTCTGATGTATAAGAGCTGAGTTTCAGAACTAGTGAGAATGTGTTACCTAGTGGCATTGATTATATCATTTAGAAAGATCTCTGAGGATCTAAATAAATAGGACTTGCATATAACAGTCACTTTCAATGTCCAACATAGTAAAGAGAAAAAAAGTACATATTAGTATTTGAATTTGTTTATATTCTAACATGTATATAAAAGTTTTCCTTTGCTGCTGTCAACAATAGGCAAATATATTGCTCAGCATCTTAGTTTGCACCATTTATTTTGTTCATGATGTTCTGGCACTGCTGCCCCACATCTCATTTTAATACTTGCACTTATTTTGTAAAGAGTATCTACATCAAGTGCAGATGTCCTTAACTAACAATTAGCAGTGCAATTTGGTAAAGACGTGGAAGAAAAAAAATAACAAGTAGCTATCAAATTTTCAATTCATAACTAAATATTGAGAAAAGAAAAAATTGTCTTGTCCAGCCACACTGAGATTTGAGACATTGGAGATCTGTTTTCAAGTTGGTTTCATTTATTTTGCATGACCTTCAGAAAACATCACTTTTGTGGGTTAGTGGTGAACCTTAGGACTATTTCCCTGTTATTTACATGGTTCAGTCATCTACCACACTTATAGATTTAAAATAACTTGAGCTGGAAGAGACCGACAAGGAGCATCACACCAAATCCCTTGATGCCTGAGATTAATCACAGGTGAGGCTGGTCACAGGAAGAAACTCAATCCTCAAGCTCTGAAACAGATTTTACCTATTCTGTCTGGAGGATGTGATGGTCATTGTCTATTGTTTTAATCTCTCTTCTACAAGACAAAAATACTTTTTTCTCCTAGCATATCCTCGCCTTCATTAGGCCCTGTTTAGAGGTTCGGAGGTTAATGTGCTGGTATGAGAGTCAATCTAAAATAATGGTAGTTAAAAATGTCTGAATGTTTTTTCTATATATCACATTGCTTAAAATTTTTATTTTCACATAGCTTTCTGTGTAAGGTAATCATTAAATGGTTGTTTGAGTTAATATATTTGGGGAAATGCACGGTGCCCACCTGTAAAGTGTTTTCAAGCTTTGGATTCTCTTTACAAATACAACACAGTTTTTCATCTCAGTGCTATTCCAGAATCCATTTATCTTTTTGCTGCTTTCAGAAATTAAGCAAAAAATCAAAAAGAAAATGTCTGAAGCATTCTAAATTAGAGAAACAAGTTGACTCTGCTCAGCTCTGACTATTCAGCTTTCATCCTCCAGTCCATTACACCCCATTGCTGACTGTCAGGGTTTAGCTGTTTTCTTACAGAAATAAGTACTATATCTAGTTTTACTCTTTCATCTGATTGTGCAGGATTGACCACTCACTTGTCCTCAATCTTCTTAAGTCTACAGGTGGAAGTACAGATTTTGGCATGTGAGGCTTTCCAAAGAAAGTAACAACACAACAATAGCCATATAACAGCCCAGTTCCCTTGAATGCTTGGGTTTAAAATAACTGAGAACAAGTGACATCTTGGTAGAATCTGAACTATTCAAAACAGAATGATGGGAAAAGAAATTTCCATTTTTTCAATCAAATTTCATTTTACAGGCAACTTTCATTCACAGAATACACACACAC
Source organism: Chloebia gouldiae (assembly GCA_003676055.1). Classification (NCBI taxonomy): domain Eukaryota; kingdom Metazoa; phylum Chordata; class Aves; order Passeriformes; family Passeridae; genus Chloebia; species Chloebia gouldiae. The sequence goes on along the minus strand of QUSF01000001.1, from coordinate 41,885,761 downwards.
ACACACACACACACACACACACACACACACACACAAAATCAACCTCTATAAATTCTGCAGTCTTTCATTTACAAAAAAAAAAAAAAAAATCTTCCCGGAAAGATTCCTGGGACCCAGAGTTGCTGACTGCTATTAGCATGAGTATTACATTTAGCACCACTGATCTGTAGCAATGTATTGCTCAGTGCAGGAGTGCTATCCCCCACATCATCCCAAAATCTTCAGACTCCAGCACTGTGGCACAGCCTGGCCCAAGATAGATCTGCCCCTCACAGGATCTGAGGCTCTCTGGGTTATGAATAGGGGGCTTCATCCTGTAACAGTGAACAGTATTTCATTGCGTACTTTATGTTTCTTTGATGCTACTTTTTGTACTTAAGAACAGTCAGTAATTCTTTAAATAAAGAATTATAAATTAAATAAATAAATAAATAAACAGCTATCAGAACAGTACCTTGAAAATGCATATTAATCTCATAGAAATATAATTGTGTGGTGAAAAAAAAAATTAATTAATTGATTGTTATAGTAAAATGATTACCATAATGATAAGGATCAAGGTCTAAGACAGCAATTAGAAGTCAGGCTACGTTAACTAAATTTTCCAGGTGATCATAATATCATAAATCCAAAGTTATGGTTGCTGCTCCACCACAGAAAATGTCTTTGGCTTATATATTTTCAGTATAGAGAGTAAAACAAAAAATTGTCTGAAGACTTTGTCCATCACATTTTTTTTTATGACTCCAACTTCTCATGGATTATAACATAAGGTAAACAACCTCACTTTGTATATCAATCTGAGATTACTCTGTAGCTAAGGACAGAAATCTGTTTGGCATGTTTGTCAAAGAATTATACAGTTTCATATAGTCTTCAATAAATATTTCCTACATTTTAAGGGTTATTTGAAATCCTCAAAAACATCAGGCATTTTATTAGTAGTGCTGCAAATGAACACCTAAGTCCTGAGATATTTCACATCTGACTGTACAAACTGATAATGAATGTGGACGTTCTCATCCTACAGTTACCACTAATTATATATGTACAGTCCAGCTCTTCTGTAAAGAATTTTGTGTGCAGCAACTAAAAATATATTCTCTTGTTGTCTGGCAGAGACTTTTCTGTCATTGCTGTCCAATTAGTAAAGCCATTGATGATTTGCAAGAGTAGCAGAACACTAAAATTTCCCAGAGTTACAGAAGGGGGGAGAAATAAAAAACACAACAGCCAGAAAAAATTAAGTAAAATAAAAATCTGGCTTATATCTCATTTAGAGTATGATTTCTGAAATTTTATTTGTAATTAAAAAATAAACAAACAAACAAAACACAAAAAAAGTCTGTCCGGAAAAGCAAACTTAATAATAATTAGGAGCATTTTAAATCAGTAGGATATTCTCATAACAAAATTTTAATAAATTAAGAGGTTGTTCTTTATAAACTAAAGAGACCAGTCAGTCAAAAAAAAAAGTGAGAATTCATCAATAGTACTAGACAGAAAATATTAGACACTTCTTTAAAAAATATTGAGAAACCAGTTCAACCATCTGTAATAGAAGAATGAAAAAAATTAATGTCTGAAAAAATATATATGCAAACAGTTACACACAACACAGGTTCAACCATGACAAAAATCAGTTGGCTGAAATGTCAGAAAGTGCCTAAGTATTGGCCAAATTTGGAGCAAAATGACAAAAAAAACTAACGAGCGATTGCAGACACTACTAAAAATGTATTCAAAGAACTAATAAAAGGGACAGACATAATCAGCTTTAAAAAAAGGGAAGTATTTCATACATCAGGATTTAACTATCAAAAAAGTCATTTTTTCTGCATTGTACCCGTATTTTCTTTCCTGGTGCATGCTGGATTCAGGCTGCAGCAGGTGACCTGTCTTTCCCCTTGCAAGGCAGCAAATATAATTTAGGCTGCTATGTAAATAACAACAGCTGAAGGATTACCCAGCAGAAAAAAAAAGATAAATAATTTGATGGTAGCTGCCTCAGATTTGCAGGCAAATGAAGCTATTTCAAACAGCAACAGCTTCAGTACTGAACTGCTTATGGAAGACTGCTATTATTATTAAAATTAGTAAACAGTTCTCCTTTGCTTCTTTGGTCTTTTTGTTCCACCATATTTACATAATAATTTTTGTTCTTTTTTTAAAAAAAGCAAAAATCAGTCTCTAGTCTGTTACCTGGATAGAACATACACCTCAATCACTCAGAAAAGGCACACACACAGCCTCAGGAGGGTGCATGATAATCCATTTACACAAAGTACCACAGTCACTGCACTTAAATGCCATTTCAAGGAGGGACAAAGTTCACATCACAGCTACAGTGTCTCTTTTTCCTTGCCTTCATTTCAAGCCTCTGACTTAGCTTCTCATGTGTCTCTTGGTCATTCTATAACTCCTCCGGCTATCACAGGTGATTCTGAATAGATGAGATTGAACTATTTTTAGATTGTAAGCAAATCTGTGCAAGGACGCAGTTATTTCATGTTGCAGAGATTCATGCAGACTTTTGGTTTTTCATTTATTTGGTCTCAAACACTCTGAGTTTTGCTTTGAAACTCAAGTTCAGACAAATTCAAAAATTCAAAGCAAAATTCATCTGAAAGTGTCAACACCCTCTTTACCATTGCAGACTGTCTGTGTGAAAGAGGTAGGTGCAACCAATTTCAGTATTTGAACAGAAAAGCATACTCAAGAGCTAGCTCACTATAAAATTTCATCAAGCATTACCTTAATCTACACCAAATTTAGAGGATTTGGCTCCAGGACATATTGACTATTGGACTCCAATCACAATGTGTAGTATTTTTTGCTTACTTCAAAACCTACTGCATTTTTGTAATGAAGATCCCATAACTTTTAAATTTTCAAATGAAGTGAAACAGAGCAATGTTTATATGTTTGAAAGATAAGCAGGTACTAAAGAGCACACTGGGTCTTGAACCACAACCTGTCCTTGAACACTTCCTGGAATGGGACATCCACAATTTTTTTTTGGGCAACAGGTTCCAGTGTCTCCCCACCAGGACAATCACAAATTCCTTCCTAACATCTAACTTATGTCTCTCCTCATTCCATTATTATATGAATGATAAAAATGTCAGCCTTGTGGAACCCTGCATATTTTCCTTGTGATCTATTTGAAAACCTTCCCTTTCCTCTTGTTGTTCTCTCGTTATTTTTTGAGATCTATTGTCATATCTCACGTCTGTAAGGTCTTGAAGAAGGCGACAGCTTTTTGATAGTTTATCTGCTCAGCATAAAGGAATTGATGTGAAAGCAGCCTTTATCTCTGATACCATAACACAAATAACACAAATACATGGTGGAACAGGATCTGCTGGATATGCCATATTTTAAAGGAATGTATTCAAACCTGAAAAGAATCCTGCATTTCCCTGTGGGGTTTTGCACTTGACTAAGATGTAGGAGAACCTGCCCCTCTGTCTTCTCTAGCTGACATTTTCAGCTGTTGCTCCTGGTGTTTCATTACATTCAAACTGTCCCTCAGTACTCAGCCCTAAGAAAAATCCTGAAGCAATAAAATTACTCCCCATGGTTTCTTTAATCTGAACTTTTTTAACTTAGTGCCACATTTCCCTTCCAGACACCACAACCACTCTTTGTCTGTGGCCTCATGTAAAGTTCTTGTGGATTTTCTCATGCATGACTGCAAGTGGGTCAGCTCCAGCTACTCCTACGCCTTTCCATGTCTGTACCAGCACTGCAGAACCTACTTGGCTCTTCCCAAGCTGCATGCTGCCTCCTCAGACCTGCAGAGATTCAATGCAGGCTACATTGCCAGCTGCTTTGAATGCTGACAATTACTCATGCTCACCATCCTTCTTCACAAAATTCAGTGGCAGACTGATGCCAAGGGTCTCAGATGCTTCTGGAATTGACTCTTGACTCCAACGTGTCTCACTCATTCAGTATTGAGCATGGTGAATAACAGTAGCAGTTATTAAGTACAGTTTTCAGTGTAACCTCCATTTAGCAGGTCAGGGCTACAGCAAGTGAATAAAAATAGCAGATATGGAATAAATGGTTTTGTTTGAAAGGCTGATCTAATGCTCTCCCCATGTTTTTTATTTATGGTAGATATTGTAATTTAAGAGCATAATCCAATTTTACTTTGGAAGGATGTTATTTCTTCTTTCTGTTCCTGACAAGAAATGTTCTTAAGCTGCTGCATGGGAAACATGTAATGTTTATATTATATGTGCAACATATAACGCTGGTACCTGGTGACTCCTAATAAAAATATCCATCCCATTCAAGCCTGTACAAATTTTCTAGAAATTAGAAAGAAAATCCTTTGAGGATAAGGATTAATATTGTTACACTTTTTCACAGAGCACATTAGGTTTACAGAAAATTCTTTGCATTTAGGAAGTTAAAACTGTAAGACAATGCATATAAACACTGAGTCTTCAGAAAGTAAAAACTTAATCACACACATTCCTCAGAAATTGAGTAATTTATTTCAACCTGTAAAGATGCACTGGTCATCTGCTTAATTTATTCTGCTGTAAATTCTTTCTGCTCAACAAACACTGCCATATGGAGGTGCATAAAAATGTAGAAAATTCTAGGCTAATAGCAATGCTGTGAATTTCCAGTATTTTCTAAAAATTTTTAAACAACATGCTAGTTTCTCCAAAAGTAAAATTTAAAAAAGGTAACCAAGCCTTTGAAAATATACATGCTTATAGATAACATGGCACTTTAATCTCACATTTAGAGAAATTAGTGTGAACCTTTTAGCTTCTACTTCTTGCATAGGGAAAACTCTCACAGAAAAAGAAGTCAATTTCTCTTACAAATGACTTAACAGTCCTCTTGGCTTGTAAAGAAGTTGAGGGAAAAACTCCAACAAAGTCTAAATTTCATGTATGTGGTAGTAATAATATATGTACCATACGCTATGGTTTTATATTCTGGAGATTTTCTGGTGTTTGATTGCCAGGGGTCCAAGTGAAAAACCCATCTGCTGAAGCCTCTGTATTCTGCATCTAACTGGAGATAACCATGGTTACAATGCCAAGTACTAAGCATGAAATTGCAGGCTTTAGATGCAGCAAAAATGATATATTGGTGCTCTGGCATACACAGACACATCTGCACCAGATCCCATATTTGTGTACTGAGAACAGACTGTTTACAAGATAAGGTGACTGACATTCTTAATTACAGATGCATACCTCTAGATAAAAGAAGATTATTATTTGCATAACCTGATTGCTTACTCGACTATTACACAGTGCTAGAGATAATAAAAGGCTTTAATAACTTTGAGACCAAGTGGTAATTTTTATTTGTTTATCTATATAATTTTTTTAAAATCAAAAGCACAGGACATATTTCTTGAAAATAAAGAGATCTCTCCCAGCCTTCCCATACATATATAATTCTAACTTAAGTGTGTATACATATTCATACATACCTACAGTCTGCAAAAAAACACTCTGCAAGACATATTGGGGTACAGGACTTGAAGCAGAAAGGATTCTCTTAATTTTTCTCATCACTTGACAGAGATTTTCATGCCATAATTTAATACAAACTTGTTATCCTATCACTTATAAATTAATTCTTTAGATATGGCAGTTCTAGAAATAAAAAAAAAATTTAAAAAAGAACTAGGATTGCTTTAGGTTTTTTCTCTAATTCTTTCCTGCAGTGTTTTACTAATGAGATACACAGTAAAATTTCATCACTAATGAATTATTTAACAACATGCCCCTTGGAATTTCTACAGCTTGAGTTTAGATGACTCATGAGCTTGAAATCAGGGCAGCTCTAGGCATTTTAGATTTCAGAACATACAGAAACCATGTACATGTTTTTCTACATCCATTATTTTTCAATAACTAGATTAATATTTTAACTTCAACTAGCTAGGGAAATTAACATCTTTGGAATGACAGCTGCAGAAAAGTGATCTGAACACCATGGCTAAGGTTCCACTAAGATGTGGTGTCAAATTCTGAAAGGGACCTGCAGAAATCCTCACTCTGAAAAAATATCACTCTTATACAATGAAAAAGAAAGTGTGCCAACTTATGACAAGATTTGCCAACCAGACTAGAAACTAACAGTGTTGATTATGCATGTTGTTGTGTTTATAGAGTCAGAAGTTCACTTACTAACTCCTATCCTCCCAAATTGTAGACATGTATCAATATTAAGCTACTAGCAGCTAAGCATTCAAGAAGTAGTGAGTTTGCTATCAGCAGCAACCTCTAGGATGTGTTAGGTGTGTTCTCCAGGGCAAGCTTGGATGCTTCATCAGCTAAACTAACTACAAATGACACATTGGAAGCAAATGGAAAATTGAGATTCCCCAGCTGGCAGTTCTTAACTTTGGAATCTAACAAAACTGATGGAAAAATGCATCATAAAATTCAGAGAGGGCTCTACCTCATAACTACATCTCAGATGATTCACCTGAGGCAGGAGAGCAGCTTGATAAAGATTTGTGACACATGAAGAAAGAAAAAAAAATTAAATAGTTAATCACTGCAGGTTTCCCTTTCTCAGTGCTGTTCCAGAGCAGATTTTAGAACCATGCTTTCTATCCACAAAGTGGCCTGAAAAGGGTAGTTTTTCCACTATGAGGAAATTTTCAAATTTTCTAAATTGCAGTTCTGGTCATTGGGAAAGGCTCTTCAAAAACCATCCAAATGCAGGCAGCCACAAACTGCCAAGGGCAAGGACCTTCGCCCAAGCAGGGCCAGTTTCTGCAGGACGCAGCTTCTCTCGGCTGTCTGCTCTGAGTGTGCAGAGGGCAGGACCAGGGCACTGATTGTCCCCCTCCAGTCAATGTGGCACTGGTGAAGCCACAGCTCAAGTCTGTGTTCAGTCTTAGGCCCCTCACTGCAAGAAGGATGTTGAGGTGCTGGACTGAGTCCAAAGAAGGGCAGTGGAGCTGGGGAAGGGTCTGGAGTGCAAGTTTTATGAGGAGTGGCTGAGGGAGCTGGAGTTATTTAGCCAGGAGAAAAGGAGGCTCGAGGGAAACCTTTTTGCTCTCTACAATTGCCTGATGGGGGTGTAAAAAAGTGGGTGTCAGTTTCTTTTTGCAAGTGGCAATTGATAATCAAAAGGAAATAGCCTCTAGTCTTGACAGGATGGGTTTAGATTGAATATTAGGAAAAGAATTTTTCTGCAAGAGCAAAGAATTGGAATAAACTGCCCAGGGTACAGTAAATATCCCTGAAGGTATTTAAAAGATGTGCAGATATGGCACTTAGGGACATGGTTTAATGTTGGGGCTTGACAGTGCTGGGGTAATACTTGGACTCAATGATCTTAAGGTCTTTTCCAGCCTAAATGATTTTATTATTCAATTACCTCAGTAGCCTGATTCCTTGCAATAGCTGCTATTCATGTTCACTGGGAGCTGCAGAGGGCAACAACAAAAGTTCAAAAGTTGTCACCAACCAGCTCGACAGTTTGTTCATCCTTCTGCTCAGCTGAGGCTGCATCCTTTGGCTGTGCCCCGAAACGAGGCAGTATAATCCAGATACACTCCCTTTTCTCTACTGGTGAGCACATGCACAATCATATCCACACAGCAACACTATTGGTGCCATCAGAATCTGAGTACAGCCCTTACCTCTCAGGCACACTGATGTGATGTGGAATACACCTAACCAACAGAGGAAGCCACTTGCATAGATGAAGATAGATGCACGATCAGATGGTTTCAGGATGGTTCAAGCCAGAGATTGCTCCCTTGGCAGGCTGCCTCAACAGCTGCAGGTTGCACAGGGGAGAAAATGTGTCTTCCACATAACTAAGATCTGAACCAGAAATACATCTCCTCCTTTCTGACAAACCTGAAGTGAAAAGGAAAGCAGAAAAGTCACAGAGCAGCTGATATAATATGTTTCTTGCACCCTAAATCCCAGCTGTCAGAGGCAGCTGTGAGGTGCACATTCGAGTTTGGAGTCATCTTCAAAGTCATGGAACAATGATACAACTTAGAAAGCACAAAAGTACATATGCAGGACTTCCATGGAGATATTTTCATTCCTGAAGAGAAAAAATAATTAGTCCTCTCCAGTGACTTCAAGTTTACTTACTAAAAGAAAGGCACCTCACATAATCAAAGGGGTTAAAATGCCAAGGTTGGTTTGACTGGGGCAGCCGGAAGACTTTGACAAGGACAAGACTCTGTGACAAAGCCAATCACTTCTCGTTCTGTGTTCCTTTAATGAGATAAAGTAAAAATCTAGTTTATTTTCTCTCCTAAAATTCATTAAAATCCTTTTCTTCTAGACTTCTCATCACTTCACTATGTCACCACTGATTTACTCTTTATTATAACAAAACCAATGGGACTTTATCCTGCAGTTTATGTAGGCAAGTTCATCCTATTTACCTGTTTTGACTGTTTTTTTTCTGGCAGACTGTTCTTTCAGGGTTTATCCATCCAGCTGGACATTTGTACAGGGTCCAGCTCTCTGACTGAATTGCCATTGCCACGAGGCATTGCTGCAATGTAAACAGTATACAATCATTCATCCTCCTCAAGGCCAATGGGTGACTGAAGATACCAAATCAATATGACAAACAAAGAGTGAGCAGTGGAGAGTAAAGCTGCAAAGATCTAGGTAAATTATTGCCAGGCTCTCATCTCAATGATATGCTTTTTTATGAGGCATTGAAGTTTTGTGTATATAGGATGACAGAAGGCTGTAGACGCCAGAGTAATAGAACCCCCCAGATTATGGCAGATCAACAATAAATAATTAGAGAGAAATATGCAAGTTAAATTAAAAAATTTTAATATTACTCCAAGCTGTGCTTATGGAGAGAAATACATATGCTTTCCAAATTTTAAATAGACACATGAAAAGATGAGTTTTCCTATAGTAAATTGAAAAACATTGAAGCAGTTTCTTTCTCATGCTTCTGGACTCTTTGACAGTTAGTGACAGACTAGTGACACAAGTGAAAGGGACTCTAGCCTAACCTCTGCACTAAGTATTGGCCAGGATTCACACTGCAGCCTTTCCCAAAGGCTACAGCAGCACAGCAAGATCCTAGAGCAGAATAGATGAGCTTTTCATGTAATTGTCACTAAGGAAAGCAAATTTCTGACAGAAGCAGAAGCATCACAGCCAGTTCTGCAGTCACTCTCAGGGAGCACTGCCTTAGGCATGTCAGATGCAAGCTGCAGGCAGGACCACATTCAAAAATTGACATTCTTCCATTTCTCTTCTTTCAGTCCTTTTCCTGCAGCCACAGTGACTGGTGACTGGTGACTCACTGATGTAGTTCTCAACTTCTGAAGTCATTTTACAATGACATAATAGTTAGTCAGGCTCTTACTAACAGAATAGAAAGTATTTTTCCTAAGGATATTCACAGATTTTCCATTAGAACCAAATCAAGCACTTTTATTATTTAGCATTATGCATATATATATACAAGTAGAAGTTTACTTCAAATTTTTCATTTGCTGAATACCTCATTATTTGAGCTCTATCACTGCCTGCTCTCATCTTCCCATGATCTCCACATCATTGACAAAGGCCCAGGAACCCAAGCAGAGGAATTTGCATATTCTGAGCCACTTTGTAAGGAAATCCACACACTAGGATTATCTGTGGATTGCTTCTTATATGTGCTATTTTAAAGGGGCATATGTAATACAAGGGTCACAGGGGTAACTTGGTAATAAAATATATCTTTGGTAATAAAATATATTTTCTTCAGTGCAATTTAACTGAGGTAAACATAGAGTCCTTTGGATCACAACATTGTCATCCCTTTTGCTCCTACAATGAATATCTTACTTTATTACCTCTAGGTCCTCTGTCTCTTCTTCTGAATAACTTGACTCTGACTAGCCCACAAATCTATCTCTGTTGCACCCTTCTGCCTTTTTTGCTTTCTCTCTCTTTTTTTTTCTTCTGCTCCATCCTTAAGACCCACTGGTATGTGGGGGTGGGGAGTATTTTTTTTTTGTTTGTTTTCAACAAATACCAGACATGGAACAAAACAACAGCTGGGCAAACACACAACAAAAGCCTATCATCTTCTTCAAGTTTTACAAGTTTTAAAGAAAAAAACCAAGAGACAACAAAAAGGCAAAACATTTGATGTCAACACCATGAGCAAGAGTTCCAACACAGAAGCAGACATATCTTTTTACAATGACAGGACATCACTACCAGCAAGCATTTAAAAAGACATTTAAAAGATAACTCCCTTACCTATATTTATAAGAAATTCTTTCAAATTATAAGTAAAATAGGAGAGAACAGAAAAATGTCTCTCTGAAATCGTAACTAGTCAACGACAGTAGCTGGTATCCTTGATCAGTGAGAGTAGGTGCTGACCTCCCAGTGCTGCCCAGGAAATGATAGTTTGTACCTATGGATAGGCCATGAAAGCTTTTTTATTTGACAACTCATGTCACATGCATCAACTACT